>MU225608.1:957866-973862 GCA_018584345.1 Thuja plicata | reverse complement strand
GAGAATAGGATGAGGCCTAGGAGGACCAATACATAGATCCTACCTAGAGAAAAGAGTCATGGAGAGGGAAATCTAGGAGGATTCACAAGATCCTAACCCTAATTTCACCTAAACATGCAGAATCAAGAACAAATGTATCCTAAATGCAAATCTAATATGCTAACATACTGAATGAGGGTGCTAAACCTATCAAAATTGAATTTCTTTAGTTTTAAGGTGATACATTTAGCCCCCACTTTAGCTTAGATATGAAACTATGTGAATATGCAAGCTAAAGTAAGAAAACATCATAAAGTATAAAAAGGATATAGCCAAGTCCTCAATGTAAAGATCCTGCAAGAAACCATTAGTATCCACAACCTATAGCACACAAGGCTAATGAAAATACATATAGCACCTAAGTCTTACTACAATGATCTTAATAAGTATATAGAGCCCCTTATGCCCCCTTGATTCGGCTTACTAATTCATGGAAAGTGAAACAGGGTGATAAGGTAATTTCTATACACTCAATATGCAATTTGTTGAAACGTCTTTTCCTAATCTTTTTAGAATGGTCCTAAACCTTCCTAAACTGACTCAATAGGTTAGGTATCTGAATCATGATTCCAACACCTCTGACGACACTGAAAACAGAGCTACCAAACTCAAGTTATAATGAAAAGAATAGATGTCTATCTAAATGCATATAAAGGGAAAATTCAAGTTTAACCTAAATAATTTCAAATGAAACCCTAATTTATAGCTTATAAATAAGAGGAAGAGATACTTACCTCCTCATTCTTACCATTTACATAATTTTGAAAGGAGATAGAATTCCAAAGAGAGAGGAATTTAGAGTGAGCCGCATGGAGGTCTTGAGAGAGTGCCTGGCTAGAAGACAACCACTGCCTAAGGTAAATTTCTTATTTCTAGTGTCTGTGATTGAAAATTTCATGTTTTTACAAGGTTGGTCGACCCTGACCCAAAAATTTTGACCCTGACCTAGTTATGTCAACCTTGACCCACAAAGGTCGACCCTGACTGGGAAGGGTCAGTCCTTTTTGGGGTGAATGTCGACCCTGACCCAAAAAGGGTGACCCTAACCCAATAAGGTCAACCATGACTCATAAAGGTCAACCTTGACCCAAAAAGGTTGACCTTAACCAGGTCAAGTGGGTACAATAGATGTTTGATGAAGAAGTATTAATATGATTCATGTTTGTGCTTACAGGATCTAGTCCATCTTCGAGAGCATCCCTTTGGAGGGTTACTACTATCTGTTAGAGGGAGTATCTCCAAGCTACAGCATGATGATATATAGTTATTGAGCGATGTGGGATTGTACTGGGTAGAAGTCCTACCACAGCTGAGGTTCCATCGATCCATGATATTAGCCATGATAGAGAGATGGTATGAGGATACTTGTTCCTTCCATCTTCCATCAGGAGAGATCATGATCATGCTAGAGGATGTGTACAAGATCCTATGACTTATGATCTAAGGTGAGCCTGTCAGACTGAGAGTATCGTAGGGTCCTCCTGATATTTTGTAGATATGGAGTATTGTTTGGGACAAGTACCATAGATGAGGACCTGACTAGATCATATTTCCCTAGCAGCCATACTAGCAGGTCTGACACCTTTGGTATAGAGAGTGATGATATGTATACTCACTTTGGTTGTAGTTCCCAACACAAAGGGTACAATATTTTTAGCACCATTCACCCATCTTGTATGCAGGATGGAGAGTGATAGGGTCATCATCTCATGGGGCCACAACATGTTGGCTCATCTTTATCATGAGCTGAGTCAGTTAGTGAGATACCAGTGGGAGAGTCTTACGGTGTGCACCTTGCTATAGGTTTGGATCTTTGAGAATTACACATGTACACGACCACAAGGTACTCCTATGATGATAGATCTGAGCACACTAAGAGCCTTTGCATATCGGCTAGCAGATGTTTGGCAGCACAGAGATATCCTTTTTTGGAGGGCATGTTTTGATTGTATACCAGGTATAGATGTGATATGGAGACCTTATTGTCAGATGATAGTGTGGCCAGATACTTGACATCAGTTGAGACACTCACAACAGCACAAGCTACTAGAAGGTCCTACCAATCATGTCATGATGTCGTACTACTATGATAGGGTGGTGAGATAGTTTGGTTTGATATAGGGGGTCCCTATGATAGTACCTTAGTACACCTATCTGATGAGATAATATCAGAGACCCAGTTCCATACACTGACCTACAGTAACTGACATTGTAGATAGTGAGACAGATGAGACCAAGGATATAGAGGTAGCCCTTGAGATATCCTATGCAAGTGTTAGAAGAGAATATATCAGATATTGGAGTTTACAGAGGACCCATCCTATCTTCCCCGATGACTACCCCATGGGTGATCCAGGTCCTTCAGAGAGGAACCACTGAGGAGATGACATACCAGTAGGAGAGGAGGAGGATCAGAGAGATGTTCTTCTTATGTAATAAATAGGTTTTTTTCTTCCTTTTTCATGATGTTGTGCTAGAAGAGCTCCCAATGCAGTTTCTATAGTAGAAATATATAACATGAATGGATTTCTTGGAATGGGAGGCATCAATTTGGATGATTTAGTAGGTACTCTTTCAATTTTTTGAAATATTGGTCACATTTTTCATTCCAGTGAAAAGTCACACCTTTATGCAACAGATTTTGGAAGGGTTGGCACTTGTCTGCGAGTTGTGCAATGAATCGTCAGATAGACTGTGATTTCCCTTGTAGAATTCTCATATTTCTTAGAGTATTAGGTGGAGGCATCTCTAAAATATCCTATTCTCTTTCAGGATCCACTTCAATACCTCTTTGAGAAATAATATACCCTAGGATTTTTCTAGAAACAACTCCAAAAACACACTTTTTAGGATTTAAGCGAAGCTTATATCCTTGCATTGTCTCAAAATATTTGTCCAAAATGCTTAAATGATCTTTTATGGTGGTAGACTTTCAGATTAGATCATCAACATAATCTTCCATTAGGATATGCATGAAATCATGAAATATTGTAGTCATTGCTTGCTGATATGTTGCTCCAGAACTCTTGAGGCAAAAGGGCATGAATTCCAATAGTAAGTTCCCCAAGGACATGTGAAAGCTATCTTTGATTGACCCTCAGGATAAATTCAGATTTGATTGTAACCAGAGAAACTATCCATCAGTGGTAGCATCTCATATCCCGCAGTCATTTTTACAATGATGTCAATATTAGGCAACAGAAAATCATCTTTAGGGCATGCTTTATTTAGATCACAAAAATCAGTGCATAACCTTATGCCCCTAGTGTGTTTCTTGATAGGTACTAGGTTGGAAGTCTAATCTTCCTAATCTATAGGTCTGATGAAACCAACATCTAGTAACTTTTTATATTCTACCTTTACCAAAAGGGCTACCCAAGGATGCATTCTCTTTCATTTTTGTTTCACTAGTTTCACACTTGGCTTCAAAGGTAAGCAATGAAGAGCTAATTCTAGATCTAGGCCAGGCATATCAATGTAGCACTAGGAAAAATTAATCTATCTTTCTAGAAAGAATTAAAAAACTCTTCCTTTTCTTCTTGTGATAGTGAAGCTGCAAAGTGTATGATTTTTGGGTTATTCGATGTTCCCAAATTTCTTTCCTTAGTCATTTCAATAAACTGTGCTGATTTCTCTTTCAGAGGGGTTATGTCCAATATTCCATCCCTAGATTGTTGGAATGACTATGGAAAGTTGGGACTGAGAGGGGAGGGGTGAATCAGTACCAAATTTTTTTTTATAAATGAAACTATCAATAACCATATATTGTTTCTTGTTGTTTACCGAATTCAATAACTTAAAATAAAACTTATATAAAGCTTATAAATTATATCATCAAACCATTCAAGTAAATGAACTCATAACTCCATGATTTTTTTTACATAGAAATTCTTGGTTAGAGGATAAAACTGTGGTGGGGATGACACCCACAACCTTCACTAACTATAGTATAAAGGGTGCTCCGTTAGAGCCTACAAAGATTAGCCATTTTGATAGCTTACCTAGTTAAGAGTATACAAATACTTGTTAGGTCTACCTATTTAGAGGATTTTACAATCTCTACACTTAGAGACATACCCTGTTAAAGGTTTTACAAATATCAGATCAGTTAAGATCTACCGAGTATTGGGATTTCTAGCTCTCAATACAATACTATTAACAACTTATCAATGTCTTCTATATTGCATCAATAACAAATTTTTATCATACTCTATGTCCTTTGAATTATTGTGTCACCTCAATTAAAAAATATAATATTGTTTGGATTTGATCTGTTGTAGCTAGATATCATCTCAATGTGCTCTACTCTGAATAATATCAGCTTTCTTTGTATTATCACTCTGTCTCTTTTCTCCTTTGTCATCTCTTTTATGTTCTGTAAATCATCCTTTAAGTATAAGATTTATTGTCTCTTAATATTATGTGTTAGGTCATTAATAAATTGTTTCAACCTTTAGATCTTCTTTTTCTCTTGGTGACTGTGTCACTTTTACCTTGGTACTTGGTGTTTTTCATGGAAATAACAATCTTTGATTAACCGCTTAATCTTCTTCTCAGATCTTGTCTTTGAATTATCTTGATCACTGGTCATGTAACAAACTAATCTTTGTACATTGAAGAATCACAATTAATATTGTATCAATTCATTAAATCTATCCTTATCGTTTTACAATCAATTAACTCAGTAGAGTAACTTCTCTTCGCTCGATTAACTTGCTCTGTTAGTACTCGGTAACTATTAACTTAGTGTACTTCATATGCGCTCAGTGTTCAGTGATTGTAGGTGTTTGGTGTAGTGGCTGTGCTTTACCGACTTTATTGCCTTGCTAGGTGTACATTACCAACTACTCATATATTTTTTTTTCTCTTTTTTTCCGATTGAATCTTCCAACTCATATGACTTTGCCTTAACTAATGACAAAAAATATCCATAGAGATAACAATCTCCCCCTTTAACATTAGTTAAGCATTTTGACAAAAAATGTCAAAGTCATTAAAACTTAGTAACTCCCCCTCAGATGTTACTCTCTATAAAAATATGTACAACTCTTCTTCTCTTTTTTCTTTTTTCACATATATACTTTCTTTTTGTATTTTGTATTTACTCTATTTGCTTTTTTTTTTTAGAAGTCTATTTATATTTCCCCCTTTTTTGATAAAAAGTGTCAACAATAAAACTTATATATCAAAAATGTGTTTATACCTCTGATTTAATCCGCTTAGTACAGTCTCCCAAGTATCTTGGAGATTTTGTAGTATCACAATATGTTCATTTATGTCTGTTGATAAACAAACTATAGTATCCATGGTGCTAAGCTCTGGAAAACTTTCTAGTTCTTGTCCTTTCTCCAGATGTATCTGCATTGATTGCATATCATGGGGAATAATTAGTTCTTGTATCTCAAGAAACTCTAATATCAGCTATCTTCCTCCTGTCTCAATGAGAGTTGTACTACCATGAGTTCCTATATCTTTGAGAAATATATCTAGAATTCTATAGGCTCAGTAGTTAGCTTTGCAAGCTTCTTAGTGAGATCTTTATTAGTATCTTCCTCCTTCTTCTTAATGTCCTCAGTATATTTAAAAAGAATACAGACTTTATGAAACAATGAAATGATGGATTGTAATTTTTCTTCAACTTTGGAACATAACTCACAAAGAGTTACCTTCACTATAGAAATGTTTTGCAGTAGGTCCTCCATCAATTTATTCTCCATTTATGGCTTGTGAATCTTTAATATATATTATGTCATGTCCTTGTTCATTCCTTTGATTTGTTGGACTATATTTACAACTTGGTCTAGCAGTTGCTCAAACTTGTCAATGGTAACTTCAGGAATAATCTCCTGGAAAACTTCTTTGACATCTTCTAGTATATCTATCATGTTCTTCTTCTCTAATAGCTTTTCCTGTTCATATTTTCTTCCAACTAATTTGTCATAGATAGCCAATTCCTTAGGCTTCATTTTGTTGAGGTCTCCTATTCGTATTATGATAATTTGGTTCAAATCAATGATTTTCTTCCTTTTCTTACTCTTCTTCTTTTCACTCAATTTTCTCTCTCTAGTAGAGCATTTAGAATGTGATGCCATTGTTGCATCTGGTGACTGGCTATTGTGACCGGCTATTCTTTCCTTTGCTTTCACTTCCTCGTGTGGTTTTTTTTCTTCTTTCTCTGCATCCTTTCCTTTTTGATTTGATTCCAGCAACATTTCCTTTTATGTATCTTGTGGCTTTAGATCATTTTGAACATTTGATGTGTCATTCATCAGTGGTTTCAAATTATGCCCTTCAGTGTCGGTTTGAGATTCCAACTTGGTATCCTTATTATGTTTAGTCTTGGTAGTATCTGGCTTATCAACATTGACATTTCTAGTGTCAACTAGTGGCTCAGTTGCCATAACTTGTGTAACTTTAGTAGGACCAATTTTCATAGAAGAATAAATTTGTACTTGTACTAATACAGGATTAGTACTCTGCAATGGTTCAACATCTACATTCATATACTCGGTGTCTGGTACTTGAAAATCCATTACATCTTCATGCTTTGAAAAATACTTTGTAGGACCAATATCCTCTGATGCATCTTCAATGATTACTTCTACATTATCAATGATAAGATCAATTGGATCTATTTGGCATTTTCTTTCCTTTATTTGATTAGTGATGGTTTCACTTAGATTCTTTGTTGCATCAGGTTTCTCGGTAGTAGATATGTCAAATATATCTCTCCATTTTGCATTAGTTTCCCTATGCATATATAGTATATCTCCATTCATGATTCTTAGAGCTCTTCCCTTGACTATAAATCTTCTTTCATATTTTTGTAGTGGTTTGCTAATCTATGATGGTGCTAGGTCAGGAATAATATGTACAAGTGACCTCTCTCTCATTTCTCTTTTAGAATTAAGTGCATACTTCCATCTTGCATCAATCTTATTATAAAACTATTTGGGTATCTTATTTTCTATCTCTATTGGGGTCAATCGATATCTCATTAGTATTACAACCATATATTCTTCAATCTTCTTCTTATCTCTATCATTCATTTTCTCATACTTTGCTTTCCTAAAAGCTCCAAGTCTTCCTGTATTCTTTATCTCTTCCATAAAATCATCTAGAATTCGTGGAACTATTGAAAAATATGCTATAGGCGTTGACTTATCTTCCTTATCTAATTCATTTTCACTCTTATTCTCAAGTATTAGATTTATCTATGAATGTATAGCTTGTTTTCCTCCTTGGGTTTTCATGTATGTTTTACCTTTTGGTTGAGTTATCACTGCAACTTCCTTTTCTTTTGGTTTCACTAAAGATATGGTGTTTCTTCCATTGCCTCTCATGCTCGATGAAGCAAGTTTTTTTTTTCAAAAACAACAATAACTTTCTCATCATTTATGTCTTTAGTACTTCTCTCATCCACTCTTAATGCCTTGGATAGATTATCAATCATTTATCCTATCTTCTTGACTAATTTAGGTATTATAATGTTTTTCTTATTCCTTACTTTCACTTATTCATACGTGTCATACCTCTTAGCTTTGGGATCAATAGGTTTAGCAACTAATACTTCAATCTATTGTGATCCAATATCAATATCCAGTTCATATCTTATTTTTCATATCTATTAAGTTCTAGGCTCAACAACCTTGATAATACAAGTGTCAGTGTCAACCTCAAAATATATATTATCTTGATACTTTGCAACCAGTTGAGGTGGTATCCTATACTTCTTTTGCATTCTCGCTTGAAAATTTAGAAAATATTAAGACATGATTGCATCAAAATTATCTCCTAAACTTTGTATCTACTCATTTATCTGATAAAGAATAGGTCTTCTGGGGATCCAAACTACATCTCCAATGGAGGGAAATAAATTTTGACAATAGAAGAAAGTACATACCAAAAATGAACCAAAATTTAGTGTGTTAGTCTTTTCTTTTCTAATTGTGTTCATATTATCTTCTAATTTCTTCAACAATATTTCACATACATCCAATTTAAGTCCTTTATTTACTATTTTGTATGCACATGGTACACTATCCACTCAAGATGATTGGAACACTTGATATGATAAGATAGTACAATTATACTATAACTCAGGGTCTGTCACTATGGATATCCTCATCCCTCTGCCATCCCATTGTGCTTTAGTGAGCTCGATGAGCTTCCCCTTGTTGATTTTCTTAGTTTCCTTGGGCTTGTCTCCGATGGGGAATCCAGTAATGATATGCAATATCTCCTGAGTGATCTTGACAGGTTCATCCAACCACATGAATTGGTCATGTACTTGGCTGAGTACCATTCTTATCCATTCTATCTTAAAAACCATCGGTAAGTGAACATCATGTTTCAAACCTTTATCTTCTAGGTGAATATGTGTGTCCTTCACTTTCCCATTCTTGCACAAATTTTTGAATGATGTATCTATCTCCACTTCACACAAATTGTCAATCTTACAATGTATAAACATGTGTACATATTCAATTAATACAACTCTCAGCGGTATCAAAGATAGGGCTCCTGTCATATCTATTTCGGCAGCTTTAGCTGGGGGTAACTTGTATTTTGGATTCAATGGTTCTACTTCCTTCACAACTGTAGGTGTGTAACTTTGGTGCCATGAATAACTTCAAATACTTCGACTACACAAACTAGGGTATGTTTCGATAAAAAATGACTTTGCAAACTCAACTTAGAATAAAATAAATATCTCAAATGTTTCTCAATACACTTGCAAAGATTTAGAAAGACCTCATAATCACTTGTTCACTTGGGATAGTCACTATGCAAATGTGCTCAATTTTCTTCTAAAAACATTAGGTTCAAATGATTTGCAAAATGACCTATTTATACTTTTTTCATGTTTAGGGTTTCCAACGACTCTATTAATGTGCATTTAATGCACTTGTTGAGTCCCTTTTTACCTTTATATCGACTATATAGTTACTTTGCTCGACTGAGTTAAACAAAATAACTATATATATAACAATATTCATCCAAAACTTATACAACTTATCCAATTGCATCTTAATATGCAGATATGGATCTCAATTCTAATTCTAGGAATTGAAGTAGGATTTAATATAAGCATGCAGTTCCTACATACCTCTCACTGACTAGGTGGAGCTAGGTCCAACCAACTCCATAGAGATGGTGCAGTCTGTGCTTCTAGATCATGTCCCTTCATCCCTAGTCTTTCTCCTCCAGATTCTATTCGTTTCTTCTTGGATTTCCTCAATAGTAGTAAGGGATTTTACTTCAGGTTCAACTTTGGTTGGGGCATCACCTCAGTATCTAAATTACTTGCAAGGTGTCCTAACTTATGACAATGAAAACATGCCACGCTAGGGTTTCTCCATGATCTTCTATTAGTCCTTATGTGCATCAACATGCAATTTGCAGCAATGTGTCCATACCTTCCACAGTATAAACATGAAATTATTTTATTATAGTCCCATGGTATAGAAATTCCTACTCTGTTGGTTTTAGCATTCTCTCAATTAGTCTTCCATTTTTTATTTCTTTTCTTTATTCTGCATTCTTCAACTTTGTGTCCAAAATTATTACAATTCTTGTAGTAACTATCAAACTTAGGTTTCCTTGTGTTGTTAGAAAGATTAGTTCTTCATTCAAATGCTTGATGTCCATACTTATTGCATCTAAAACAATAACCATCAAACTTTGGTGTACTCAGTAATTTACTTTTCCTTCTCCTACAAACATTAGCAGTATGTCCAGGATTCCCATAATAATTGCAACTAGGCCTCTTTTGTTTCAATGGGGGTGCAGTACTTTCATCTTACTATGCTTTTGATGATTCTCCTTTCTTGGTGGTGTTGTCCTCCTTATATCCAATTCCCATTATGTCATTCCTTTGCTTCTGATTCTTGAATTCTTTATCCAGAGATTTCAGTGCTTCTTTGTTTCTTTTCAGTATTGCATTTGCATCTTTCTTAGATTTTAGTCTTTGATCTATTCTTTCAGTTTCAGCTTTCAGTGATTGATTCTCAAATTATTTTTTGCTGTTATCTTGATTTGCACTCAGAAGTTGGTTGGTCATATCATAGTAAACTTGTGTCATTCTCATGATCTCATTATCTTTTTCCAATAACTTGATTTCAACTTGTCTTTTATCATCTTCTGCCATATTATTTTCATCTTTAGCAATCCTTTTTCCATCAATCAATTCAATCATTCCTATCATGTTGGTTTCAAGATCTATCTTCATTAGGTCCAACTGATCGGTAAGTGTATCATTCTTTTCCATTACTTCTTTTATAGTTGTCTCGGACTCATCAGTAACACTGCTTTCAGATGTTGTTTCAAGTGTATCAACTTTTTCTTGTGTAACCTTTAGTTCATCATAAATTTTAAGTCTAACCATTAGAGATTTCTCAAGTTTATAATTTAGATCAATGATTAACTATCTTGCACTTTCCAACTCAGATTCAAGAACATCAATTCTTTTGAATTGGCTAAAACTTTCCATGGATAGGATCTTTAACATTTTAGGTGGTCAAACCTTATAACTCAAGAGTAATAGCTTTGATACCAATTGTTGGAATGACTATGGAAAGTTGGGACTGAGAGGCGAGGGGTGAATTAGTACCACAAAAACTTTTATAACTAAAACTATCAATAACCATATACTACTGCTTGTTTACCGAATTCAATAACTTGAAATAAAACTAATATAAAACTTATAAAACATATCATCAAACCATTAAATTAAATGAACTCATAAATCCATGATTTTGTTTACATATAAATCCTTGGTTAGAGGACAAAACTATGGTAGGGATGACATCCACAACCTTCACTAACTACAATATATTGAGTGCTCAGTTAGAACTTACAAAAATTAGCCATTTTGATAGCCTACTCAGTTAAGAGTATACAAATAATTTTTAGGTCTACCTGGTTAGAGGATTTTACAATCTATACACTTAGAGATGTACCTTGTTATAGGTTTTACAAATATCAGACCGGTTAAGATCTACCCAGTATTGGTATTTCTAGCTCTCAATACAATAGTATTAACAACTTATCAATGTCTGCTATATTGCATCAATAATAAATGTTGATACGACTCTATGTGCTCTGAAATATTGTGTTACCTCAATTAAAAACTATAATACTACTTGGATTTTCTTTTTCGTAGCTAGAAATTAGCTCAGTGTGCTCTACTATGAATAATATCAGCCTTCTCTGTATTATCACTCTGTCTCTTTTCTCCTCCATCATCTCTTTTATGTTTTGTAAATAATACTTTAAGTATAAGATTTATTTCCTCTTAATCTTATGCATTAGGTCACTTATAAATTGTTTCAAACATTAGATCTTCCTTTCCGCTTGGTGACTATGTCACGTTTACCTCGGTACTTGGTTATTTTCTTGGAAATAATAATCTTTGATTAACCTCTCAATTTTCTTCTCAGATCTTCTCTTTGAATTATCTCAATCGTTGATCGTGTAACAAACTTATCTTCATGCATCATAGATTCATAATTAATACTATACAAATTTATTAAATGAATCCTTATCATGTTATAATCAATTAAGTAACTCGGTAGAGTGACTTCTCTTCTCTCAGTTAGCTTGCTCCTTTAGTACTCAATAACTGTGAACTCAATGTGCTTCATATGCGCTCAATGTTTTGTGACTGTAGGCCCTCAATGTAGTGTCTGTGCTTTACCAAATTCACTTCCTTTCTTAGTGTACATTACCAATTTCTCATTTATTTTCTTTTCTCCTTTTAACCGATTGAATCTTCTGACTCATATGACTTTTTCTTAACGAGTGACAACAAAATATCCATAGAGATAATATTTCACACCTAGATTCAAAGATGTGGTTAAGAACTAATTATGGATCCAGGCCAGACATATCAGTGTAGGACCAAGAAAAATTAATCTTTCTTTCTAGAAAGAATCTGACAAACTCTTCCTTTTCTTCTTGTGATAGTGAAGCTGTAAAGTGTATGATTTTTGGGTTATTCGACATTCCCAAATTGATTTCCTCAATCATTTCAATAAACAATGTTGATTTCTCTTTCATAGGGGGTATGTTAAATCTTCCATCCCTGGGCACCTCAAAGAGGTTTTCACCCTGGCTATGTCTTTTATTTTTAATTTTGCATGGTGTAATGATGTCTTTCATTTTTCACCAGGAGACTTATTCTTTTCCTTTTTTCCTTTTTTTAATTTTATAATTTTCACTTTTGTGATTGGAAGATGGATTTGAATCCCCAAAATATGTTGTCGCAACAAGGTCAATAAATAATCTTTATTTATGATTGTCGAATGGCATTCCTTCTCAGAGCTCAAATAATTCCACTATTTCTTCATCATTTTTGAAGCAATCTAAGCTTGGTGATCCTTGTTGATCCCAATCAATAAGTTCAGGGTAAACCAATGGGATATCATCATCGGTAGTGAAATTTTTTTCAAAGCCAGGGGTAAGGGAAAATATTTAAAGATAAATTTCATTAGAGTTAGAGGCTCCATTTACAGAAGGTTTAGGACTAGTATCCTAGAAAATTTTGGCCCAAGGATCAGGATAGGTTTTTGGAGGGGGTGAGTCGTCAATATGTTTATCTTCAATTGGTGAGTCATCAGACTCAGGAAAGAGACAGTCAAGCTCATAGGGACTGGAGGAATATGAAGTCCATTCCCACTTAATTGAATCGGTAGTTTTAAAATAGGTAACCTCAGATGCCTTGTCATCATTCAAAACATCCAAATTTTTACATGAGGCCATTTTATTATTTGAAGAGCCAATTCAAAATGGTTTAAATCTGATTCCCAAATGAGGAGGATTTCCTTTTGTAACAATAGGTTCAAAAATCTTTTTCTTTTGTGCACCAAGACCACTGCAACCATCATAGCCTTTTATCTGCATTAGTGTAAACCCTGGTCCATATCTTTCAATAGGTGTCTTAGTGGGTTCTTGTTCTGGTTCTTTTTTTTTTTATCCTTGTAAATCTAGCTAGATGTGTTATCATACACATGTTCTTCATGCAAACCTCCCCAACTGGTGAATGTGGTTGAGGGCCTAACTTGTAGGGTGGTCCTTGGTGGTTTTTTTTGCAACAAATGTGGCTTTCCATAGGAATTTAGGGAGAGAAGAATCTTCCCAATGTGAAATTCTTGAGCCATTGTATACTCCTCACAACCTTTATCTTCAATTTTCATCTTTCCTTTGACCATCTTAGTGAGAGTGGATGCATCAAAATATTTGGAAGAATTGGTTGATGTGGCTTCACTATTTGTAGGTACTTGTTGTGCATGACTTTCTCTCAAATTAGCACAAAATTGGAAAGGATTAGGATCACCCAGAATAGTGATCTGAGCTCCATTGTGGAAAAAATTTAGATATTGGTGATATGTGGAGGGAACTTCCTTCATGGCATGGATCCAAGGGCATTTCAAGGTGATTTTGTAGGGGAGGTTTAGGTCTAAGACCTGTAGCAATGTATTATCAATAACTGGACCAATTTTGATGGGCAATATAATGACTCCTTTGGAAGGACGTTCAATGTCATCATATGCTTTTATTGTGATTTTCCTAGATGGATCAATATCACTTTCATTATATCCAAGACCAAGGATAACCTTTAGGGTGCAAATTTTAAGCCCTACTCCACCATCTATCATGACTCGTGTAACTTTATAATTATGGAAAAAAATTTCAAGGTGTAGGGAATCATTATGACTAAGTCTATCTTGAGAGACATCATCTTTTGAAAATGTGACATGTTGGGATGTAGAGAAGTGCCCTATCATGGATTGAAATTGGTCAGTATCAATGTTAGTAGGGATAGTAGAATATTTTAGAGCTTTGTCAAGGATTTCCTTGTGATGGGGGGATGTGCGCAACAAGTCAAGGATAGAGATCAGGGGTGGGGTTTTACCAAGTTGATTGACAAGATTATAATTAGAAGACACTTTGGGTATAGATGGTGCTCCAAGAACAATAATATTGGTATAATGAGTGGTGGCTTCACATTGAGGAATGTCATCTCTGATAGTAAAAGTGGACACACATGTATCTGAATCAGAAAAGAACTTTATGGTATAGTCATGGCTAGTTCAGTTATAATTCAAATTGGTCTTTGAATTTGAATTCAAAGTAGAGGCATTTCCCTTGTCATAATCTAACAAAGGATTAGTAAAAATGGTGTGATTGGTATTGGAAGAACCTTTGATAGGTTCCAATTTCATTATGCCTTGATCAATGAGATCTTGTACTACATGCTTCAACTGAAAACAAGAGTTGGTTTTGTGTCCTTTGGACTGATGATAATCACAAAATTTATTTTCATCCCACAAGGGGGTTTTACTACCGGTTCATTTATGATCTTAGGGAACTTAATATAATTAGTTTGAAGAAATTGTTGTATTATATAATGAAGTGGTTCACCCAAAGGTGTGAACTATCTTGAAGGTCCATCCGTGTTTCTCGGCAGATGACGTTGCCAAGTTTGTTGCATATTGTTAGTTTCTTGCACTTGAGGTTTCATTGGGGGTGGTTTTTGAGCCACTATCTACGTATTTGTAATAGTAGGCCCTTTGAGAATGACCTTTTCTTGTGTCTTGTTGACTATCCATGCATCAACAATGTCACCATTCATGACATTTTTATTCCGTGACTAGATTTTTTTCTTATCACCTAAAGTGCTTGCATTATTATTGTCTTTGTTGACCTTAAGGACTCCTTTCTGAATAAGAGCATCTTCAATATCAATTCCCTTTTTCATGAGGTTTTGAATAGTGCTTAGGCATTTCATCTTTAGCTCATACATCATCTCTGGTACAAGATTTTGAATAAATAAATGTATTTTTTTCTTCTGGAACATCAAAGGGACATTGACTAACCAAATTTCTCCCTTGTAACAGGAAGGTCAAAAATGATTCTCCAACTTTTTATTTAGCTACGCACAAGCTGATCAACATAACTTTTCTTGATATGTTAAACGCAAAGTGAGAGATGAATTTTTTTACCAATTCTTTCCATGACCTTATATTGTTTGGTAACTTAGAATACCATTCCATTGCTTATCCCCCAAGGATTCTAGGAAAGAGTCTCATGAGATATGTGTCATCGTGGTGAACTTCGATGCAAGAAGTATACAAATCTCTAACATGATCAATTGGATTACCTTTCCCTTCGTACTTTTCAAATTTTGGTACTTCAAAGTTCTTTGGAAAAGGAGGAATATATATACTCTCATTGAATGGATTAGGACATAGAGCTCATTCCATATAAAGTGTCTTCTTGTCCTTGAATTGTATGTCATTAAGTTTCTTTTGTAAGCATTGGATTTTTTGAACCATGTCATCATTATGTGAAGACTTTATAGCTTTTTCATGTGTATCAGAATGATGTCTTCGTTTACGAGCTATCAGATGCTGATTATATTTAGGATTATCTGATTTTGATGATTTGGAAGATATTTCTTAGAGTGATGCCATTTTCTATCATAATTATTTTTGAGGATCTTCCACTTGTTGTTGGGGTGTTGGTGGAAGTCCATACTATTGACCTTGTGGCACATAGTATTGTTGAGACACTTGATGTTGGTACCTTGGTGTATACTATTGTTGTTGAGGTTGCCCATGCTATGGTTGTTGTGAAACATTTTTTTTGTCTTGAAACATGTTGTTGTTGTTGCAGAATATGTTGTTGTTGTTATTGTTGTTCTGATTAATAAAAAATAGGTTTTACAAGGACCCGAAACCTTTACAAAAAAAGAGAGTTCAGCAGGTTTTACAAGGACCTGCAACCTAGATAAAAGATACACAGTTTAGAAAGCATACTAAAACTTTGCCATAGCAACAGGACCGGAAGGGACAGCAGCACTACTAAACGAACAGACAAAAAGTCCCACAGTAAAAGCATGAAACAACAGGGATAGCAAAAAGGAAGCAAACAGGACAATCAAAGAAAAGAAAA
>MU225608.1:938165-955917 GCA_018584345.1 Thuja plicata | reverse complement strand
TTCATTATTCCATTGGTCCACCTCATCCCTTCTACTAGCATAATTCGCCGCCCAGTCAGCTATACTGTTTGCTTCGCGGTAGTTATGTGTGATAATACAACACTCAAAAGAGTTTATTATCTCCTTATCTTTTTTAATAGTATTTTGAATTGTCCATGATGCGGGGAATTCATTATTTAGGCACTTAACTATATTAAGAGAATCTCCTTCAACCCATAGTTTGGAGCATCCTCTCTCTTTAGCATATCTGACACCTTGAAGAGCCGCACAAGCCTCGGCCATATGGTTAGTCTGATGNCCAATTGGTATAGTTTTAATTCCTGTACAGACACCTTTTTCATCTCTAATTACAATCCCACAACCAGCCACTCCTGGGTTGCCCTTAGAGGCCCCATCGAAATTCATTTTCTGCCATCCCTTAGGAGGGCAATTCATTTGTTATTGTTGTTGAACATGTTGGTGTCACTATTTTTGAGCATGTTGTTTTTTTTGTTGAGCATTTCTTTTTCATTATTGTTGAGAATGTTATTGTTGTCGAGCATGTTGTTATTATTGACGTAAATCTTGTTGGACATATTAATTTTGGTGATGTTGTGGGTGCACTTATTGCACCTTTGGTCCTTGCACATGTTATGTGATAGGATAAGATTCTTGACCCACCTGTATGGTTTGTTTTTGCACGTTACGTTCTTATTGAAATCTGAGTGGTGCAAGTATAGTGCCAAGGCTAGGAGTCTTATGCTTTGATATTTTATCTCGAGACATCATATTGACTTGTGCTACATATGGTTGTTGTACTTTTTGTGCTACATTAATGGTTTGTGCTTGTTGAGCCACTTGGGCTTGTTGTGCTTGTTGTGTTACATGTGTTTGTTGAGCTTTTTGTGCCACATGTATTTGTTGAATCACCTTAGGTGGAATTGGTGAAATCTCAATGATACTCTTCTTCTTTGGTTCAAATGATGCACTTGGCATAACAGTAGTGGTCAGATGAGATGTATCTGTCATGGATACCCTTGGTGGTTTGTTGAGTGGTCCTTTGGATGTTGTTGCAATTGAATTAATTCCTTAGATTGTTGCATGTTTTACCAAAGGAGGACCACTTTGTTGTGTTTCTTCAAAAGAGAGTATAGGTGGCATTTCTTAAAAGAATGTGAACATCTCTTTTGGTTCTTCATGTTGACTAATGGGAAGAAGATTCTTAAAATCAAGGCTCGATGTTCTTTGATGATATATCTTGGAGACTTTTGTAGTATCCATTGTCTCTCGAGGGGTGGTAATGTTTCTTGAAACAAAGGATTATTTAATGGCACATAATTTTCCTTTGGAGGAATTTTGAGAGTTAAATCATTTCATTGTCTTTGTTTCTGTTACCTTCACAATTGACTCATTGAAGGCTTGTTCCCTTTTTCTTTATCCCAAATCACTAGGGCTTGGTTCTCTTCCAAATTAGATTGTGTGGGATTTTGATATTACAAGAGTAATTGAGGATTTCCCTTTTGTATTACTTTGATATATCATTCTAGATCTTGAGTCATGAGATAGTCTAATGTCTTTTGAACTATTTTGTCTTTTATGGCTTCATCAGTCTCACCTCTAGGTAAATATTTGAGTGAAATGTATGTCTCATTTGAGTCTTCAGAATCTAAGGAGATGCTTGAGGTATTTCCAAGATATTTATTATCTTATGGTGGTAAAAGAGGTTGATAAGATCCAAAATCCATGTTTGGCATGGGTTCTTGATGTAAATAGCTTGGTTGGGGTTGATCAAATTCAAAAACAAATTGGTGTTCCTCTTGACATGTAGGGGAAAACTACCATGACTAGGTGGCATCGGCATGAAAATTTGTTCAAAGTTTGGCGGGGGTCCGCACTAACTTGTGCCAAAAATTGGGGAAGTATTTGAAGGATACCCCATGTTTCATAGGTCATTACTTTGGGCTATGTCAGGGAACATCTGTGTGGCTGTAGGTCCTTGTGATAATGCAACATGTCTTGGGTAATGAAATGTTTGATGTACTTCTTCTAGGGATTGCATGTTGAATAGGTCACATTGGTTTTGAAATGTCACACCTTGTCTTGTATAGAAAGCTGGTTAAGATTCTGGTTGTGTTGTAAACATGGGTAGGTAGGAATATTGTTGCCTTTTGGATGCTTGAAACCTTGTGAATACTAACATGATGACTATATGCAAGTGCCAGATTTTTTATATTTTTGGATTTTTGATTGAAAATGCAAATTTTAGGAATGCAAGGAGTTTATGTAAAGTGAAATTTAAGGCTTATGGAATTACCTTTTTTTTGGTTTTTGACTTTGGGAAAAATCTTTCGAAAGGAGAAAAATCTAATAGCATAACCTTAGGAGGATGAATGAGGATCTTAACTTGAAAATAGGGATCAAAGGGACAAGGGATGATTTTGTTAAAAAAGACTAGACCAAATCCATCATGACAAAGGTGAAGTGTGACCAATTGATAAGGGGGGATTTAATTTAGGGATAAAGGCACCTAGTCAATATCTTGTTTTCAACATCATAAAGAAAGGCTCTATGATTTGGATGCTTTCTAGGATTTTTTTGCAAATCTTTTAGACGAGATCTAAGATGAGCTATTTATGCATAAGGACTATGATGAGGACTTGTACAAGATGGACTATAATGAGGACTATGACAAGGAATACAATGCAAAAGTCTTTTGAAATGAAAATGCAAAGGGATTTATGCAATGTATGCAAAGGGGATTATGACATGAATATGCAAGATGAATACTATCAAGAATACCAAAAGGTTCCAATTAAAAGTTTATAATATTCCATATGTTTACCCAAAGATTTAAGACAAGTTTTTTGTGACCATTTTAACATTTTTAAGGATGATCTGGAAAAGCATTTTTAATATTTTTCCTTTTTTTATTAAGGTTTGAAACACTCACACAAGACACATCACGGAGAATGGTTATTGTACAAGGAACAAACACACCACAACCTAACTAGTCTAGGACAATATGTATTGAATTACCACTTGAACAAAGTTCATCCACACTTACTCATAGAGGAAAACTTAGAATCTTGGAGGCACGACCTCCTCCTTACAGTGCCCTCACTTCTCAGGCACACCAAGCTTCGAATCCCAAGGGTAATCACTTCCCAAGGGACTATTGTCACTACTAAGAGCCGCAAAAATGTGGGATGTCTTAGTTAGTCCTAGACCTTCCCTGCTAGAAGATAGAGGGTTTTTGGTCACTATAACAATGTTTTTAGTTAGGGAATCTATTCAGGTAGCTACACATGTGGAAGATTAGCCCCATTATGGAGGCCTCCTAGCCTACAAAAGTTAAGTTTTGTAAGTTTTTCATGCACCACATGGGTACTGAGGGAGATCTTCTATCAATATAACATAATAAACACCTGCTCATTATGACATTAATCACAATGACATTTTTTATATACCGGTTTGTAAGGGCTTGGCTTTAGCCTATTATTGGTTGGGTCTTTCCTTGGGGTGAGTACCTCTTTTCCCACCAAAGACTACCCTCTAATAGATATAACAATTTATCTTAACCCAAGTTCCATGAAGATGAGGGGAGAGGATACATTGTTATATCTTTAGGATTACAAAAAATTTCCTATTCACCAAAGACATCCAGCAAAGATTGTTCATTTACCAATTATAAAGGAAATGTGATCAAAATTGTACAATTTGTTGTTCTTTTCCTTCCTAATTAAAACTATGTAAAAATTTGTTGTTCATTAACCCATTAAGAAAGGAAATGTGATAAAAAATGAGACATTTTTTTCTTCTTTCCCTTCCTAATTAAAACTAGGTGAAAATTGTAGGGTTCTTTTATCCACCTAATTAGAGTATTTGAAAATTGAACTGATCTGGAAACACCTTAAATAAGAGATCTGGATTTGATCCTAAACTAGTTGCATGGTTGGTTTAGATTCCCAAATCAGGTGTGAATGTTCATTTTAATGTCATTTTCAACTTTAAAAACTTTATTTGACACAATTGAATCGGTTAGGATCCCTAGTTAGGCTAGATTTCAAGTTGGAATAGATTGAAAAAGAACTAATTGATTAGCCTTGCATTAGATCCTAAACTAGGTGAAGTTCATTTTAGGAACTCCAAACTTAAATATGAGATTTATTTTAAGTTCCCAAACTGAAATTTGAGGTTCATTAATCAATCTAGGGTTAATTTTCACCATTTAGGGTTCATTAGAGCCTTAGAATTGACAAAACTAAAAATATGAAGCATAAAATATAGAATTGCTTCCTAAACCCTAATCTGTTGGTCCTAAACCATAAAAATGCATCCTATTTTACCAAGTCCATAGTAATTCATCCAAGTGCACAATTCTAGGTTCCAACTATGCAAAAACCCTCACCACATGCATAGGGCTTGAAACATAGGCCAGAATGACTCAAAAAGTTACTAGGTCTTTTATACAGAGAAAATTTGCATTAATAAGCATTTTTATTGATATTATTAGGGTTCATTAACCATTTAAAAATCTTATTTGAAAATATTATGATCCATTTAGAACTCCTTATTAAACTAGATGTAGATTTGAATGATTTTGAGGCAACTTAGCTAAGCAGATCTACAATGAATCCTAAACTATGTGTATGTCATTTTAGATTCCCAAATCAAGTATGTATGTTCATTTTTAGGTAATTTTTAACTTAAAACACTTTATTGGACAAATTTTCATCAATTTAAATCCCTACTTAAGCTAGATTTCAACTTGAACAGAATTGAGAGAAAGTTGAACCACTAGCTTTGTATGGAATCCTAAGCTAGGTAAAGTTCCTTTTAAAGGCACCAAATTAAAATGTGAGGTTCATTTTAAGCATCCAAACTGAAGTGTGGGGTTAATTTACCAAATTAGGATTCATTTGCACCATTTAGGATTCATTACAACCTAAGAACTGAGAAAGTGAAAGTAGGAAGAAAAAATGTAGAACTACTTCCTATACCCTAATGTGATGATCCTAAACCATCATAATGCATCCTATTTTACCAAGCGCACACCGAGAAAAACCAAGTGTGCAGAAAGGAAACCAAGTGCACAATGCTGGGAACCAATTTTTATTTTGGTGTTTTTATGCAGTTATAGGGTCATGGAAGAAAGTTGCATAGTTGGTCTGAAGTTTTGCGCAGTTGGGTGTTAGTTCTGCAAGTGATTATTGCAAGAATACTTGGAGATAGTGGTTAACCCAAGAAAGATAAACTGATCTCAATTTATAGAGATGAGAGACCAATTTTTAGAAATTAGTAATTGAATGCACAAATGGAAGATTGTCATGATCATGACAAATTGAGTGCACAAATTAGTATGCATAAATCAATGCATAATTTAGGGGAAAATGGAAGAAGGATGGAAGCAAATTAATAGAAAATTAGAAGAAAAATTAGGGGAAATGGATTGGGAAATATGGAAGAGCTCATGGCGCTAATTATTAGGAGATGGGGGCTAGAAAAGAGGAAGGGAAAGTGAGGTGTAATTATGAGGATTAAAAATATTTAAGAATTCAATATTCCTCGTAAAATGATAATTAGCATTTATGAAATCCTAAATTCCATAAACTAGATATTAGCCAATTAATTAATTTTGGGAATTAAATAATCGTGGATACTTAGGATAGGGAATAAATAAAGTTGATTTATTTATTCAAATAAGACAAAGGGATAAACCATGCGTTATTCATCCTAGGAGGATAAATTAATGGATTATTGGCCAAACTGAAGGCATTAATGAACAATTGAATTGATTTTGATGATATTGATAATGATTGTGATAGTTCCGAGGCATTCATGAACTTTGAAAATGCACTCAAATAATGAAAATGATTAAATAGCATCAATGAACTTTAATGATGCCAAAGGATTGATGAAGAATAAGGAGACATCGATGAACTTGGAAAATGGTCCTGAGATAATGATGATCTACAATAGCATTGATGAACTTGAACAATACTATTGAATTGATAATGATAGGTTGGTAATGATAACATCGATGAACTTGGACATTGCTATCAAATGGATGATGAAATATACGAAGCATTAATGAACTTGGACAATGCCCCTAGAATGATGAGATTGAATTAATCATGACAAGATTGACTAGATTTGGAAAGGATTCAATTGATTTAGAAAGTGATTTAAATATGCATCAATGGTTTTGGATAATGCCCCAAAATGGTTGGAATGAGTCCAAAATGATTCTGGAATAATTAGGAAGAGAATAGGATAGATTTTAATTGATTGAGGATGATTTGATATGGTTTAGGATCATTTAGGATCGAATAGGATCCATTTAGGATGATTTTGTTAGAATTACTAAGAGGGGTGTGAATTAGTTGGCTCCCAATTATCCTATAGTCCCAAATTCTCCCAGATGTATATAAGAAAAATTTCAAACATATAAATCAACTCGATGAAATATAAACTGTGATCTCAATTTTTAGCCCTATCGAGTAGCAGTAAATCAATACTGTGATTACCAATCAATGAAGATAAAGTAATGTGTAAAGTAAAATAAAAATCCACAACAATCATACACATTAACACTTATATTTTTAACATGGAAACCCTGCCAGGGGAAAAACCACCTAGGAACGGTAACCCAAAATAATTCTCTCTTCTGAAGTGAGCTCAGTTAAGAGCCAACCCTATGAAAGGTTACAATGCACACTGTTAAATGTGACCTGGTTAGAGGATTTAAAACTAACAGTTCTATCTTGACCAATCATTCACTATGGGGTCAAAAAGAAAACAATCAACATTCATTTGAATTTCATAATAAAGACTTTCACATCCTACTCGGTTAAGAGATTAATCTGTAACAATGGTTAAACTGATACAGTAATGATCTAATTCAAATACAAGGTTTTTTTTTTCAGATTTTTAAATCTATGCTAAGTACATAATACCTCTGATCAATTTGTTCACTTCAGTTCATCTGATTCTTTATACTCTATTCTGCTTAGTTAATGCTCTTTCCTCTATTTCTCGGTGTTGTCTACAGAAAAATGCTTGGTTCTGTCTTTAACTAGTTTGATCAGTCATGCAAGAAATTTGCATGTGTGTGCATCATAGAATCATTGCATCCTGATTCATAATGAATCTCTTGTCTCTTATATAGACATCATAACTCATTTAATTTCCATCCTTTATATTTTTCCACTTAATCTCCATCATTGGTTTTGTTGCTTAAACCTTCCACGATTGTTGTGTCAAAAAAATGTTTCAATCTTTGCTGTCTCATCTTCGTTGAATTTTCATAGCCATTTGATCATCATAAAAAAATTTAGGTAAATAGATTGTTCTTTTTTTACTTTAACTCTTAAATGCCCAAATATTAAAGAAAGAATCGAATACAACAGTTGGGAAATGTAACTGAATAACTGATTTCCCTCTGAATTTGTAGATATAGCTCCCTTAAGTGATTGATCTTCAATGAATTTTTTTCTTGCCTAATATAAAAGGGGTGTGCTCTTGACTCGAGAACAGAAGGGGTAATCCAAGCTAGGCCTAGACAAGAACTAGATTAGGTGAATAGATTCAACTCTAAATCTAGCCAATCTCAAGACCTTATCGATCATATAAGTTCCTAAAACTGGTAATGCAATGGTAGAAAATGATGATACAAATGAAAAATTGAAAGATAAATAATAATGTAATAAGGATAAATCAATCTAATTCACAAGAACTTCTCTCACAATTTGAATAGCACTTTGATTTTCCCTCGATTAATTGCAATAAATCTTAATACAATACTCTGGTTTGGTCATGAACTGAAAATCCAATATAAAGAAAAATTCAAACTAATCAGAAAGATAATTGCAATGGAATAGTTAAAATATTGGCATTCAAACATAAACAATTTTGATTCAGCAAAACGAAGTCTTTTATGCCAAATTTTAACCAACCTTTTTATTGGTTTTCAACAGAGTACATATAGATTTTAGAGCTTTGACCATTACAAAATATGTAACCAAAATGATTCAACCTCTCTAACCAAAAATGATAATTCATAAGTGAACATTTATCGATTACAAAATCTATCAAAAATTAGTATAAGGGGGAATATATTTATGTCTTCATTTCCTTCCCCTTATCTAATTTTTCCTTATAGGTGGTAACAACTATAATGATTGGAACAAGCTCCTCATGTCTATTAATATGGACAGTAGTATATCTGATGAGCCATCAGGAATGGCCTTTGGCCACATCCTTAACTACATCTACCTAATCTTTCAATTCCTCCATAGCTTTATATATGCACCCGCTCAACTGTTGGAGCTCCGATACTTTATCCAGGTGAGAGGAAGGTCACTCTGCCATCTTATATACATAATTAGAGAAATATTTTTGCATATTAACCACTCTGATTAGTTCTTTTCCCTGGCCACTTGTTTGTGAATCTGTGTGAAAACCTTTGAGAATTCCAAAATCTTTGTTTTGTTCCTCTTTGATTTTGGCTTCTACCTGTTGTAACCCTCCTTCAGCTTGGATGATCATCTCAGCTTTAAATTATAGGCTTTGAAGCCATTCGATTAAGGGTTCATCTACCTTTTGCAAGATTTTGGCCTTTATTGCCTCTTTAACTTTCATTTTAACTACCATGTGCATCAGCACTATGCATTCTTCACACTTCACCCTTTCTGATAGGATAGCATTACCTAGTTGTTCAACAGCTACGAGCTCTTCAGATTTGAGTCTCTCGATCCACCTTTTGCCAATTTTCCCAAAGTGTATGTCTTCTTGCAACTTGGAAATGATGGCTTGATTCTCTGCAGTACTAGGGTCGAAAGTGGTTTGGGGGCTAGGAATGCTTGCAATTGGAGTAACCAAGTTCCTGATGAAATTATTCAATTCATTGACTTTTGCTTTGAGTCGCACCTTAGCAACCTTAAGGTCCTCAAGCTCCTCTTCAATTACTACGTTAGTTGATTTCCACCAATCTACCTTGGTATCATGATGAGCTAACCCCATATCAAATGATTGTAGCTCAAAATCAAAAGCAGTCAAATCTTCCAACCTGCCTTCCTTTGTAGGCTTTGCTACCTCCATGGTGAAGTGCCCAATTTCTAGATCTTTGCCTAAGGTAGACAATGTCTTTTCTTTCTTCACCTTACTCATGGTAGAACTAGATTTTAAGGCCTGCGAAAGAGTATCCTTGCTGGGAGATCCTTCTTCAATCCTCTTTCTTTTGTACTCTAGAGTGTTCTTGATCAAAGACTCAGTGTTGGTAACTTTGGTCACAGAGACCAATTAGTCTATAAGAAACTTCCTTATGATCAGGGGAGTAGAATTTGGTCTAGAGGTAAATGGATTTAATAGAGTTGAAGAAGAGGAGACTACCTTAGTGGCTTGAGTAACTTTCAGTTTCTTCTCGGCCTCTTCATCTGATTCAGTAGCCGAAGTGCTAGAACTATCTTCACCCACCTCCACTATAATTGGGGATTCTTTCCTTGGTGTGTCACTCTGCCCATTCAAAGTGCTATCTTGAGCTGGTTTCTATGTTTCCATAGTATTAATAGGCTCAGTTGTAGGCTTGACTAGATCTATGGAAACTACTCCTTCTATCGAACCAATGTTCAGAACTGGGCCATCTCTGCATGTCTTTTCTAGTGGGATTGCCTTCTCAGGAGATTCATCACCTCTGCCTGCTAGTTGAGCTAGTTTCTTAGCCATGGTTGGGATAGTCACTGAAGTTGTTGTACAAGTGCTCATTGTCATTGTTGTGGGATTTTTTTGAGTAGGAGGTACCTTGTCTGACTTCTTCCTTCTGCCCATCATCCATTGGGCCCATTTCTCCATTTTTTTGTAGATTCCATCCATTAAGGTCTACAAATCATCAATGGCTTGACCTAGCATGGGCTTAGAGCTTATAGGGAGGGGTTTAATCTTCTTTTTTTATGTATCATCAGACATATACCCCCATCATCTTCGATGCCTTCAACTACAATGTTAAATTTGAATTTTTTTATTTGTTCAACAGTTAACCTCGCATAAAATATTTCTCTACTCTCTAGATCATCCTTGCAGTTGGCCCAATAGTCTTCTATGTCATCTATGTGATGAATTGTGTGACCCATTTTCAAGTAATCTCTAGCATAATTTACAGGGTCATACTAAGGTCTCAAGGCATCATATGTTTCCAATTGAAACTTTTTTGAGAATACACTCAAAACATTCTTTGCTTCTGATGAGGATGCACAGTTGTAGGCTCCAATGGTCATGGGGAAATCATAGCCTTTCTTTCTGGCACCTACATAGATAAGGTCCACTTGGTTTTCTTTCCTCATTACTTCAACCAACATGATCATGTCATCGGGATACCTGGGCAGCTTCAAAGGGAATTCATCAAATCCTGCAAGATGAATATATGAGAAATTTGCAAATTGGATAAAATAACATCCATATTGGCTAATGAATGCCATAGCTCCTAGAGAAAATCTCCCTACACAATCTCATTGTAAACACATCATTGACCTTGATATACTTAGTGTAAATGTTATGCAATTGTAAATAGGGAAAGAATTCATAACTTTTTACATCATCTAGGAATTCTTCCAACCTAAGAAGCCCTGGCCAAATTTGAATTGTGGCTAGGATATACAATAAAACTGAAGACATGTAAAATTCATTTTTGTATTTATCTCTATTGAGGGCATTTGAAAGATTTTCGCTTACCATGTGCACCCAATCAATAAAATTGTGCTCGGAGAAAATCACTTGGACTAAAAACAAATGATGCTCAACAAAGTTAAATGCATCACTCTCACCTATGATTTTGTGGAGTAATACCAGGATACCTATAATTTTTGGCTTCAGGTCCCTACCATAAATTTTCTTAGGAAATTTTCCCTTGGCGCTCCTGGGTTGCTGGAACTAGGTTTTCATGATCTCATTCCTCCATGTCATCTTTTTTACTCCATACTCAGTGACTACTCAACTATAGGTCATCTCCAAATATTCAGCTTTCTCTAGAATGTGAAGGCAGTTATGGACAGAGTCTCTATCTATAGAGAGAAACACTGTATCATTGGGAAAAAGAATCTGCTTGGTATCTAAATTGTAATAGGCTATGCATTCAAGAATGAGCTCTTGGGCTTGGACTACAACAAGAAATTTGGTAGCTTCAACTAACTCGCTCTCCTTCAACTTCTCTGTAATGGGGTGTATCCTTTCTGTGTTCAATATGTCCTGGAAGTTCTACATGTTGAAGAACCTCAGAGAAGTGTCTTTGATTTTGTGCCATTTAGAAGTAATACTGTTCAACCCGTCGAATCCTATGAATTTGGTGGCCATGCTTAGATCAACTTGAATTAAGAACCCAAAAGCTTATCTCAGTGGTATGAAAACAAGAAGCAACTAGAATTAGAGATTGATTTAGGAAAATTAATAAATGGATGGTAATTCTTGTTTACTACACTTCTTCAACTTTTATAAACTTCTAAATTTTTACCATTAATTACCTATTTCCTGTGCCACACAAGTAAACAATATGAAAATGTCTATTATGAAGTAAACGACTTTATTTAAATTAATTACCTTATCTCTACAGGCCGTTAGAAAATATCTTTTCACTTTGGGTAGGTGTAACAGTAACTTTATGAGAGCAGTGGAAAATTACTTTTCCACTTCTCGTTTGGTGGAGAAATGCTTTTGGAGTACTCCTTACTCAGAAATCCACAAAGGGAAATTTTAGCCTTTTTACAATGCTATAATGACAAGTGATAACTTTATTATCTTTCTTTTATGCCTTAAGTCACATGTGGGATTGAATTTCTCTTAAAGATCTCATATATAATTATTTGGTGGAAGATACACCCCACAAGTCAAAACCCACCAATTGGAGTAATGGAGAAGCTATTCTCCACTTTTTTTCCAATAAGCCTTCTATCTTAGATTTTTTCAAATCCACCGAGGAAACTGAAAGTCAATTTTCCACCAAGTGACATAGATTCACATTTACTGACCCAACTGAAACCAATAACCCTAGTTATATTTTTAGGCCTTACCAATGTTCTTCAAGGTCACCATTTGCTTTTTTTTTTACTTAAATCATTTTGGCAGAAAATGCCCTTGAGAGTCTATTTTCTGCCGAGGAGAAGATCAGAACTAATTTTTTGCCAAGCAGCAAATTTTGAATCCCTTCATGTCCAGATACTACTATTCTACCTATGAAGACTCACTTTTGAACCTAGTCATCAATTTCCTCATAAATTTGGATCTTAGTGTCTCACGTGCATCCAATTTGTATTATGTGGAAAACTACCTTCACGGGTAAAAACTTGCCTGTTGGAGAAGGCAAAAACTATTTTTCTACCAATGTACCCAAAATGAAGTATCAAGGCTTAAACATTTCAAATTCACATAAAGTAAATATTAGAGATATTTGAACCATGACCTTTATTAGATTTGGGAGTCTAACCTACCCATTATATAACATGAAATTGCTAACAACCCCTCAGCTTTCAAAAGGAGAAGTTAATTTGGGAAAACCCGATAAAGGCTTCCTAGCCTAAGGGGAAATCTAGACCTAGACTCAAGATTTACACAATGATTTTAAGACCATTACTAACATAGAATACATCCATTTTTGTCTAAAAAATATGAATAACAAAAATGGGGCAACACAAACCTTATCATTTACCTCAGAATCATCAATTTCCAGCTCATCATTTTAGTTGGCCTCAGTTTGATTTAATTGCTTGGTTAATATTTTGATGTGTCAGTGATCACTAGCTTGGTTAACACTGTGCTCAGTATACACTGTATTTAATCAGTGTTCACTGTTACTCAATGTATACATAACTCTTCAATTACCGACCACATAAACTTTGTTTATTCCAAATCTTCAATCCATAATAGATGTTTGTCACCATAATGATACTCAAATAATTTGACATCAATAACAATACACTAAGTGATTAATGTCTATCATCACATCTGTAACTCAGTTAACCACCAAAAAAATGAATTCAAACATAAAATCAGTTGTAGTTCATCAATCTCTTCCTTTGGAATTGATGACAACACAATATGAAATATGCAATATGAAAATGCCATAGAATACCAAACTTTTGTTCTACAATTGCAAAATATTGTAGCTCTCCCTAGCTTGAATATATAAAATGTTTCAGCATTAAAAACTCACCATGCAGACTCTCCTTGCAGTTTTGACTCTTTTGTTCTTGAATCTTTTCTCTCTGTAGATAGATATGTCATTTCTCTCTTTTTATTTTCTCCTTTTCTCTCTTGCAGTGGATAGATATTTCATTGATCATTCTCTCACTTTGACAAAAATGCCAAAAATAAAATAGACAGTTCTTCAGTAGCCAAAAAATATCTCTGGTTTTTGGTGCAGTATAATAAGTACCTTGTAGTGTACTGAAATGTCTTTGTCAGACTAGTTAAGCTTTGCATCAACATGATTGATATTTTGATTACATGTACATTGGTGCAACCTCCTAGTCACCTTAGTTACTGATAGACAAGGGATGAACCCCTAGTCTACTCCTTAAGTACTCAAATGTATCCTTTGGTAAGGGTTTAGTAAATATGTCTACAAGTTTTTCTTTTGATTGTACATATTCTAGTGTCACTTATTTCTCTTGTACTTGTTCCCTCAAGTAGTGACATTTGATAGATATGTGCTTTGTTTTTGCATGCATCACAGTGTTCTTTGAAATATTTTATTGCAATAGTATTATTACAATAAATTACCACTCGGTCAGTGATCTCTTCATTCATACCTTTCAAAATTTGTTTTATCCATGCAATGTTCGAATAGTTTGCAGCAACAACAACATATTCTACTTCTGTAGTTGACTGAGATATGCATCCTTGATTTTTAATTATCCAAGTAACTTATCTTTCTCCTATAAAGAATTCTCCACTAGTAGTGCTCTTTCTATCATCAATGTTCCCAGCCCAGTCAACATCTTTTCAAACTTTTAGTTCAAATTTTCCATCTCTTTTGTACCATAATCCATAATCTTCAATGTTCTTTAGGTATCTAAAAATTCTCTTTACAATAGTCATATGTGATTCTCTGGGATTAGCAAAAAATATTGCTACAATTCCAATTGTGTGTGCAATGTCTAGTCTTGTGTGTACAACATACATAAAATTTCCAATCATAGATTTGTACAATGTCTGATTTACCTCACATGTCTTATCTTCTTTTGTCAATTTGCATCCTGTCACCATAGGAGTTCTAACTAGTTTTGATTCTTCCATTTTGAATGTCTTCAATACTTGATGTATTTGGATTGAGTAATGTAGATGCCCTCAGCCTATTGTAAAATTTGCAAGCCAAGAAAAAATTTGATCTTTCCAAACATTGACATTTCAAATTCTTTCCTCATTTCATCAGCAAATGATGTGCATAGGTTACCATTTCCTCCAAATATAATATCATCAACAAAAATTTCAGCTATAAGAGTATTATCATCATTGCCTCCTTTTAAATACAAATTGTTGTTATCACTTGTTCTAATAAATTCAATACTAATAAGATATGAGTGCAGTCTTTCATACCATGCTCTCGATGCTTGTTTCAAACCATATAATGCTTTTTTTAACTTACATACCATGCTTGTCTGATTAGGATCAAAAAATTCTTCTGGTTGTTCAATGTATACCTCTTCTTCCAATATTCCATTTAAAAATGTAGATTTAACATCCATCTAAGATACTTTGAATCCTTTATATGCAGCATAAGCAAGTAATATTCTAACTCCTTCAAGTCTAGAAACAGGTGCAAAAATTTCTCCATAGTCAATACCTTCTTCTTGTGCATAACCTTTGCATACTAGTCTTTCTTTATTTCTGGTTACATCTCCATTCTCTTTCAATTTGTTTCTGAATATCCATTTGGTGCCAATGACATTCTTATCACTTAGTCTTGGTACTAATACCCATGTTTTGTTTTTCTATATCTTCTCAATTTCTTCATTCATTGCAATAATCCATTCTTCATTTTCAAGTGCATCTCTAACATTTTTAGGTTCAAATTCACAAATCAAACATGTGTTTTCTTTCAAATTACTTCGTTTCATCATGCCAACTCTCTTATCTCCAATAATATGATTATGTGGATGATATCTTCTTACATATTGTTCAAGTACATGTTCAATTCTCTATTCTTCATTATGTTCTCCAGTGGGTTCATTGTGTTCTTGATCATAATCTTCAGTTGCAACATTTTCTTGATTCTCAGTTGGTGCCTCCCATTGCTCGGTATCATTACCTTGTTGCATGGTAACATTAGGTATCTTCTCAGAAAAAGTATTAGGTTCTTCAATGTAGACAAATCTACTATAATCTTCTGGTTCTTTTATGCTTTCCTCGTCATTCTTCTCAATAAATTCATCGACTCTTACATTTGCACTTTCAATGATCTTGTTAGAAGTCTTGTTCAAACATTTATAGGATTTTCTCTTAGTAGAATATCCAAGAAATATTCCTTCAACACTTTTTGAATCAAATTTCCCATTTCTATCATCTTTTAGAATATAACATCGACTTCCAAATATTCTAAAATAACTCACATTAGGTGTATAACCATACCATAATTCATAAGGTGTCTTGTTTGTATCTTTCTTCTATTGTACTCGATTCAGTGTGTATACAACAGTACTTAAAAATTCTCTCTAGTATGTTTTTTCAACATTCTTTTCAATCATAAGTGTTCTAGCACAATCCACAATTGATATATTTCTTCTTTCAGTAATTCTATTCTATTGTGGTGTCCTCGGTGTAGAGACATGTGTCGTAATTCTATACTCATTAAAAAATTTAGTAAACTCATCAGAAATAAATTCACCTCCTCTTTCAACCACTTTATTTTTCCAATTTAGCTTTGTACCATTTGAACATCTTAAATGCTTCAGATTTTTCTTTTAGAAACATGACAATCATCATTCTAGAGCAGTCATCAACAAATAAAATAAAGTATATGTCACCATAATAACTTTATGTTCTCATTGGTCCATATAGGTATGTATGAACTATCTCCAAAATATCATTAGATGAAAAATTATTTCTCTTAAAACTAGATTTTGACATTTTCCCCATTTGACAATTCTTGCACATTACATGGTCAGGTTTAGATAAGCTCGGTAAGCCTCTTACTTTTCTATTCTTACTTATCTTCACCATGTTGTCAAAATTTACATGACAAAGCCTCTTATTCCACAACCATACATCTTCATTCTTAGCCATCAAACAAGTAGTTTCAACAGTGTCAAGATAGAATAAATTACCTTTTGATTTTTCACCAATGCCGATCAAATTTCGTATTTCAACATAGATTCTAGCTTTTCTATTTTCAAATGAAACTCGGTGACCTATGTTATTCAACTGTTAAATACTCAACATATTATAATTAAGTCCTTTCATCCAATATGCATTCTCACATTTGATTTGATTGTTCAGCAATATAGTACCTTTTCCTTTTATTTGACAAGGTGTATCATTTCCCATTCTAACAGATCCACCATTATAATGCTCAAGAAATTCACATTTTTCTTTATCTCAAGTCATGTGATGTGTATAGCCACTATCAATAACCCAAATGTCATGCTTACTAACTTTAGAAATAAGTGATGTTTCAACATACCTTTAATCTTCTTTTGAATCTTCTTTCAAAGCTACAAATACTGTCTCAATATCTTCATCAGTGTTAGAATATGTGTCATTATCTTTATCTTTAGCAATGTAACAAGCCTTCTTGCCTTTTTCTTTGTAATCTTGGTTATTCCTTCTTTCATACTATCGATTTCTTATGTATTCTCTGTCATCTTTTATGTCATGAGATCTTTCATTTCTTTCATCATTCTTTCTGTTAGCGCATTGGGCAACAAAGTGTCTAATTTCTTTACAATTAAAGCATATCAATGGTAGTTTACATTTATACCTTTGTTTACCTTTGTGCAATATTCTAACAATTAATGCTTCAAGTTCATCAATTTCCTTATCATCAATGTCACTATCACTGTTATTTCTTATCATGTGTTTGCTACCAGATTTACTAATTTTCAGAGAAGACATAAATGCAGATTCCATAGTAGGTACAACACTGTTGTCAAAATTGTTCATGTCAAAAGAAATCAGCCTACCAACAAGAATATCGACAGTAATATTGTTTCCAGGTGCTGCTCTCATTTCATGTATTGCAAAGACTGTTATAGAATAAATAGGAAATATAATTCTAAGAATCTTACTCATAATAGTGTCTTCATCAATAGTTACACTTGCTCTACAAATAGCCTTCACAACCTCCCTGAGTCAGTTACTGTAATGTGTTATGTTTTCTCCTTCTTTGATTCTCATGTCATCAAATTTTCCTCAAATAATTTCAACTTTAGCTCTTTGTACATTTGCATCTCCTCCATAAACTAGTGTAATCTTGTCCCACATCTACTTGGTTGATGTACATGTCTTGATATTCTCAAATTCAGCATCAATTAGTGAAGAAGCAATTTCTACCATCATAGTGTTGTGTTCATGTTTTTCTTTCATTTGAGTTACACTCAAAGGTCCAGTAGGTAGGATGAATGCATTATCCATGCATAGTGTTAAGTCATCTCCAATCCCTGACAGGTATTATGTGCTAAAATGTTGACACACTTCTATGAATCATTCCATCCAAGGTTGCTCAAGAATGAGGCCTCAAATATCGATCCATAGCTCTCTAGTCATGGAGTGCAAAGGTGTGAAATGGAGGCCC
>MU225608.1:926501-938066 GCA_018584345.1 Thuja plicata | reverse complement strand
AAGAGAGAAGTTGCAATATCCAAGCTTGAGTGCTCAAATCCTCCTCCAAAATTGCTCTCCAAACCTGCAGCATAACAATACTATGAAAACCTAATATGAAAATGAGAAGGAGAGATTTCCTTATAAATAAAAGTGAACGATTGAGATTAAGAGGCAAAAATCAAAGGCTATGATTAAGAGGCAAAAATCCCACCACTTAGGAAGATGTGATGAAAAAGGGATTTTTATTTAATTTTATTTAATTTATTGCCCTTTTCAACAAATAAATTGCTTTAAGAGGGGATTTTTATTTATTTAATTAAAAGAGGGGTTTTCTTTTAATTAAATAAATTAGAAGAATTTTATTTAATTAAATGGGAGGACTTAAATATAATTAAATAAGAGGAATTTTATTTAATTAAAAGGGAGAAATGTACTTTAATTAAATAAGATAAAGTTTATTCAATTAAAAGGGAGATTAAATCTTTTAATTAAATAAGATAAATTTTATTTAATTAAAAAGAAAATTAAATCTTTTAATTAGATAAAAATGATCAAACCTTAGGAAATATTGAAATAATTGAATAATTGAATTAATTACAATTTGATCAAGGAAATTGATTTGAATTGAAAATGTTCCAAAGCATTGATTCAGAAATTTGATAAATTGATAAAATAATAAATGGGGCCCAAAGTCTAGGTCACCATTTTAGGGTGCATACATTTGCCCCTCTTTGACAAATGTGTGGTCAATTCAGGAACACATGTAGTCAAAGAATGCAGTGGAAGTGTGAGGTGGACTTGGGATCACAAAACAACCCAGATGTGTGGTCAATTTGGGAACACATTAGGACAAAAATAAGCACAATTAAAAAAGACAAAGTCAACACCGACATAAATAATTGACATGTCAGAGATAAAAATCTCAAGCAAGACTGATATAATTGATAAAGCTGAATCAAAGATTGAAGTTTGATAGGTACTACCCCCTCATGATCGAAATAAAAATGAGATAGAGGAGAAACAACAAATTGATAAATTTGATCAAATCAAACTAAAGATAAGGTTCTTGAAGTAAGATGAAATATATAAGGATCACAGAACCAAGGTAGATCATTAAGCACGAAATATTATGCCCCAAGATTGAATTAGAAGAAAAGAAGCAGGGAAAGACGAAGAAGAAGTGGGGTGAAAGCAAATAGAAGATAGAAGTTTGGAAGAGGTGGAAAGAAATGGAGAGAAGAAAGAGAATTTGCCTTAAGAAAGAGAATGCCCCAAAATTAATCAATTGTTTAAGATAGAAAATTTTGATTGAGATCACAAAAGAAGATAAGGAAATGAAGATCAAACATGACCACAGTTGATTAGAAGTCCACAAGAAAGATGAAGGAAAACCCTCACAAACTCATAATGTAGCCTAAAAATGCAAATTAACATCAATTCTAACAATGCCAACTACATGGAAATGCAAAGGTGTACTTGCAATAGAGCAACTGTAACATAGGATATTGTGTTCATCATTCATTAGAGAATGTTAAGGAACTTATTTTCATCATTGGGCCATTATTAACAGACATCAAAAAATCACACAATCATCACTAGTCACAAGTGCAACTATGAAGATATGAAAGTGATTTATATCGAATTGGAATGTGGAAAGATTCTAACATAAGCATCAAAGACATAAATGTAAAGATGACTATGATGTTAGCTTACCCAATTTAATATAGAAAAACCATGCTTGCATCAAGGCATAGAGGCCAGGATGACCAGCAGAACGGTTGTGCAAAATGTGTGATGAAAATGTGTCACACTTCTATGAATCATTTCATCCAAGGTTGCTCAAGAATGAGGCCTCAAATATCAATCCATAGCTCTCTATTCATGGAGTGCAAAGGTTTAAAATGGAGGCCCTCAGATTGACCTAGTTAGTTCCCATGCCCTTAGATTGAAAAATTCGTTGATTTGCGCCGAAAACTAAGGTTTTATGAAAAATAAAGAAAAAATTATAAAAAATTCAAGATACCTCAAACAATTCTAAATTTTTTACTAAAGCCTCTCTCATATTTCACCAACCTACAAAAAAAAATTCAGACCAAAACTCCAAGCCATTTAGGAGATATGATCAAATATTTGAAAATCTAGGATTTTCATGTCCAAGCAAATCTGCACAAGGGTTAGGCTTGAAAAAATTCAATAAAATAACCATGTAAAGATTAAAAAATCTGATAAAATGAAGGAAAATCAAGAGCATCATGCCCAATGGTGGGTGCCAAAAATGTGTGATGAAAATGTGTCACACTTCTATGAATCATTGCATCCAAGGTTGCTCAAGAATGAGGCCTCAAATATCGATCCATAGCTCTCTAGTCATGGAGTGCAAAGGCTTAAAATGGAGGCCCTCAGATTGACCTAGTTAGTTCCCATGCAAGTACACCATGAAATGAGAGATTCAATGCATGAAAAATGAGATCTACTCTATATGATAACAATGCATGAAAATAAATTAATCTAAATGATAACAATGCAAGATTAATCTATGAAAGGAAATACAAATGCAAGTTTAATCTATGAAAATAAACATGAATCTAATCTACATGAGTAGCTATGGATGCAAGAAGAAGAAGACAAGAAGAGAGAAGTTGCAATATCCAAGCTTGAGTGCTCAAATCCTCCTCCATAATTGCTCTCCAAACTTGCAGCATAACAATACTATGAAAACCTAATATGAAAATGAGAAGGAGAGATTTCCTTATAAAGAAAAGTGAACGATTGAGATTAAGAGGAAAAAATCAAAGGCTATGATTAAGAGGCAAAAATCCCACCACTTAGGAAGATGTGATGAAAAAGGGATTTTTATTTAATTTATTATTTTTTTCAACAAATAAAGTGCTTTAAGAGGGGATTTTTATTTATTTAATTAAAAGAGGGGTTGTCTTTTAGTTAAATAAATTAGAAGAATTTTATTTAATTAAATGGGAGGAATTAAATCTAATTAAATAAGAGGAATTTTATTTAATTAAAAGGGAGAAATTTACTTTAATTAAATAAGATAAATTTTATTCAATTAAAAGGGAGATTAAATCTTTTAATTAAATAAGATAAATTTTATTTAATTAAAAAGAAAAAGAAATCTTTTAATTAGATAAAAATGATCAAACCTTAGGAAATATTGAAATAATTGAATTAATTACAATTTGATCAAGGAAATTGATTTGAATTGAAAATGTTCCAAAGTATTGATTCAAAAATTTGATAAATTGATAAAATAATAAATGGGGCCCAAAGTCTAGGCGACCATTTTAGGGTGCATACAGTTATAGTCTCATTCTTCTCTTCCATGTTGAGAAGTTCTCCTTGTTCATCTTCGGTGTGTCTCTATTATACATCTGGTGATCTTTAGCTTAAGTCCTTTAAAAATTTCCTTCTAAGCACTGTATGCTCTAATACCAATTGTTAGAATAAATGAGAGGGGGGGAGGGGTAAATCAGTTGGCTCCCAATTATCCTACAGTCCCAAATTCTCCTAGATGTATATAACAACAATTTCAAACATATAAATCAACTCATTGAAATGTAAAATATGATCTCAAAGTTTAGTCATACCGAGTAGTAATAAATCAATATTGTGATTACCAATCAATGTAGATAAAGTAATGTGTAAAGTAAAATAACAATCCACAACAATCACACAAATTACCACATAAATTTTTAACATGGAAACCCTGCTAAGGGAAAAACCACCTAGAACCGGCAACCCAAAATATTTAACTCTTCTGAAGTGAGCTTGGTTAAGAGCCAACCATGTTAAAGGTTACAATGCACATTGTTAAATGTGACCTGGTTAGAGGATTTTTAACTAAAAATTCTCTCTTGACCAATCATTCACTGTGGGGTCAACAAGAAAACACTCAACATTTATTTGAATGTCATAATAAAGACTTTCACATCCTACTCGGTTAAGAGATTTATCTGTAACAATGGTTAAACTGATACAGTAATGATCTTATTCAAATACAACTCATTTTGTAGATTTTTAGATATATGCTAAGTACATAATACCTCTAATCAATTTGTTCACTTTAGTTCATTTGATTCTTCATACTCTGTTCTTCTCACTTAATGCTCTTTCCTCTGTCGCTTGGTGTTGTCTGCAGAAAAATGCTCGATTATGTCTTTAACCAATTTGATTAGTCATGTAATAAATTTTCATCTGTGTGCATCATAGAATTATTTCAACCTGATTCATAATGAGTCTCTTGTCTCTTATATAGACATCATAACTCATTTAATTTCCATCCTTTAGATTTTGCCGCTTAATCTCCATCATTGGTTTTGCTGCTTAAACCTTCCTGGGTAGTTGTGTCAAAAACATGTTTCAATCTTCATCGTCAAATCTTCCTTGAATTTTCATATCCATTTGATCATCATAAAAAACATTATCATTTACCTTAGAATCATCAATTTATAGCTCATCATTTTAGTCAGCCTCAGTTTGATTTAATTTCTCGGTCAATACTATGATGTGTCAATGATCCCTAGCTTGGTTAACACTGTGCTCAGTATACACTATATTTACTCGGTGTTCACTGTTACTCGGTGCATACAAAACTCTTCAATTACAACCACATAAACTTTATTTTTTGCAGATTTTCAATCCATAATAGATTTTTTTCACCATAATGATACTCAAATAAGTTGACATCAATGACAATACATTAACTGATTAATGTCTATCATCACATCTATAACTCGGTTAACCATTAACAAAATGACTTCAAACATACAATTAGTTGTAGTTCATCATATTTAGGATTGATTGGGATTGATTAGGAAACTTTCATTTCAGCCAAGAGGATAGACGTATTAGAAAATAATTGAACAATTTGCAATATTCAATTATTGATAAAAGAAACAATGTTGTCATATAATAAAGATCATATGTGCAACATAGAGGAATAATTAGAGCGCAAAACAATGTTTCAATTGTAATGCAAAAATGTTAAAACATGTAGACTAGTAGGCTTGAGCCATTTTTGAGTGTCCACTGTAAGCAATAAATCATGCAAGAGTAACTATGCAGTAGAAGTAAAAAAATCAAACATCCAAAAAACATAACTCATAAAACAACTATTTTATCGTGGAAACCCTTGTAAGAGAGAAAAAACCATGGTGGGAATGACACCCACAAATCTCTTGACTAAAATAAAAGAGTTTTCATGTTAGGAGCTTACAATGCCCTACTAGGGGCACACCCAGTTAGAAGTGACTAGTACCTTGTTAGATGTACAAATAGACCTATTAGGATCTACCTTGCTACAGGATTTATAACTCCTTCTCAGAAGTCATCTTGTTAAATGATTTATAAAAAAGACCTATTCAATTCCACCTTGTTAAGGGATTTAACTTGCTAATCTATAAGAGTTAGCCTTGAGAAATGGACTCAAATGACTGATCTAGGAATGGCACTACTTTCCTGTAAGATCTAATTCAATCTCTGAACTCTTGATGCACTATGTTTCCTCTGTCTCTAGTTGCAACCACCAATAACATGATATTCAACCCTAAATCACATGATTTAGCTTTCCTTTATATATTTGTTCTTAAGTCGGGTAAGACTTGAAAAACATCCCACAAGTCAGCCCAAAATTTTTACCTAACTCATGAAAATCCATGTAAATAAACCTAACATATTGGCCCAAAGCATAATATAGATATTTATTACAAAACACCGATAATTACTTAATCATCTTGATCATCCAATCAAAAGGAACCAATTGGTAACCCAACTGATTCATATCGAACACAATGCCAAAATACTAACTTTCAAAATTTTTTGAGTTAACTATTGCGGTCATAAATCTGAACTTGTCTAACCATAGTGATGCTCCTATAACAACCACACCTCCCAATGTGCTTGCAAAATTGATCTCTACTCAAAACACTTTTGTTACTGTCTTCCTGTTAACTAGTCAAAACACTTACCATAAACTTGTTCACCTATTCATCCCATCAATCAATATCTGCAACCTATTCGCCAAATCAAATAGAGTTGTGGAGCTTCCATCAATGAAAAACTCAAATTCTTCATCTCAACTCCAAAATCCATCATAATGAAAACAACTATTTTCTCAAAATAACCTTTAATTTCACCTGGACTAATAACCTTAACAATAGAATTCTACCAAAAAAGACTTGGCCCCATCTCCTAGCCTTGATTACCATTTTCTAGGAATAAGGGTAGCAATACAAGCTAAGGGCAAGATGAGACACATGTCAGTTTACTACTTTCCAATTATAAAATACAATTAGTTAAAAACTCTAGAATAAGACAAAACTTAAATTTCCTATAAATGAAAAACCTCACTTCGGCCTTTAAAAAATGTCTAGCTGTTGAAAAGTTGAACTTGGTAGGCTTGTGGCTGCAAAAGGATGTGACAAAACAAAACTGTAACATCTCTCCAAAATTGAGTAACGAAAAAATTGGCCTATTAGTTGAGATTGAGCTACCTTCCTTTTACACCTCTATCATATAGATGCTAACCCATCTTTTAAAATCTTTGTTAGTTGGCCATTAGTAATTAATTATCTCACCTACCCTAGCTGTATAAGGTGTGTACTTTAATACAACCTGGTTAGCTTCTCTTTCAAAACTCTCAGAAAAATTTCCTGTAGAAATGATTTTATCTATGCATTCTTCTAGTACACATGTATCAGAATCATTAAAGATGATATCTATCTTTTATTTGATCTCCTGATCATCTTTTTCTTTCCACAATTTGAGAGGTTTCACATTCCCCTCCCTATCTATAATCTAAGATATCAAAGTGTCCTTAAAATCATTGAAACTAGCTAAAAGCTCTCTGCCCTTTCTCTTAATTCCTTCTAGTAACATCTAAAAATTATGAAGTTCCTTTACCAAGACATACATGGGTTGTAGATCCTTAGGCTTATATTTTTGGAGGCTAGAATCAATAACCATAGTTTTGAGGTTATCAACTCTTCTTATCCACTTATCCACAATTGGCGTAAAACTAGCCTTATCATTTGCAAAACTTCTGACTGCAGTAAACAAAAAAGAATATAAATTATGAACATGGGCCAATTTGACCTCAAGCTTATGGTATAAATGATCTAGTACTATACATAATATCTCCCTTTGTTTCTCAAACAAATCCCATCTGGTATCCTTCAACTTCTTTACTAATTCATCAATTCTTTCAAGGTACTATGCCTTGGTTGGGTCTACAGAACATGCTGTCTCATTAACTTATGGTGGTGTTTGGACTATTGGAGAATTAAAAGCAAAAAGGGACTAACTGGATTTAGTAAGAGGATTCACCCCAACAAGGGACATAATATCAGTGTAAGTAGAGGTACCATATTCCATATCTTTTATGTTTTGTTCTAGTATCTAGTTTGCAGCTTTTAATTCCACAATAGAATTAAGTAATGTCCCATACTTACCAAATAATTACTCATACTTCTCCCTATATTCTGACTTGTTTTCTTCTCTTCTTTTTGTTCTTTCTTCATATAACAAGGAAACATTAGCTGTGAGACTTGAAGCTTCAAGGTTTGATGTTTATGAAGCCTTCTTGATCATTAAGCTATCCCCCTAATTAGGGTGACCTCCTCTATAAACCGACCTTCTCCCCTCCCATGACAAGGACCAAATAGCCAAAGCTGCATAGTTTGAGCTCTAGGATGATCCTCTCAATTCTTTTCTTTCTTCTTCTTTAGAACTACACAAAGGTTCCTTATATTTTCTTATAGCATCTAGTGCTATTGCACCAGCAATATCCCAATGAGGGAGTAACAACACACCAAAATCTTGCACAAGTTTTCTTCCCTCCTCTGGTGACAAAGCATTAATTTCATTCATCTTTTTCGCTTTAGTTTCCTCTTCACATTCATGTGAAATCCTTCCTAGTTCCGTAGCAATCTTGTCCTCACATCTCTTGTTATAATTTGGTATTCTAGTTTTCCAGATCCATTGTAGAAAATCCTTTCTTCTTACAAACTTATGATCACTACTAAAAGCCTCACATGCCTATTTTATGGAATCTCTGTATGCCACACCTAGAATATCATGTGAAGTGAAAAAAAAATGGGGCTATAGGCTCATCAATCATACACATTTGAACTTATTTATCTATGATATTAACCATACCCTCTCATCAATTCCACTAATCACACGAGTTTTATTTATTTTCTTGTTAGGTGGTGGCATGGGTGTATCTGGTGGAGAATCACCATATACAACAATACTTATACCTCCCAAAGGTCTGATAGGTGATAAAGTAGTAGGGAAATCATCAATAACAATTTCCTTCTTATTTCTACTTGAATCATGAACCTCCTCCTCTTCTAAGGAACTAGAAACATCAACAATGTTCTCATCATCAGATGATTTAGAATCTCCTCAAATTTTTTTATATTTGACACTAGGTGTTGATTCAATAATATTTCTATCCTCTAGCTTACGTGCCTTGGGCCTGAGAGGTATAGATGGGACAGTCAAAGTTTTAACCTCTTTAGATGGAGAGGTGTGTGAGAAACTCTGGTAGTTGGAATATTTCTATAAACCTTTTCCAATCTAGGGCCAACCTATCCTTAGTTTCCTCCATGATCTCTTCATATTTTGCATTAAACCTCTTATCTTGTTTGAAAAAGGTGTGAGTCCCATCAAAGGATCATATAAGAAATCCATCTCTTTAACTATAGAAAACAACTTGTAAGCCACCCATTTTTCTTATACTCTTCTTGTGGCCTCAAATCAAATTGATTTGCAATGACATCCTCGGGGTAATAGAAAATTTGCTCCCTCTAAGACATTCTAATTCTTAATTTGAACATGTTGAAGAAATTTTCCTGGTCAGTGTATCTTGCAATAGTAGTACCCAAATAGTAGGGTTCAAAGAACTTATCAAAGTGCACCTAACCACCTCTTATTAAAACAAAATAAGGTATGACTATATAATCAGGAAAAAGGGTCCCTTTTTCCTTCCCTACCAATTTTGCTTCTTCAATATGGTCGATCTGTCATATCACCTCTGCAAAACCTAATCTGAAGGGTGCCTCAAAAGGGAAAACATGGGGTGTTCCCTTAAATCCATATATCCTTAAGACTGTGCTAATAGGGTATGGTATTACATCACCCAATTGTGTGAAAGGTTCAACTCATTCCTTATTTCTTTAGGTCTTAAAAAGGCATGGAGCTCTACAAGAATCCTAGTTACAGTTGCAATCAACCTAGACCTAAACCTATACGAATTTTTTTTATCAAATCTCACAAATGTAGCCTCACTTCTATCCCGTGACAGATCTATTGTCCAAATTTTTATTGGCACTTCTTCTCCCCAAATTACTCTCATCAATTTCATATGTTGAGAAAAGAAATATGTCAGTTTAAAAAGAATCATATGCATTAACAATGAATAGTGGTAGAAGAAACATTGTCCCCCATATTTCTTCACCAACTCTAATCCCTCATGTATCTTATCTTCCAGATAAGGTGCAAAATCATACACATTTTTGAATCCAAGATGTTGTGTCTGAATGACCATATGCGTAAATTTTGGTGGCAACACGTTGCTTATTTTCCTACCAATCACCTAACATAATGAATAGAAGGTTTCCCTAGCTGATGTGGACATAAGTCTTGGTGCTGCTACAGAACCAGCTTGGCTCTATTCTGAGATCTTTCTCCTATATCCCTTAGGGTATTCACAACCCTAACTGAGGTAAGCCACTCTCAACTATACCTCCTCTTCAAGACTCAATCCCACATTGAAATGCTTTTCATCTTCTTCTTGCTGAACCTACACAAATAGATTCATTCTTCTCACTCAATCAATGTTCTCACAACATTACTTTCATTCTCTTCCCTAGCCAGACTATTTCCAAGCTTGCCTAGGGTAAGATCTCTAGATTCACACCTATTGCTACTCCTAACAAAAACAAAAAGGAAACTATGTATAAGGGCTCCACTTGAGTTTCATCCCAACACATGATTCTCACCATGATTCAAGAATCTCAAGGGGTCATTACTACTTACAACCCAGAATGGGTGAAGAAATAAAAACTTACAAAATAGAAAATAAAGTAACTAATCTACTTGCATGCAAAATGAATAAAGAAGTTTGATATCCACTGAACACACTATCTACAACTTCTCATTACTGGAAACAAAACAAAATAGTACAATAATCTGCAACTTTGTGATTTCCTGTAGCTTCTCTTTTCTTCTATCTCTACTCTCTAGATCTCTAAAAATGAATGCTCTAGATGTTATTAGTAACCATCCTCTCATAGGAAACAACCCTAACGGTCCACTCATTCGCAAGAATCTCTTTAGGAATCGTTACACTAACCATACTATCCATAAAAGACAATATACGCTTTTCACGGGCCGTTATGACTGAATATTACCGAGCAATAATAAAGAAAGCTGAGCTCCGTTGGCCGAGTTTCTAGGTACATATGTAGGCCGAGTTGCTAGACACAAATGTAGGCCGAGTTGCTAGGCACAAATGTAAGTCGAGCTGCTAGGCAATGTAGGCCAAGTTGCTAGGCAATGTAGGTCGAGTTGTTAGGCAATGTAGGCCGAGTTTCTAGGCAATGTAGGCTGAGTTTTTAGGCACCAGTGTATGTCGTGTGCCAGTGATTCCAAGAAGCTTATCTAAGGTTTCCAATGCCTTGGTTGGATTTCCAGAGGATTACCCACTACCTCACACACACACAACTAAAGGAAACCAACTAAGAAACCTATCTAGACATGGAATGAAAGTCATATCCATCTTAGGGAAAAAAAATGACCTTCTAAGGTCCACACACACTCTCCTGACTTGGCTAGAGTCAGTACATGCCAGAAATAAGGAGCTAGGGGTTTGAGTTAGGTGTGCTCCTGCACCATACTCCCCCCCAAAAAAGAAAGGTTAATCCATCCTTGGATTGAGCATGTTTGAATCAATGCCCAACCTCTTGAAGTCTGTTTCTTTGATCCAAGTAGCATGAACACCCTCTTTGCCATGTCATTTGACAAGGTGCTCCATATAGTCTCTACTCCTAGTCTTCTTGTAGACCCTTGAGTCTAGTATCTTTTCAGCTATCATAGATGGAGTAGGGGCTAATTTCAGATCATTTACCTCTTGTATTACCTCTTGAAGGTTCTAATCAGCATCTTGAATTGGTCCTTTGTGTGAAATCAAATCTGTAATGTTGGAAACTGGTGACAACCCAATGTCTTCAGGAAGCTCCACCTTGCATGCATTATTTCCATACTTTGCAAGTATCTTACATGGACCTATCCTCTTCATTTGTAGCTTGTGAGGAACACCTTTCTACAACCTATGTTTGTTCAAGTGTACCATCACAAAATCTCCAATTTGAAACTGAACATTCCTCTTTGTTGCATCCACCTTTTGCTTTACCTTTTCAACATTCTCCATCAAATTATTTCTCACACTTTCATGTACTTCCCTCATTGAATGAGAAAAGTCCTCAGCATGTCCACTACCATGCATTCCTTCCTTCAATTCTCTAAGCTCAAAAATCCCTCTTGGGTGAAAGCCATAAACAATTT
>MU225608.1:906731-921129 GCA_018584345.1 Thuja plicata | reverse complement strand
TTTATACTTGCCAATGGTGAATTCTACCCATGCTTGTTCTCCTACAAACACATGTTGTCCTTTGTTGAGCCATGTAACCTTGTATGGGTTTTCATGTGGAATCCTTTTCAAATTTAACTTGTTGGCTACTTCTTCACTAATAATATTATCAGTTGAGCCTGAATCAATAATGACTCTACACACCTTTCCTGTAATCTTGCACTTCACTCTAAAGAGTGCCCTTCTTTGGCTTGGTTCTTCTTTGCTTGGCTCTCTGATTAAGGTCCTCCTTATCATGAGGTTCTCAGCTTCTTCTGATTCTAATGGTACCTCAGATGGCTTGCTTCTACAACTTGATTCTTCTTGGACATAGTTAACTCTTTTTCCACCTCCTTGAGAAGTAGAGCCTTTCTCAGGACACCGATATGCAGGATGTCCAAATTGCTGACAGTTGTAACACTTCATTGAAGAGAAGTAGGATCCTCTTCCTTGGTTATTAGTTCTTCCTCTTGAACTATTATTTGAACCTCTTCCACGGTTGTAACCACCTCTTGTGTTACTAGATTCTCCTTGATTCTCAGTGTGTTTGGACTCACTCTGATTTCTTCCTCCATATCCTCCTCTATGACCTCTATTGTCTCTTCCTCTTCCTCTGCTATTTGAATCTTGCTTCTTCTTGAATTTTTCCTCCACCTTGAGGGCTAGCTAGTAACATTGGTGTACAGTCTTGGGGTTTAAGAGACTAATTTCCTCTTGGATACTCTACTTGAGTCCATTCAAGTACCTATCCAGTTTTAGGCTTTCTTCTTCCATCACATGTGACCTTAAGCATAGTTTGTGAAATTCTTCGGTGTAGGAACTGACTTCTAAATCTTTTTGTCTCAAATTTTATCTCTTTTTGTGTAACTACACTTCATAATCATCAAGAAGATAAGTTTCCTTCATCTTGGCCACCATACCTTTCCAACTGGTTATGGGGTTCTTTCCTTCTTTTTTCCTCTCATCTTGGACAAACTTTCACCAAGTGAAAGCAGTTCCTCTCAACCTTGTCTTGGCTATTCTTACTTTCTGATCTTCAGTCACATTATCATAGTCAAAGTGATTTTCAAGACCTTCTATCCATTCCATGATTAATTCAGGTTCCATCTTGCCACTAAATAGAGGCACACCTTCTAAGGACTTACCACTCATTGCCTTCGATGCTTTCAAGAATGGCTCTTCTTGAAGCACAGGGTCTGGCTCTGGAATAATGTCTTCCTCTGCCACTGCTTTACCCTTTCCATCAGCTTCTCTCATTTGTTCACTAACTGCTGTAGTCCTAAGCTGCACTTCTTCCAACTCAGTCGCCATTTTAGCTAACTATTCCTTCAGGAGTCTATTCTCCTCCTTTTGATCTTCAACATCTTTTGCGAGTTCTGCATTGGTCACCATCTTGGATGAGTTGACATAAGTTTCTATAGATAACATCCAAACAACACACGCCCAAATCTTTTAGCACTCTGATACCAATCTAATGTGGACAGAAGTCTTCTTGCTGCTACAGAACCAGCTTGGCTCTGTTCTGAGATCTTTCTCCTAGATCCCTTAGGGTATTCACAATCCTAACTGAGGTAAGCCACTCTCAACTTTACCTCCTCTTCAAGACTCAGTCCCCATCAAAGTGCTTTTCATCTTCTTCTTGTTGAACCTACACAAATAGATTCATTCTTCTCACTCAATCAATGCTCTCAGAACATTACTTTCATTCTCTTCCCTAGCCAGACTATTTCCAAGCTCACCTAGGATAAGATCTCCAGATTCACACCTGTTGCTACTCCTAAAAAAAAAAAAAAGGAAACTATGTACAAGGGCTCCACTCGAGTTCCATCCCAACACATGATTCTCACCATGGATTCAGGAATCTCGAGGGGCCATTACTGCTTACAACCCAGAATGGGTGAAGAACTAAAAACTTACAAAATAGAAAATAAAGTAACTAGTCTACTTGCATGCAAAATGAACAAAGAAGATTGATATCCACTGAACACACTATCTGCAACTTCTCATTACTGGAAACAAAATAAAATAGTACAATAATTTGCAACTCTATGATTTCCTATAGCTTCTCTTTTCTTCTATCTCTACTCTCTAGATCTCTAAAAATGAATGCTCTAGATGTTATTAGTAACCATCCTCTCATAGGAAACAACCCTAACGGTCCACTCATTTGCAAGAATCTCTTCAGGAACCGTTACACTAACCATACTGTCCATAAAAGACAATATCTGCTTTTCACGGGTCGTTATGACTGAATATTGCCGAGCAACAATAAAGAAAGCCGAGCTCCAGTGTTGGCCGAGTTGCTAGGCACATTTGTAGGCCAAGTTTCTAGGCACAAATGTAGGCCAATCTGCTAGGCACAAATGTAGGCCGAGTTGCTAGGCAATGTAGGCCGAGTTGTAGGAAATGCAGGCCGAGTTGCTAGGCAATGTAGGCCGAGTTTCTAGGTACTAGTGTATGCCGAGTGCCAGTGATTCCAAGTAGCTTATCCAAAGTTCCCAATGCCTCGGTTGGATTTCCAGAGGCTTACCCACTACCTCACACACACACAACTAAAGGATACCAACTAAGAAACCTATCTAGACATCGATTGACCTAGTCATATCCATCTTAGGGAAAAACAAATGACCTTCTAAGGTCCACACACACTCTCCTGACTTGGCTAGAGTCAGTACATGCCAGAAATAAGGAGCTAGGGGTTTGAGTTAGGTTTGCTCCTGCACCACTAGCATGCAAGGAAAAATCCTCAATAGGAAAAGGCTCTAATGAACTAGTCCCAACATAATATTTTGAATCTTTAACACTCACCAAATGATGAGAAAATAGAGATTCTCTTACATAATTTATCAACCTTTAATAATCCTCTGAAAAGGCCTCTGTGTCAATTTTTTCTAACTGTGTTGATGGCTCACTTAACCCAAAAACTTGTCTTACTTCATCACAAGTGATATTGACCAAGACTTCACCATTTATATCTGTAATAACTCTCAGCATATGATCATACTTGTCTACAATAGCCCGCAATAAATCTACATCCATAAAAACTCCAAGGACCACAACCCTAACTAGGTCAAACTCTCAAGTATTAGACCATGGATTCACTAATTTCCTTTGTCCAATCCACATTCTGAACAATTCAAGACCCTTCATTATAATTCTAGCATCAGAAACCATACACGTGTTAACCACCAATCCTTCACCAAGGGTTTTTCCAACTAATAACAACTGTCCCTTCCTTCTATCACTAGTTGACCCCTTTAATTGATCTAAGAAATCAGCGTAAAGGTTTCTCCTCTGATACTCTGTCTATCCTGAATGCTTTCTAATAGGAGTCATCTCCCCTTTTACAAAACTTAGACCAAACCGAGAAAAAAGAAGCTAGGGCACAGTGAGAAACTAAAAATTTTGCAACTCTACTCTTGATTATTTATCAATCCAGAATATCCTATTTCAGCAACCCTCCACCATTCAAAAACTATAAATGCATACAAAGTTTACCAAGGTCCGCCCTTTAAAAATAACTAGGATAGCAAGAACATGAACTTACTTTGAGAAAAATACAAAATGCTGCCTTAAATCACCAGAGTAACAAAATCTCTTCCCTTTTCCCTTTTTGGATTAAAAAGATTAATAAATTTGCTGCAAACAACAAAAAATGCAAAAGAAAATACTCACTTCCGCCATTAATTCTTCATTCGCATGAGAAATGGTCTCCAATTGATTTGAAAAGGCTTTGAATAACAACCATTGATCGTCCTTATCAGATGACACACATTAGTCACTCTAAATTTACTATTGAGCTAGCTTATACCACATCCTACGCGTCATCAAATTTGATCCCATCGATCACAAGCCCACTACACACCTTCGGACACGTGGATTCATCTCATAGATTCATGATCGTTAAAAGGATTAACATTTTTTTTATCACGAATCAATTACAATCGACGATCTTAGTCAATATTTACTTGACGATCAACATTATAGCCCTTTTCCTCTGAATTAACTCTCGAACAACTTTTTCATTTATAACATAAGATCACCACTCAAAATAGCACAAGTAAAAAGATGGCCCCACTAGTAGCACGCCATATAACAAATCACAAACCATAACCATAGGAGAGAGAAACAACAAACCCCTAACAACTCAAAATCTACCAAGTGTCACCTTATTGCACATTTGTGATTAGCTCTAGCAGTTACATTTCTAATTGCTAGAACGCGAACAATCAAGAAAAGGTAACTTGTTAGTGGAAGCACTGACTGCCACCAGAGAAGAGAAAAATACCGCTAAGCTAGTAGAACAAACTAACCCTTAGTGAAAAGAAACCACGGGGTCGACAACTTAAGACTAAAGAACCTAGGGACATATGAAACTTGGCCCACTACCACAAAGGAAACACCCATCAATATAAGTGGCATGACAAAATGTAAAGATGAAAAAGAGAACCTCAGGGTTTAAACAAAAAGAAACATTTTCAACTAAAACCTTTGAACCCTGAACCCTGAACCCTGATACCTTCTGCAAAGACAAAACAAACCACCACCTTAATAGCAAAGGCACTAAGGAAAACCAAATTTTGCAAGGGAAACAACAAGTACCACCACATCTCTTGCCAAATCACCATCTTGAATCATATTGTGCTCTATAATAGAAGGGATTTGACGTTTTGCAAAAGTTTTGCATCTTTCACATTGCCCTAGCCTATATTGCTTTACGTTTCTCTCTCTTCCCTTTCCTTCTCCCCATATTGAAGAGTCAGCTTATAAACTCTTGGAGGTTATTTCACATATCATATCCAGGTCCCACATTTGTGAAACTTTTGGATTGCCCTCAAATAAGCGCACACTTTCGAGGTCAATAGTTATGACCCATTTTATTTTTATCATTATACTTCTAATAAACCAAAGAATAAGCAATTATAAGCCAAACGATAAAATTTGTTATAAAAGCAATACACAAATCCTTACATATCAAAATCAATTAAATATTTTTTTTAATCTTCTATCTTCATTTAAAAAAAAAATTGTCATATGACTTATCACAACTTCAAATTAGCTAAAGTGTATTGTTTAAAGTTTCTTATATTCATTACATTTAGTTTTGGTAAGAAATTAATTTTATTGTCTTAGACATATAAACGATAAGATAGTATATTGAGATGATTTTTTACTCAAACTTATTTTTATTTAATATTTGAGTGGCTCACTGAAGGATTGTTCTATTAAGCACAACTACTAAGGATGGTGATATGTTCCTTAATTTTATCATCCATAAATGTTTATATTTCTTAGAAGTACAATAGAAAAGAAATTATGTTAAGATAATACTCCAAGTAATTGTGATCGAATGAACACACCTCAATTCCTTAATTCTAATTTAAAAGATCAATTATTTATACAATTTTAATTTATATCCTTATACTAACAAATTGAAAACATCTTATATAAATTGTTAACTGTTGAAAAAAAAAAAAAAAAAAAAAATTAATAAACAATGTGAAGGTGATATGATGTTTTATTGGGAGCCACCCCTTTTAAAGATATTTTGAAAAAGTGTTTCACTCCAATTTGTTTACATTGAAGTGATAGAAATATAGATGATACCAAACCTAATTGGTCTAATCACCACACGAACAAGAGACGTGAGAAGGTTTGTTTGGATCCCAATTATAAGTTTGACTATTGAAATGATTAAAAAGATAGTGATGCCATTAAATAGTTTCAAAAACAATGACCTAAACCTCATTGTGTGCAAGAAAGGGACTCATGATTTATACTTGCATTCCTCTTTTGATGACTTCTTCATCCCAAAAGTAGGAAATTCTTTAGGCCCTACTTACCCTAGCTTTAAGATTTATGATGATTAAGTACTCTCTCCAATAAAATAGTTAAAAATTTAGAGGGATTAAAGATTCTCATTCAAAATAAGCCTTTCCTCTTTTCAGTTTTGAAAAGTTTTTTTAAAGCCAAATTTAAAGGTGGTGGGGTCTTTGATATTAATAAATACTCATTTCAAAATTTATATTCTAAACATAATAATATTAGAATAATGATACCAAAAGTAGAAATATTTAAAGGTTTTTTAAAGCCAAATTTAAAGGTGGTGGGGGTCTTTAATATTAATAAATATTAATAAATAAATTTATATTCTAAACATAATAATATTAGAATAATGATACCAAAAGTAGAAATATTTAAAGTTTTTTTTTAAGCCAAATTAAAAAGTGGTGGGGGTCTTTAATATTAATAAATACTCATTTCAAAATTTATATTCTAAACATAATAATATTTGAGTAATGATACAAAAACTAGAAATATTGAATTGTTTTTAGAATAATATTTTAAATAGAGTTTTGATTCATAGAACATTAAACTATCTAAAAGGAAGGCGGCCTTGAAAATGTTGCAGCATAAATTGCGAATTTCATTAAATGTGAGAGCCCAAAAATATATGAATATCATTACTATATAAAGTCCATACAAGTTCCCAAAAAGTCTTCTGCTGATGGCCCGCCGTGATTTCAGTATTAAAAAAAGTATAACTCGTGTTTCTTGCGGTTGGACTTTTTAGGTTTCTCTCCACTCGATATGAATTTGTTCAATTTTTTTTCCTGGTTTAGGTGAAGGTTTTTGAATTTTAATTGGTTATGGGGGATTTTATTTAAACGATTGAAAAGTGAATTTGTGATTGAAAATAAGGTTTCCATGTTGCATTCAAAAAGAGTTGATCTTAGGGTCTTTCAGAACCTGCCAACTTCGTCAATAGAACAAGGGCCCATTGACTATTTTAATATTATATTGTATGTTCATTATATGACTCATTCAGTTTTAAGTTAAAAATGTTTTAAATGGACTAGTTTTGTAAGATTTGTAGATTTGATTGAAATAAACTCATTTTGTTGGTTTTCATGAGGTAATCGATTTAGTATTTAAGCATTGAAAAGAAAATAAAGAGTTATTTGTACAGATATCTTGAGTGTAAATAAAAAAATGTAACTAGTAAATAAGTTTGATTTAGGGTATAGAGTTGATGTGATAAAAAATATATAGATAAATAGAGTTTTTAAAAGTTGACAAAGACATATTAGGGTTACCTAATTCCAGATGTGATTTGATGATGTTGAACTATAAATTGTCACTCTATGATACTCTAGTTTTAAGATTAACTCTTTGATGTTTTGATATTAAAAGCAACACGACCAGGGTGTTGTCCCTTTACACAACAACGCAGAGGGCGTACAGTAAGCAAGATAGACAGTAGCAACACATTAACAACAAACTATGAATATCAAAAATATCAAAATAAAAAAATCAACATCATCATAAAAATAAACTATAACCTCTCAAACGCATGTCCAATGAGCCATCTAAACTAGCATAAGACTCATAAAAATGCCACGTAGGGCCATCCACAGTAATATCAATAACTAATTTGCTTAAAGTTTTAGAACTATATATAGAAACTGTTGATAATATGACAGTGAAAAACTAAGAGGAGGGGTGGGTGGGGGGGAGGGGGAGAGGTGAATTAGTTGTTCCAAAAACTTCAAACTTCATTCCCTTAACCCTTAAAACCCTGAAGCTTAAATACCATAAATTATGATCTAAATACTTGTAAAGAAAATATGTATGCATCCGCAAATCATAATCACATCTACACAACTTGACACAAGATTTTTATCATGGAAACCCTGTTAACGGAAAAATCACAGTGGTGTTGATTACCCACAATAGCTAAATACCTTGTTACAAGTATAAACCTGTTACAATATATGGGGAATGCACATGCATTCTGGCTCACTGCCTAAAGCTTACTACTCAAATGAAAAAGCCTCAAGCTACAAACCCGAGGAAGGCTCACAGCCTTACAATTTGATCACGACAATGGTCTGAGATTTATGAACTATCAAATGACATCTACCTCATGTCTGATATAGTTCCAATGTAGCACAATGCAGATCTCTATTCAACCTCTTGTTGAAACACTTCTGATCACCACTGGATCAGGCTCTTCCTTTGCTAACAACCTCTACAATTCACATCCATGATTTGCACCTTGAATTTTCCCTAATTTATCATCTTATATCAAGAACTAGGTTGGAAAAACCTAATTCACCATCTCTTCAAAATATCATGTCAAATCTCATGTTTGAAATTCATCTCTGACTGTCAAATCATATCCACAACCTATATCAATCACCTCGAGATCATAAATATCACAGATTTCATGATTTAGCACTTGTGCAATATGATTTACCAATTAAGTCGACCAAAACCAAAGATAATAATAAAAATGTTATTATTGACCAAAAACTTCACCAATCTGATCCTTCTGATCCATGTGTATTGCCACCTCATTAAATACACACTTCAAGAACATCCTATAGCATCATGATAAACACTCAAACACACAAATCCATCACAACCATTGGATTTGCCAACTCTTTTTCACCAAACTTAAAGAACACTGTTAACAAGTCACTGAGACAATAAAAATATGCCAGGCGGACCTCTAAAGTACAAACCCTCTAAGTTGAAGACATTTGGGTATGTCTGAAACACACTCCTAGGTTCTGTCCATGAAATTCTAACTTGAGTGTGCATACCGTACTTCTTTCCTTCTTCTTGTCAACACTGTCTGTCACCCTATCTGTCAGTCACCAATTTTGACCTTAAACTATGCTTAAATCTTCATGATATCCTCTGAAACTTGGAGTGAACTAAGTATTGACCTTCTTCAACAATCTCCCATATGTCCAAACTTATATCTGTAATATTCAATCCTCACCGGACCTATGAACATCTTGTTTCATTGGCTAACTTGCAACAGTTAAGTTAGAAACAAACAAATAGATATTCTGATCAATTCCTCTAATTCCGTTGATATGCTCTCTGAGTCCTTTGAAACTCTGATATGTTGACATCAATGACAACACATATGATTATGCCAATATGCCAACAATCTCCCAATTTGGCATTGATGGAAACATATGATGTGAAAAATAAGTAATGTAATTAGAAACTAACAATCATACTCCTAGAATGATAATCAATAGTACTACCATAAATATTCACAATTATCTTTCAAAGTCTCTCTAACTCATCTTCCTCAATAATCTGCTCCCCCTAGAAGAAACCTTCCCATGGTTCTAATCCGATTGCATGCTCTTCTCTCCATTATTTTTCTCCCCTTGGATGTATACCATTCTTCTTGACAAAAACCTCTTTCATATGTGTAAGTATATATAAACGTGCTTCTCTCATTTGATCTTCTCTTTCTTATCTTCTCCTCCGATCTCTAAGAATCTTTTGATCTTCTTTTTCTTGTCTTTCACATCATCTCACTTTCACCCCATTTGACATCAATGAAAAAAACATTATTTTCCAAAAATCTTTCACTGATTAGATATGCTCATCTTTCTTTCTTGTAGACACAACTAAACAAGTAACTTACCATGCTGACTACTCCCCCTAAGTAGTAGCCTCATTATATCAATCCCAAACTTGAAAGATAAAACTTTAAGTCTACTGGATTGATGCATCTTCCAACATATTTTAGTTCTGAGGAGGGGAAATGAACCCTAACTTGCCTCTAATATATTCAAATGTCTCCTTAGGCAAATGTTTGGTAAATATATCAACAATCTATTCTTTGGTAGGTATGTATTCCAACCTTACTTCTTTTTCATTTATCTTCTCCCTTAATAAATAGAACTTGACTGAAATATGCTTTGTCTTTGAGTGTTGTACTAGATTTTTTGAAATGTTTATAGCACTTAAGTTGTCACAATAAATAATGATAGGTTCACCAAAGACAATTCCAATATCAGACAACATATGTTTCATCCGTACTACCTGGGTGAAATTTATAGCAGCAACAACATCTTTTGCCTCATCCATAGATTGGGAAGTACATTTTATTTCTTACTCATCCAAGAGACCAATCTACCACCCAAGAAAAATGCTCCACCACTTGTTCTTTTTCTATCATCAACATCTCCAACTCAATCTTCATTTATATATGCATACAAGGTAAGATATTCACCTTTAGAATACCATATCCCAAATTCAACTATCCCTTTTAAATACATGAATATTCTCTTGACTGCAATCTCATGATTTCTCTTCGGTTCTGCTTGAAATTTTGCAACTACACACACCACAATCATTATATCTAATCTAGTATGAGTTAGATACAATAGGCCACCTACCATTGACCTATACCTGGAATTATTTTCCTTTGGATTCTCATCATCCTTTGTAAGTTTGCATTTGGTCACCATAGGTGAACCCACTGGTTTTGAGTCATCAAAACCAAATTTCTTCAATAAATCCTTTACATACTTGGCCTCTGACACAAATATTCCTTCATGTGATTGAATAATTTTCAATACCAAGAATAATTTCATTTCTCCTATCATGGACATCTCAACTTCATTTTTCATCTCTTAAGTAAACTCTTCACTTAATTTATCATTACCTCCAAAGATAACATCATCAACAAAGACCTCAGCAATAAGAATTTTCTCATTATCAAACTTGAAATATAAATTGCTATCAGCATTACCTTTTTTTAATCCAAGCTCTAGTAGATACTTTTCCAATCTTGAGTACAAAGATCTAGGAGCTTGTTTTACTCCATATAGGGCCTTCTTCAATAAACATATTTTGTCTGGTTGATCAGTTAAAGGGAATCCATCAGGTTGTTGAATGTATACCTCTTCTTCCAATTCTACATTCAAGAAGGCAAATTTGACATCCATCTGATATACCTTGAAGTTATTATGGGAAGCATATACAATAAATAGTCTTACCACTTCCAATATTGTCACAAATGCAAAGGTTTATTCATAATCAATACCTTCTATTTGTGTATAACCTTTACAAACCAATCTTGCTTTATTTCTCGACACCTCTCCATCTTCATTTAACTTATTTCTAAATACCGATTTTGTTCCAATAACATTTTTATCTATAGTCCTCAAAACAAGAATCCAAGTATTATTTTTCTCAATTTGAGTGAGATCTTCTTCCATTGCATTGTACTAATTTTCATCCTTACAAGATTCCTTGACATCCTTTGGCTCAACTTGTGACATTAGGCATACTTGTTCCTCAACATTTCTCCTTCTTGTATGAACATCTTTATCCATATCTCCAATGATTTGTTCTTCATAATGATTTAATCTGACATACCTTTGTTAGTAATAACTGAGATGGGGGGCGCGAGGGGGGGGGGGGGGGGAANGGGGGGGGGGGGGGTGAATCAGTGGCCTCAAAATTAAATCCTTAAATCAACCCTTAAAACTTATAACCACAAATTATGACTCTAGTTATCTTTTGTCCTACAAGATGAATGCCTTGAGATACTTATATCGATTTTCTACTTGTCGGATTGCTTTGTAAATCTATCTTCTGTATGATTACCGATAAGCAGTCAACTATTTACTGAAACAGAGTAAATATGCAGAGTATACCGATAAATCTAGAATTGCATATGTGAAATGTAAAACAGTAAAGTAATAAAACATAAGCACATTACACATGGATTTTTAACATGGAAACCCTGTTAAGGGAAAAACCACTGGGACCGGTACCCAAATTTTTACTCTTCTGAAGTGAGCTCTGTTAGAAGCCAACCCTGTTAAAGGTTACAAACACACTGTTAGGTCCCTGTTAGAGGATTTATAAGATAGTTTGTCACCTAGTATCTGGCATCTAATGCTACCATCCTTGATTAAACACTCACTTGGCGTGTCAATAGGTATTGGGCATATCCAATGCTACTTTCTATGATTAAACTTTTTGATACTCCTTGGGATGTATTTCAATTGTAGAATAATTTTAAGTCATGCTCGGTTAAGAGAATTGATGCTTCAATGGTTAAACTAAAATATTAATGATTTGTTCATACATACAACTTAATTGCAGATTTTTAGATCTATTGTAAGTGCATTACCTCTCTGATCAATATACTCAATTTTATACCTTTGCTCCACATTGTTCTGCTCTGTGATGTTGTCTCACTGTTCATCAGTGTCTGCAAAATCTAGCTCTTTCTTTAGCTTGATTGATTAGGACTGAATGAAGACTTTCTTCTCATTCAGATTTTCTTTAGCATCTTTCCTCTTCTATTTTTCACCGCACACACAAATTCATAATGAATTGTGTTTGTCTCTTTATAGACATGATTTACCTTTTCTTGGCTTTCTTGATTCTTGGCGTGATCCACAATTCTCGCCAATTAGATTTAAAGAAAACTTCAGTTTTATCTCAAAGAGATCTTCTTACCAATTGGACAAATCAACTTTAAATCAATTACTTATCTCTAGCTTTATCTGGATGATTAAAACAATGATAAGTATCTGTTAAGTCTATTTATAGCTTCTTGACAGCTAAGCATTTTGTTATTTCTAAACTTTCTATTCTGTTAGTCAACACTTTAGTTAGTCATCAGTGATAACTGACTGTTCTGTCGGTGTGACTTCAGTTGTCATCAGGATCTCCATCCTTGTCTTTTCCATCGGGCAACACTGTAATTATTTTCGTCGGGTTACTCTGTGTTTTTCTCATCGGTCAACACTATAACTCTACTTTGTTGGTAATGTTGTGCATTTACTCGTCGGGTAACACTGTGACTTTTTCTCTTTTTACTCTATCCGTCGGCATGCACTCCATTGGTGTAAACAGTCACTTAGTGAATACTTGACTTATATGCAATACTGATAGCATAGCCTTTGAATCATTGGTTCTTTGAAGTCTTTAGCAGTATTTCCATGACCATACAAATTATATCAAGTTGACATCAATGAAAATACAATGCATTAACTGATTTAATGCCTTGCATGATCATCAACTTAACATCTTCAAACATTCAATCAGTTACATGTCATCAATCTCTCCCTTTAGCATTGATGGCAACATACTACATTATCATATTATACTATTACTAATACAATATGAAATATACAGTTTCATCAGGATTTCCTAATGTAACTATTACAAAATGTCTGGCTTTCGGTAAGCTCAAATAGCTTTGATTTGATTCTTGCAGGTTTCTTTTTGTCTTCAATCCCTTCACTGGATAGATGTTGAATCTTTCTTTCTTTGATGTGGTGTGTTCTCCTTCTATGTCAAACTCTCTCCTTTTGACTGTTCTCTATTCTTTTGATGTTTCTTGTCAGCAATTCTCTTCCTTTGAGTGTACTCCCCCATTCTTGTTACATCTCTCCCTCTGGATACTTTGATGGATATGATCTCTCCCTAAGTTGATAATGGATATAATCTCTCCCTTTATCAGTATGATAATGAGATAATTCTCTCCCTTTGACAACAATGCCAAACAAACATCTTTGTCAAATGGATCTTTTCCATCCATAATATATTCCTTGAATTTCCCAATCCATCGGTAATAACTCTGGTGCTCAGTGTAGATATATACCTTACTGTGTATAGATGTATCTTTGAAGTCCATCTTTCTTCTTGCATCAACATGAATGATATTCTGAAAATATGTAGGTTGATGCAACCTTCTAATCATCTTATTGACCACTAGACAAGGGTCTGACCCCTAGTCTCTTTATCAAGTACTCAATTACATCTTTGGGCAGTGGCTTGGTGAAGATATCGGCCAATTGTTCCTTTGATTGAACATACTCAAGTATCACCTCCTTTTCCTGAACTTGTTCTCTCAAATAATGATACTTGATGGCAATATGCTTTGTTTTAGCATGCATGACTAGATTCTTGGAAATGTTTATTGCACTTGTATTATCATAGTAATAATTACTGGTTCAAGAATTTTCATATGCATACCTTCCAATAACTATTTGATCCATGCAATATTTGAGCAATTTGTGGCAGCAACAACATACTCTGCTTCTGCAGTAGACTGAGAGATGCATCCTTGCTTCTTGCTGATCCATGTGACAAGTCTGTCACCCATAAAGAATGCTCCTCCAATTGTGCTCTACCGGTCATCAATATTTATAGCCCAATCAGCATTGGTAAAAACCTTAAGTTTAAATTTTCCTTCTCTTCTATACCATAAGTCATATTCTTCGGTATTCTTCAAATATCTTAGGATTCTTTTCACAGCAGTCATATGTGATTCCCTAGGGTTAGCAAAAAATCTTGCAACTATTCCTACTACATGTGCAATACCTGGTCTAGTATGTACAACATACATGAGTTTTCCAATCATTGATCTGTACAAAGTCTGATTTACCTCTGATGACTTTTTCTCCTTTGTCAGCTTACATCTAGTTGCCATCGGTGTTCCAACTAGTTTGGACTCTTCCATCTTGAATATTTTCAGTACTTCTTTGATGTATTTGGATTGTGTAATGAAAATACCTGGGTAAAAGCACAATAATCT
>MU225608.1:877458-905889 GCA_018584345.1 Thuja plicata | reverse complement strand
AAAAAATTATAGGCATATAATTCAGCCTATTTGACACATTTCATTAGTTTACATCATCTTCAAATTCTCAACAGAAATGTGAATTTTATGCCCTTGAAATTTTACAGTTTTGGTTTTGTCGTCCTTTTCCTTTGTAAAAGGGTGACAGATTATTGTGCTTTTACCCACCTTCATCTTGTTGCATGATATGTAGACCAAGAAAGAACTTGATCTCTCCAAACATAGACATCTCAAATTCTTTGCTCATTTCATTTGCAAATGATTTGCATAGCATATCATTGCCTCCAAATATGATGTCATCAACAAATATCTCAGTAATCAAAATGTTAGCATTAGTATCTTCCTTCAAATAAATATTACTATTTTCTCTAGTCCTTACAAATCCAATACTTGTAAGATAGGAATGAAGTCTTTCATACCAGGCTCAGGGTGCTTGTTTCAATCCATACAAGGATTTGTGTAGTCTACATACCATGTTCCTCTTGTGTGGATCAACAAACCCTTCTGGTTTTTCAATGTATACTTCTTCTTCAATTATTCCATTTAGGAATGCAGACTTGACATCCATTTGATATACCTTGAATCCTTTACATGCAGCATAATCAAGTAATATTCTTACTCCTAGCCTAGCAACGGGTGAAAAGGTCTCTCCATAATCAATTCCTTCTTCTTGTGCATACCCCTTGCCTACTAGTCTTGCTTTATTTCTGGTGACTTCTCCATTCTCATTCAATTTATTCTAGAATATCCATTTTTTACCGATAACATTCTTGTTATCTCATCTCAGTACAAGTGTCCATGTCTTGTTTTTCTCTATATGTTCAATCTCCAAATTCATAGAACTTATCCATTCAATCATTATCAAGTTCAGCATTGACAAATTTGGGCTCATAATCACAAATAAGACATCTTGTATTTAGATACTTACTTCTGGTTCTCATACCATCTTTCTTGTCTCCAATGATCTGATTCTATGGATGGTTCTTTCTAACATATCTTGCAAGTAAAGGTTCATCTCTTTGTGTATCAGCTTGATCATCATTTTGTACTTCATTTTGTTCTCCATTACTTTGTGCATCATCTTGAGCAATATTCTGATCATCAGTATTTGCAGCCTGATGCTCGGGTGCAATGAGCTGTTGCTCAGGAGTTCTACATAGTTGGCTGGGTAGAGTGTCAGGTTCCTCATTGTATACAAACCTATTGTAGTCCTCTGGTTCTTTAGTGCTTTCCTTTTCATTCTTCTCTGCAAATTCATCTATCTTTACATTTTCACTTTCAACAATTTTGTTAGAGTCTTTATTTAAACATTTATAAGCCTTGCTCTTGGTGGAATACCCTAGAAAGATTCCTTCATCTCTCTTGGATTCAAGTTTTCCATTTCTACCATCTTTTAAGATTGACTACCAAAATTTTTGAAGTAAATCACATTGGGTGTGTATCCATACCATAGCTCATAAGGTGTCTTCTTGGTGTCTTCTTCAATTGTACTCTATTCAATGTGTAAATAGTAGTACTAACAAATTCTCTCCAAAAGATTTGGGTGATGCTTTTCTCTATCATCAGTGTCCTTGCACAATCAACTATGGATCTGTTCCTTCTTTCAATAATTCCATTTTTTTGTGGTGTTCTTAGTGTAGAGACCTATCTTTTGATTCCATGCTCATTACAAAATTTAGTGAAGTCATCTGAAATAAATTCCCCTCCTCTATCTGACCTTAAGCATTTTAAGTCTTTTCTTCTTTTTTTCTCAACCATTTCCTTATACCATTTAAAAATCTTAAATGCTTCTGATTTATCTTTTAGAAACATGACTATCATTATTCTAGAGTAATCATCAACAAAGAGAATAAAATATCTATCACCATAATAACTCTTTGTCCTCATAGGTCCACATAAATCAGTATGGACTAATTCTAGAATGACATCAGATGTATGGGTTTTGCTTTTGAAACTATACTTTGTCATCTTACCTTTTAGACAATTCTTACACATGATGTTGTTGGGCTTGGTCATCGTCAGTAAGCCTCTGACATTTCTCTTTTTGCTAATCTTTATCATGTTTTCAAAATTCACATGACACAATCTTTTGTGCCACAACCATATGTCTTCATTTGTAGCAATCAAACAAGTGGTGTCAGTATCATTCAGATAGAATAAGCATTTTCAGATTTTATCTGGTCATTCAACATTATGGTCCCTCTACCTTCAACTGGACAAGGTGTGTCATTACCGATTCTTACTGAACCACCTTTATAGTATTCAAAAGTCTCAAACTTCTTCTTGTCACCGGTCATATGGTGAGTGTAGCCACTATCTATGATCCAGGCATAATTTTTACTAACTTTAGATATGAGTGCAATTTCTACATACCTTTCTTCATCATCATATGAATCATCTTTTACTGCCACAAACACCATCTTGATGTCTTCCTCAGATTCGGTGTCAGTATCATCATCTTTGCATTTTCCTAGGTAACTGGCCTTCTTTCCTTTGTCCTTGTAGTCTCGGGTATCTCTTCTTTCTGATTGTCGGTAGCTTTTGTAATCACCTTTGTCAGACTTCTTTTCAAATGATCTATCATTACTTCTATCATCTTTTCTTCTGTTAGGACATCTTGCAGAAAAGTGTCCAAACTCTTTACAATTAAAACAAACAAGTGGTAATTTACCTTTGCCTCTCTGTATTCTTCTTGCCATAAGTGCTTCAATTTCATCAAGATCTTCTTCTTCACTTTCACTATCACTATCTTTTCTCATAGTGTGTTATGGCTTCATTTACTTATTCTCATAGAAGTTTTGAATGCAGACTCTATGTTTGGTAAGACACTATTATCAAAGCTATTCATCTCAAATGAAATCATTCTTCCAATCAAACTATCTAGAGGAACATTGCTATTTTCTATTGCTCTCATTTCTTGAATGGTAGATACTCTAATAGCATAAGTAGGCAGTAAGGTTCTTATAATTTTACTTACCACTGTATCTTCTTCTAGTACACCTCCAACTCCTCATATAGCACTGACTACCTCTTTGATTCTTGTGTTGTACTATGTGATGTTTTCACCTTCTTTCATTTTGAGATTATCAAACTTTCCTCTAAGGCTTTCTGCCTTGGCTCTCAAAACATTTTTGTCACCACCATGTACAAGCATCAATTTGTCCCACATCTGCTTTGCAATCTTGCAGGTTTTGACATCTTCAAATTCAACATCAGAGAGTGACGAAGAAAGCTCTATCATCATGCAATTATGCTCATGCTTCTCTCTCATTTTTTCAACTATTGGTGCTCCTATGGGAAACACATATTCAGTATCTAAGTATTGAGTAACATCATTTCCAATACCTGATAAGTGGAGTCTTATTCTGCTCTGCCATGAAGAAAAATTATCTTTGTTCAACTTGGGCACATCTCGTCTATTCATCTTGTGATATTTAGCTTACGTATTGAAACCTTCCTTTTAAGCACACAACACTCTGATACCAATTGTTAGTAATAACTGAGAGGGGGCAGGGGGGTGAATCAGTGGCCTTAAAATTTAATCCTTAAATCAACCCTTAAAACTTATAACCACAAATTATGTCTCTAGTTATCTTTTGTCCTACAAGATGAATGCCTTGAGATACGTATATCGATTTTCTACTTGTCAGATTGCTTTGTAAATCTATCTTTTGTATGATTAACAATAAGCAGTCAACTATTTATCGAAACAGAGTAAATATGTAGAGTATACCGATAAATTCATAATTGCATATGTGAAATGTAAAACAATAAAGTAATAAAACAAAAACACATTACACATGGATTTTTAACGTGGAAACTCTATTAAGGGAAAAAACACTGGGACCGGTACCACAAATTTTCACTCTTTTGAAGTGAGCTCTATTAGAAGCCAACCATGTTAAAGGTTACAAACACACTATTAGGTGTGACCTTGTTAGAGGATTTAAAAGATAGTTTTTCACCTAGTATTTGGCATCTAATGCTACCATCCTTGATCAAACACTCACTTGGCCTATCAATAGGTATCAGGCATATCCAATGCTAATTTATATCATCACACTTTTTGATACTCCTTGGGATGCATCTCAATTGTAGAAGACTTTTAAGTCCTTCTCAGTTAAGAGACTTGATGCTTCAATGGTTAAACTGAAACATTAATGATCTATTCATACATACAACTTAATTGCAGATTTTCAGATCTATTGTAAGTGCATTACCTCTCTGATCAATATACTCAATTTTATACCTTTTCTCTACACTGTTCTGCTCTATGATGTTGTCTCACTGTTCATCGATGTCTATAGAATCTATCTCTTTATTTAGCTTGATTGATCAGGACTGAATGAAGAATTTCTTCTCCTTCAAATTTTCTTTAGCATCTTTCCTCTTCTATTTTTCACCCCACACACCAATTCATAATGAATTGGGTTTGTCTCTTTATAGACATGATTTACCTTTTCTTGGCTTTCTTGATTCTTGGCGTGATCCACAATTCTCGCCAATTAGAGCAAACTTCTATTTTATCTCAAAGAGATCTTCTTTCCAACTGGACAAATCATTTTTAAATCAATTACTTATCTTCGGCTTTATCTGGATGATTAAAACAATGATAAGTATCCGTTGAGTCTATTTATAACTTCTTGATAACTAAGCATTTTGTCATTTCTGAACTCTCTATTCTACCGGTCAACACTTTAGTTAGTCATTGGTGATAACTGATTGTTCCATTGGTGTGATTTCAGTTGTCAGCAGGATCTCCATCCTTGTCTTTTCCGTCGGGCAACACTGTAATTATTTCTATCGGGTTACTCTGTGTTTTGCTTGTCAGTCAACACTATAACTCTGCTTCGTCGGTAATACTATGCATTTGATCATCGGGTAACACTGTAAATTTTTCTCTTTTTACTATGTCCGTCAGCGTGCACTTCGTCAATGTAAATAGTCACTTAGTGAATACTTGACTTATATGCATTACTGATAGCATAGCTTTTGAATCATTGGTTCTTTGAAATCTTTGGCAGTATTTCCATGACCATGTACAGATTATATCAATTTGACATCAATGACAATACAATGCATTAACTGATTTAATGCCTTGCATGATCATCAACTTAACATCTTCAAACATTGAGTCAGTTACATGTCATCAACCTTGGTGTTTTTGGTTTTACTTCAGCCTTTTTCCCTTCATCTTCTCCACTATTATATGCTTCATTGATTTGATTCACTGTACCTTCTTGGAATTGGTTCTGTTCCTTTTGTTGATATATTTTAATTATGTTGGCATTCTAATCATTTGAATAATATCCACTTGATTTTGATACACTTGCAATTATTTCATCTAATTTTACGCTGTCACTCTCTACTATCCTTTTCAACCTTTTATTGCAACATCTATAGGCCTTTCTCTTAGTACAGTATCCAAGGAATATGCCTTCATTACATTTGGCATCAAATAATCCAATGTCCTCATCTCTCTTGATATAGAATTTACCACCAAATATTCTAAAGTACTTAATAGTATGAACATTACCAACACCAAACTTCATAGGGTGTCTTACACGTGTCTCCTTTTATTTGTACTTGATTAAGAGTATAGATTGCAGTTCTCACTACCTCTTTCCAAAACATCTGTGGAACTTTTCCTTCTATCATCATGGTTCTTGCAGTATCAAGAATTCACTTTTTCTTTCTTTCAACAACTCCATTTTTTTGTGGTGTCTGCAGGGCTGAGGACTGCATCTTAATTCCATGTATTTTACAAATGGAGTTTCTTTCACCAGATGTGAAATCACCACCTCTGTCTAATCTTAGACACTTAATTTTTAATCTTGTCTTACTCTTAACCAAATTCTTAAAGATCTTGAACTTATCAAGTTCTTCAGACTTTTATTTCAAGAAAGAAACCCAAACCATTCTAGAGTAGTCATCAATAAGTAATAGTAAATATCTATCTCCTTGTATATCCTTATCTTTGTTGTTCCACACAAATCAATATGTACTAGATCAAGCAAACTATTAGAAATTTTGACTTTAGATCTAAAAGTAATTTTTGTTTTCTTACCTAGTTGGCACTCCTTGCAAGTAGCATTGATAGGCTTCTTCAATTTAGGTAGATCTCTAACAACATGCTTGGAGCTCAATGTCACAATATTGTCAAAATTCACATGACATAACCTTTTGTTCCATAACAAAATTTCATAAATTTGTGCAATCAAACAAGTCTTTTGACCACCATTCAAATGGAATACATTACCTTTTTTTTTTAACTAGTAGTAATCTCTATTCCACAATCATTCATAATTTTGTAACTATCATCCTTGAAATGCAATCCATATCCTTCTACATACAACACATCTTCAATGGTAGTCTTACCATCTAAAGAGATAGATCCTCTTCCTCTTATCATGCCACCAAAATTATTTCCCCATCTTACTATTCCACCATTATACCTTTCAAAGCTTAAGAATTTATTCTTTTCATTGGTCATATGATGACATAAACCACTATCAATAATCCATTCATCCCTTTTGATAACTTGAGTAGATAAGTGTTAGACCTTAAGAATCACACAAACAACTGAGAGGGGTGGGGGGGGGTTGAATCAGTTGCACCACAATCTCATAAAAATTTAATCAACTTACAAACTTTGATCTCAGATCTGAATGATAAATATGAAATAAAGATCTCAACACAATAGCCACACATAAGACCAAGATTTTGGACGTGGAAACCTTGTTAGGGGAAAAACCATGGTGACCATTACTGTGACTACTCAGTGTTGCAGTGCTCAGTATACACTATGACTGCTCGAGGTATGAGTGGAATCTGAAATACGCCATAGATCTGTGTGCTTCATTGGAACTATTTTGGCATAACATATGCTATCAATTAGTTCGTATGTTTGGAATATAAGTTCTCCTTTATCTATAATTAGATTGTGTTGTAAGGAAGTGATCCTTGTTTTAATTATGATTGAGAAGTGAGATCTTGGAAGTGTTCCTAAATGCATGTGCGTTCCCCTTTTGTAATGTATTGGTTATTGGCACTCGCCAGTTTGGTGACACTCAGTAGTTTGGCTAGTTGAATGGTGTTCTTACGGATTTGGGAGTCCAACTTGATGCATTTAATTGGTGTAGCATGTGATCATGACATGGATAGATCATGGGGATGTGTGTGGACCTATTTGGGTCTTGGATCTTTATCCTATGTGCATTTAATATTTGTTTACACGCCAACTTGTGGCTTAGTTGGGTATAAATAAAGAGCGTTAGCTAGAGAAATGGTGGCCAGATCAGGAGTAGTAGAGAAGAAACCTGCAGTTGCAAATTTTTGAGCAGAGCTAGTGGATGAGGGTTAAGAACAAGGAGATTTCTTGGAAGCATGTGTGTACAAGTTTAGATCTTGCTAGATGTTTCTACTAGATTTTTATGGCCTTTTGTTACAGATCTAGCTACCTAGGGTTAGGTTTGAGCTAGATCTTGAGGGATCTAGCATAACTATTATTTTCTTTTTAATTATTCATAACTGGGAAGGCCTTACATCCTGACACATTGCATGTAATCAGTTGTTTTATGAATAAGATTTTAGATTGTTATCAATCTTGGTTTCCTATGGTGATTCCATTGTGTGGTTATTAGTTGGGGGTTTGAACATATCCTTTGGGGATTCTTCCTTCCTTGCACTATTTCAATTGCTTTAAACCAACTTTCATCTTTGCATGCTTCATCAAGATCTCTAGGTTCAATCTTAGAAATTAAACAAATTTTATTTCTAGAAATCCTTCCTCTAGTCTGAACACCTTTGTTTCTATCAACAATAATCTGACTCTCTGAATGGTTTAGCTTTACATACCTCAGAGTCTTTGGATTTTCATTTGTAACTGACTCTTGTGTTTCCAACTCTTCCTCATCTCAAACTTCTTCATTATGTTCTACCGATCCATTATGATTCTAATTATGATTTTTTGCTTGCACAATCTGACTTCCTTCCTCATCTCTAACAAAATTCTTGGATCTCAATGTCACAATATTGTCAAAATTCACATGATATAACCTTTTGTGCCATAACCAACTTTCATCAAGTTGTGCAATCAAACAACTCTTCTGACCACAACGATAATTTTAGTGGTGATTATTCACCATTTAGCGAATCTCATCCGTCAGCTATCGGGGATTTGATGAATATATTGCATCTATTGGGTTTTCCCAATCACTCAAACTTTATAAATATTGGGTCGAATGCCCAGGCCCATCACCCCTCTATTTATTTAATTTTCTCTATTTCTTCTACAATATCGCTAATCAAGTCTATTTTTTGGACACGATAAATTTTAAAAATTCACCTACAATTTCAAAGTGGCCCCAAATTGACGACCTATATTTGCCAGTGGTTTTATACATATATATATTTATAGGTGGCCCCAAATTTTCCTGGCATCTGGCAGATGCATGTCTAAAACCAACGCATTTTTGCCAACTTTATTAATCATAGCAAGTTATTGGGTGACCCATAATTGACTCGAAAATAACATAAGACGTGTTATAATTATGCGGGCTTCAAAAAATATTTGTATACCTAATACCGACTACCGAAATCACCAAAAAGGATTGGTATAAATACATTCATAGATCAAGGTTATTGTACACAATTTGGTTCGGTTTGTTCTGATATCTCTATTTGATCGATAGAAAAGTTTCAGACTATTGAGTCCATTGGTGAATCCAATTGAGGGAAAAGTAAGTGATTATTATTCTGATTCCTAATTTCACTTGAGGTTTCACCTCTATCTGTCTGTGACTCTACAATTTTGAGTTCATTTTTATTTAATGGGGACCTGTTAGTGGTCACTGGTCAGTGTTGTCAGCTGTGGTCACTAGGGAGACCTTAGACATGTTTTTTCGATGAATGATACATATTTATATATATTATAGTCTATTGTCACTTCTTGAACAAGTTAACATTTTTTTTGGTAGCCTTTATTTCATTGGAGATGTTGAACAAAAAAAGGGTAAGACTCTTACACGTGGGGAAAGCCAAGAGGGGCCACTCAGGCCAAAAAAATGTAGAACCTTATCATCGTACTTTGGTGTTGGAAATGTTTCTGGCCAAAATTGAGAAGCTAATTAATCAAAATTAGATTTACAAGATTAAAAACCTGAACCTACATGGCATATTGAAAAAGTCCATCAACCTGATATCTCAGATCAGGATGAACTTGAAGAAGATTTTTAGGTAAATACCCATAGTAGCAATAATGATATAATCGACTTGGATGAGGTTGAGAATGCTAGAGATGATGATGGTACAAGGAAGAAGAAAAGAAAATACAATTCAAATAAGGATAGAGAATAAAAAAAGATTGGATGTGGGATCTGTCAAGGAATTTTCACATAGAATGGGTGTCAAAGTATCCATTCATTGAACCAATAGACAATCCAATTGAAGGTGAGCCTCTGGTAGAATGTAGATGCAAGATTTTCACCAAGATAAATAAGGAGAAGAAGTTGTAGCTAAAAATTGACACCATAGAGAAGCATATGGGTAAAGTTTACGAAACAAAAACCATAGATGGTATTGAAAAATCAGTGATAAGATGGAAAAAAGGAGGAATCTTAGCATGTTAGGAATACAAAATTATTTGAATTTCAAAAAAATAAATAGATGAATCATGTTGAAGTTAAAGGCTTTATTTAAGCTTTTTATGGAAGAGAAATGGAAGTAGAACAAATGGGAAAAGTTGTTCAGTTAAGCATTGTCTTTTATATTTTGAGCAGAGGTGTCCTATGACAGACTACCCATCATTGAGTGCTTTATTACACTTTCTAAAAGTTTGTAACTATCCTAACAGTCACTGGTCAGTAAACAGTGGATGATAATGGGCAAGTTGTCTTGCCAAGGTTGAAAAAGAGGATATAAAGGCAAAAATTGAAGATTCAAAATTTATTACATTTTCTTTAGACAAGGTTACACCAGTAGATAATACTTCCTGGGTGTGCATGCATGTTTATATTGTACACAATTTTCTCTGCCAACCTCATCTACTAACTGTTGCTAAAATGGAGGATAATGTGATAGCGGAAACTTTATTTGAACTAGTAAAGAGTTCACTAATTTAATATGGAGGTATAGATGATATGATGATTGCCAAAAACTTGTTGTGTGTTGGAGCGGATAGATCTTCAGTAATGAAAGGACACTAGGGTGGTCTTTGCATAAAGATACAAACTTCTTGTGCACCCTACATTACTTCCATTCACTACATGGCCCATAGAATGAATCTATCTTTTGGAGTTGTTAGTAAGCATGCTACAGTACAAAAAATTGAAGTTTTAATAAAAAAGAGATCTACCAATACTTCTATCGAAGTCTGAAATGATTCAGGTAATTTCAACACTTTACCGAATGACTAACTAATGGGAACCAGATTCTTAAGGATAATGATACCAAATGAATCTCTTTAGATGGACAAGCGCATTGAGTTTTTTTAAATATAAATCATTGCTTGGTCTAATGAACTCAAGTCATGAAGAATCAGGGCAACCAAAATTTCCTGAGCTGCTACAAGGTTAAGTAATGTAGAGACACTCTTAACATTAGCAGGTCTTCTCCCCATGCTGGAGGAAATGAGAAATATAATGAACAAGGCCTAACAAAGAGCTATGTATATTGCAGAATATGCTACGTTGCATAAATTAACATGCATGACGCTCGATAATCTCTATTGATCATGTGATGATGTAAAATTTGTCAGCTAGCTCAAAATCACATATTTAGACAATCCTAATAACTTTTTAAAGATCAGTGCAAATGGGGAGTTATTGTTAGAATAAATGAGAGGGGGGGGGGTGAATCAATGGCCTCAAAAAGTAATCTAATAATCCAACCAAAACTTATATCACATATATAATACCTCTAGTTATCTTTCAGTCCTACAAGATGTATGCCTTTAAGTAATCTTATCAAATATATACTACTCGGTGAATATACTGTTTATCTTTTTCTAGCCTTTACCAAATAGAAGTAAATAAACTTAGTGTTTACTGACCATTCCTATTTTAGTAATGTGTAAAGAAAAAAATCAAAGTAATGAACCATATACACATTTGAGACATGGATTTTTAACGTGTAAACCCCGTTAAGGGAAAAACCATGTGGGATCGGTAACCCCAAATTTTCACTCTTCTGAAGTGAGCTCGTTGAAGAGCCAACCATGTTGAAGGTTACAAACACACTGTTAAGTGTGACCTTGTTAGGGGATTTAAAACCATTGGTTAGTCTTTTGACCTTAGGCATTCACTATACTGTCAACAAGAAAAACCTTCTGATACTCTTGAGTATCTCAATACATTAAGGACTGTTAAATCCCACTCGGTTAAGAGATTTTCTAAATCAATGGTTAAATTGGAACAATAAATGATCTGTTCAATAATACGACTTTACTTTGTATATTTTTAGATCTATTTTAAGTCCATAATACCTCTCTAATCAATATTCTCTTCTGTTCCTTTGCTCCCCTCTTTGTTCTTTCTGCTCGGTGAATGCTCTTGCTTCTCTGTTGCTCGGTGTCTACATAATTCTTGGCACTTTTCTTCAGCCTGTATGATCTGATCTGCATGAAGAATTCTATCTTCACCATAATTATATTTAGCATTCCTCCTTTCATAATGAGTTACTTGTCTCTTTATATAGACATGATTTCACCATTCAATCTCCTTGTCTTCATTGTTCTTGACGTAGATTGCTTCCTTGATCCATAAATCTCGCCATGCATTGCTTTATTCTTTAAATCTTTTCTTTAGTTTTATCTCATAGATTTCTCCTTGACAACTGTGAATAAAAATAGCTTTAAATCTTCAGTTCAACTAGTCGATGGAAATAAATAAATAAATCAATTAACTCTAATTATAGCTCCTGCCATCTAAGTGTTTTTTCATTTCCTAACTTTAATTCTAATCGATGATCAACTCTTAGTTTTCTCGGTCATTGACTCAAATTTGTCCTTGGGCATCAACTTCAGTTTTCTCAGTGATCACTTTAGTTATTCTCAGTGTTGCAGTGCTTCATATACACTATGACTGCTCGGGGTTCTCTGTCTGGCAGTGTGCACTGTCCGTCAGTGTTTACTGTCACTCGGTGTACACTAGCTTTTTATGTTTACCGATAACATAAACTTTATCTCTTTGGCTTCTTGATGTCAATTATAATATTTATATGACCAATCAGATTATATCAAGTTGACATCAATGACAATACAATACATTAATTGATTTAATGTCTTGCATTTACTTACTGCAGCTCGGTGATCATCAACTTATCATCTTCAAACATTCAATCAGTTATAGTTTGTCAATCTCTCCCTTTGGCATTGATGACAACATACTTATCAAAACAATATAAAATATTCCATAACATACCAAACTTATTGTTCTATAACCAATTCAAATATCTGACTCTCGGTAAGCTCTTCTAGCTTAGATTTGATTCTTGTAGAGTGCTTTCTTCAATCCCTTCAATGGATAGGTGTAGAAATTCTGTCTTCTGCTTCTATTGTAGAATTTCTTCTCCCTTTTCTGGATAGATATTCAGTGTTATCTTTTCTCGAATTCTCTCCCTTAGATGGATTGTATCTTTGAATCTTTCTTGGATCTTTTCTCTCCCTTTGTAGAAACTTATTTTTCTGATCTGCTCTCCCTTTGACTGATGTTCTTCTCCCTGATAGCTATTTCATTATGGATATCTCTCTCCCTTAGGATGTACTTTTCCTTGATGGATATTTCATATGGATATCTCTTTGCCTTTGATAGCATGCCAAACATAAATATATCATTGAATCTTTTGTCCACCAGGAATACAACTCTGTAGTAGCCAACAATATCTCTGGTGTTCGATTATGATAAGTAATTTTTTGTACTGATATATCATTGTAGTCCATATGTTTTCTTTCATCAACATGAATGATCTTCTTATAATGTATAGGTTGATGCAGCCTTCTAGTAATCTTAGTGAACAATAGACAAGGGTCTGACCCCTAGTCTTTTCCTAAGGTACTCAAATGTATCTTTTGGCAATGGTTTTGTGAATATGTCTGCTAATTGTTCTTTGCATTGTACATATTCTAGTATCACTTCTTTCTCTTGTACTTGTTCCCTTAAGTAATGATACTTAATAGCAATGTGCTTTATCTTAGCATGCATCACAGGGTTCTTTGAAATATTGATAGTACTTGTATTATCACAATAGATAATTATTGGTTCAAGAATTTCCATGTTCATACCTTTCATTAATTGCTTGATCCATGTAATGTTAGAACAATTTGCAGTAGCAACCACATATTCTTCTTCTGCAATTGATTGTGATATGCATCCTTGCTTTTTACTTATCCATGTGACAAATCTTTCACCCATAAAGAATTCTCCTCCTGTTGTGCTCTTTCTATCATCTATGTTTCCAGCCCAATCAACATCTATATAAACTTGAAGCTCAAATTTTCCTTCTTTATTATACCAGAATCCATAGTCTTTGGTATTCTTTAGATATCTCAAAATTCTTTTAAAAATAGTCATGTGTGATTCCTTGGGATTAGCAGAGAATCTTGCAACTATACCTACTGCATGTGCTATATCTGGTCTAGTGTGAACACCATACATTAGTTTTCCAATCATAGATCTATATAAGGTTTTATTTACCTCAGTTGTCTTGTCTTCCTTTGTTAGTTTGCATTTGGTTGCCATAGGTGTTCCTACTAGTTTACAGTCCTCCATTTTGAATATATTCAAAAATTCTTTGATGTATTTGGATTGTGTGATGTAGATGCCTGCATCATGTTGTAGAATCTGTAGACCAAAAAAAAAATTGATCTCTCCAAACATTGACATCTCAAATTCTTTTCTCATTTCATCAGCAAATTATTTGCATAACATATCATTTCCTCCAAATATGATATCATCAAAAAATTTCTCAGCAATCAGGATTTTATCATCGGTATCTCCTTTCAAATACAAATTACTATTATCACTTGTTCTTACAAATCCAATACTAATGAGATAAGAGTGAAGTATTTCATACCATTCTCTTAGTGCTTGTTTCAATCCATACAAGGTTTTGTGTAGTCTACAAACTATGTTCCTCTTGTTAGGATCAACAAACCCTTTAGGTTGTTCAATCTATACCTCCTCTTCTAGTATTCCATTCAGAAATGCAGATTTTACATCAATTTGGTATACTTTGAATCCTTTGAAAGAAGCATAGGAAAATAGAATTCTTACTCCTTCTAGTCTAGCAACGGGTTCAAAGGTTTCTCCATATTCAATACCTTCTTCTTGTGCATACCCTTTGCATACCAATCTTTCTTTGTTCCTTGTGACTTCTCAATTCTCATTCAGTTTGTTTTTGAATATTCATTTGGTACCAATGACATTTTTTTCATTCGGTCTAGGTACTAATGTCCATGTTCTATTCTTTTCAATCTCTTCATTCATTGTACTGATCCATTCTTGATTCTCAAGTGTAGTACGAATAGATTTAGGCTCAAAATCACAAATCAAACATCTAGTGTTCAGTGACTTACTTCTTGTTCTCATTACAATTTTTTTGTCTCCTATGATTTGGTCCTATGGATGGTGTCTTCTGACATACTTGGAAAGTACCAATTCATCTTTTTTCATCATTCTGATCATCATCTTGACCTTCATTTTGATCTTCACCATCGCTCGGTTTAGCATTGTGAGCATTTTCTTGCTTTTCGGTGTGTGCAACCTATTTCTTGGTTGCATTATTTTGTCGCTCGGTAGCGATACACTATTTATTAGGTAGAGTGTTAGGTTCTTCAATATAGACAAATATGCTTTAATCTTCTGGTTCCTTTCTACTTTCCTCATCATTTTTCTCACCAAATTCATCCACTTTAACATTTGCACTTTCAATAATTTTGTTAGAGGATTTGTTAAGACATTTATAAGCTTTGATTTTGGTAGAATAACCTAGAAATATTCCTTCATCACTTTTGGAGTCAAGTTTCACATTTCTATCATCTTTCAGTATATAGCATTGACTTCTAAAAATTCTAAAGTAACTTACATTTGGTGTGTATCCATACCATAGCTCATAAGGTGTCTTATTAGTGTCTTTCTTCAATTGAACTCAGTTTAATGTGTAGATAGTAGTACTTACAACTTATCTCTAGAATGTTTGTGTGATGCCTTTTTCAATCATCAGTGTTCTGACACAATCAACATTTGATCTATTTATTCTTTCAGCAATCCCATTTTGCTGTGTTTTTCTCATTGCAGAAGCATGTCTTGTAATTCCATGCTCATTACAAAAGTTAGTGAACTCATCAGAAATAAATTCTCCTCCTCTATCTGATTTTAGACATTTTAGTTCATTTCCACTTTGTTTTTTAACTATAACTTTATACCATTTAAACATCTTAAATGCTTCTAATTTCTCTTTTAATAACATGACAATCATCATCCTAGAATAGTCATCAACAAATAAAATGAAGTATCTATCACAATAATAGCTCTTTGTTCTCATTGGTCCACATAAGTCAGTATGGACTTAATTCTAGAATAGCATTAGATGTGTAGGTTTTTCTCTTGAAAATAGACTTTTTCATTTTCTCTTTTTGACAATTCTTACACATGACATGGTTGGGCTTTGACATCCTCGGTAAGCCTCTTAATTTTCTTTTCTTTCTTATGTTGTCAAAATTCACATGACATAACCTTTTATGCCACAACCAAATATCCTCATTTACAGCCAATAAAAAAGTGTTATTAATATCATCAAGATAGAATATGTTACATTTTGTTTGTTCACCAGTACCGATCAACCTTCCTATTTCATTATAGATCTTTGAGTTTTTGTTCTTAAATGCAACACAGTGTCATGTGTTATTGAGTTGTGAAACACTCAATAGATTATAGTTAATTCCTTTAACCCAATATGCATTTTCACATCTGCTCAGATTATTCAACATGATGGTTCCTTTACCTTCAACTGGGCAAGGTGAGTCATTATCCATCCTAACTGATCCATCATTATAATATTCAAAAGTTTCAAAATTTTCCTTATCTCCAGTCATGTGGTGAGTACAACCACTATCAATAATCCAGACATCATTTTTAGTAACCTAACATATGAGTATAGTTTCAACATACCTTTCTTCTTCATTTGAATCATCTTTCATAGAAACAAATACCACCTCAATATCTCCATCAAACTCGGTGTCAACATTTTCAGTGTTTTTCTCAACTAGGTAAAAATCCTTCTTGCCTTTGTCCTTGTAGTCTCAGTTATCTCTTCTGTCAGAGTGTTGGTTTCTTTGATAGTCTTGGTCATCACTTTTGTCAAACTTCTTTTCATAAGATCTATCATTATTTCTATCATCTTTTCTCTTGTTGGGGCATCTAGCAACAAAGTGTCTAATTTATTTGCAATTAAAACATACCAATGGTAATTTACCTTTGTATCTACCTTTTCCTCTTTGCAATCTTCTAGCCTTTAGTGCTTCAATTTCATCAAGTTCTTGTTCATCACTATCACTTTCACTATCATTTCTAATAGTATGTTTATGACTTGATTTACTTATTTTCAGAGAAGATTTGAATGCAGACTCAATATTTGGTAAGACACTACTATCAAAGTTATTCATCTCAAATGAAATAAGTCTACCAATAAAACTGTCTAGAGTAACATTTTTATTTGCTACTGCTCTCATTTCTTGAAGTGAAAATACTCTAATAGCATAAACAGGCAGTAAGGTTCTCAGAATTTTACTTACCAATGTTTCTTCTTCAAGTATACCTCCTACTCCTCAGATAGCATTGACCGCTTCTTTCATTCTGCTATTGTACTGAGTGATTTTTTCTCCTTCTTTCATTCTTAGGTCATCAAAATTTCCTCTTAGGCTTTCAACCTTATCTCTTAACACATTTGTATCTCCTCCATGTACTATCTTTAGTTTATCCCACATTTCCTTTGCAATGGTGCATTATTTGACATCTTAAAATTCAGCATCGGATAGTGAAGAAGAAATTTCTATCATCATAGAATTGTGTTCATGTTTATCTCTCAATTGATCAACAGTCAGAGGTCCCGTCGATACAACATATTCAGTATCAAGGTATTGTGTGACATCATTACCAATACCTAATAGGTTGAGTCTTATCCTTCTTTTCCATGATGCAAAGTTGTCTTTGTTCAACTTAGGCACATACCTTTTACTAATCTTGTGATCTTTATCTTGAGTCTTTAAACTCTCTTCCCAACACACTAGCTCTGATACCAATTGTTAGAATAACTGAGAGGGGGGTGAATCAATGGCCTCAAACATTAATCCAATTATCCAACCAAAACTCATATCACGTATATAATACCTTTGGTTATCTTTCATTCCTACAAGATGTATGCCTTTAAGTAATCTTATTAAATATATAGTGCTCGGTGAATATACTATTTATCTTTTTCTAGCCTTTACTGAATAGCAGTAAATAAACTTAGTGTTTCCTGACCAATCCTATTTTAGTAATGTGTAAATTAAAACATCAAAGTAATTAACCATATACACATTTGACACATGGAATTTTAACATGGAAACCCTTTTAAGGGAAAAACCACTTGGGACTGGTAACCCAAAATTTTTACTCTTCTGAAGTGAGCTCAACGAAGAGCCAACCCTGTTAAAGGTTACAAACACACTGTTAAGTGTGACCTTGTTAGAGGATTTAAAACCATTGGTTAGTCTTTTGACCTTAGGAATTCACTATGATTTCAACAAGATAAACCTTTTGATACTCTTGAGTATCTCAATACATTAAGGACTATTAAATCCCACTCAGTTAAGATATTTTTTGAATCAATGGTTAAACTGAAACAATAAATGATCTATTCAATAATGCAACTTTACTTTGCAGATTTTCAGATCTATTTTAAGTCCATAATACCTCTCTAATAAATATTCTCTTCTATTCCTTTTCTCCCCCCTTTGTTTTTTCTACTCGGTGAATGCTCTTGCTTCTTTGTTTCTTGGTATCTGCATAATTCTTGGCTCTGTTCTTCAGCCTATATGATCATATCTGCATGAAGACTTCTATCTTCACCAGAATTATATTCAGCATTCCTCCTTTTCATAATGTCTTACTTTTCTCTTTACATAGACATGTTTTCAGCATTCAATCTCCTTATCTTCATTGTTCTTGATGTAGATTGCTTCCTTGATCTGCAAATATCACCATGCATTGCTTTAATCTTTAAAGTTTTGCTTTAGTTTTATCCCATAGATTTCTCCTTGAAAAATGTGAATAAAACTAGCTTTAAATCTTCAGTTCAACTGGTCAATGGAAATAAAGAAATCAATCAATTAACTCTAATTATATCTCCTTCCAGCTAAGTGTTTTGTTATTTCCTAACTCCAGTTCTGATCCGTGATCAACTCTTAGTTTTCTCGGTCATTAACTCTAGTTTGTCCTTGGGCATCAACTTTAGTTTTCTCAGTGACCACTTCAATTATGCTCGGTGTTTCGATGCTCAGTATACACTATGACTGCATGGGGTTCTCTGTCCGTCAATGTGCACTATCTGTCAATGTTTGTTGTCACTCGGTGTACACTAGATTTTTATGTTTACCGATAACATAAAATTTATCTCTTTGGTTTCTTGAAGTATATGACAATATGTATATGACCAATCAGATTATATCAAGTTGACATCAATGATAATACAATACATTAACTGATTTAATGTCTTGCATTTACTTTTTGCAGCTCAGTGATCATCAACTTATCATCTTCAAATATTCAATCAGTATTTTTGATCAGTTATGTGCAAAAGTAAGTGGAGTTGAGATACCAATGCACTAATTTTCTAAGGTTGAGTCTGAGGAACCAGGGAAGAACCCCAGGAAGCGACTATCAAGTGTTAAAAGGGAAGACTTTACCAAGATCATTGAGCATGTAACTGCTTCTATGAAGAACATTGACTATGATCTTTCCTCACAGATTAGAGAAAGATTCCCTCTAGTCAAAGACTTAAATCCATGGCTATTGTGTTTCCTTGATATTGGAGTATCAAAAATTCAAAAAAATGTGAACTAAGCTACTAACTTTGATAGATCATTTTTGCAAAACCAAAGAGTTAAATGGAGTAACTCTAAATGAAATTTTAGATGAATCTTGTTTGAGAGAGAAATCATGCCATTTTTCACAGACAATGAGGGAACAATATAATATTATGCTGAACCCCCATGAAGATGGATCAGTAACAAGGCTTTGGAAAAATCTAACTCAGAGAAAAATGTTGATTGATTCAATATCATAATTTTTCAAGCTTGCTAATTTTTGTCTGACCATGATATTGGAGTCGGTGGAGAATGAGAGAATTTTTAGTTCTTTGGGGTTCCTAAAGTCAAAGCTAAGAAACAAAATAGACAAGAATTTGATAAATTTCTTGAGGTTCTATACATCGAAGTATGATGTCAATACTTTTCCTTACGATAGGGCACTGAAACTGTGGAGGTAGAAATGTCAAAGAAGAGGGTTGGGAAATATTTCAAACCAAAGTGGGAGTGCTAGAGACAATGATGTCAGTGAATCATGTACTAGTACTAGTACTGGTAGTGTTGAACTTCAATTAAGTGGAGGTATGCAGAGTGAAGAAAACACAACAAAGAACCAAGGAAACTATGATGTTGATGGCGATGAATCTATGGATCCCGATAATGAGATAATGTGGCAAATTGAATCATTGTCGAAGTAGCAAGTCCTAGGTATTTATTAAACTTATTTCTATAGTCTAATATCATTTTGTGTATCTCATCATCAATCATGCATAATAGCATATTCCAATCTCAAAAACATGAATGTGGTTTATAATGCCATCAATTCTATAATTAATAATGGTTTTCATTTGCATTAGTCAGCTCATATGGTATAATTATTGAATATTTTCATTATTTTTTTGAAAATATAGAGATTCATATGATATAATTCATATGATACAATTCATAGAGAATCTCATTAATTTATTTACAAATATGATACAATGTAACAATTCATTCATTAATAGTAGTAAGTACACAACTCTGTGTAATTTTGTTTACAAAAGTAAATGAATCAATAGTACAATACCCAATATCAATTTCATTACCCTTAGAAAATGACCATGAATTCCCTTTTGTAGAAAAAAGGGAGCAACAACAACTTCAGGTCGATTTGCCTCATGTGAAGTCTCAAAATAAAAATCAGTAAGACAAGTACAACATCTCTGCAATTGTACATTTCTGCATTTGATAGGCTGGTTTAGTAAATTAGCAATAGAATCTAATCTTCTACATTAATCTTGTTCAAAAAACAAAGTTCAAACTTTAAACTCAATTAAATCCATTAGAAATAAAATATAGATATGATTGAAAGTACTTTCATATACTATGATTGATGAGATGCCTTTGCCAGTTTGTTTAGTATGCTCCATTCTGTGTCGTTTGGAAGGTCAAAATTTTTCAAGTGATAGTAAATGACCTGAAACCTTGTCAGTAATCTATACTTGGAAGAGTGTCTTAAAAGCAATAATCCATCCAATACTCCATTCAAATGTGTCAATGGTTTGATACAATTTGCAATGCCTTCATTAGTTGTGTCCAGAGGAAGTTTGCCTAAATCAGATGTCATTGTGTCCTCCAAATTTTTTTTGTAAGCTTCTCTTCCAACAAATTTCATTGATGAGTTACTCGGACTAGGAAAAGGATTCAGAAAAACAAGAATTATCATTTTGGTTGTTTTTTTATCCATCTTGGTGAGCTTTCTCCCATATAAGGCCACAATTTCCTCTCCTTCCCTTGGTTTCTAACATTTTTTGAAGAAATTTTTTGCCTTTATTGCTGCACAAACATGGTCATTAACTCCCTTTCTTTCCAAATTCCTATCACTTGTGTTTATTTTTCGCAAAATCTATTTTGCAATATTCTCTCTCTGACAAATATTTTTGTTCTTCTCAACGTGCTCTTTGAGGCTCCCAAAAGCATCTCTACGACCTTCATTCAATTCAAACCAATCATAGAAAGTATCACCACTCACCTTTATTCTCCCTCAAATTTCTTATTTTATTTTTTTGATTGTATTTTTTACTTTTTCATTCAAGCTATTTTCGGAAGTTTTAATTGTATTATTTGCCTTTTTTAGCTCTTCTCTCAATTCTGACAACTGGTGATCACTTTGTTTTCTTATTTCCTTTCTCTTCCCACTTTTTTTATTTTACCCTCTCATCCTCAAATTCCTTTTTTAAGTTATTGTTTTCCTTTTCTGCATTCTCCACATTTTTTTATAAATGTACTAAAGAGGCTTTTTCATCCTCAACTTTTTAATTGCTCTCTTCCAATTTTTGCCTTTGAATTTCTAGTTCTGCGTCGATATTTTATTGCTGTGCAATTACTTCTTTGGAGGAAGAATTTTTTATCCTTTGTTGTAATTCTTTGCACCTATTATCTGTTGCTTTCTCATTTTACTTTTGATTTACCAGGTCTTCCTGTAACTTTTCTATTTTTCCCAAAAGATTTCCTTTCTCTCTCTCCAACTTCATCACCAAAATGTAGACCACTTGGTTGGTCATTTTCGACACATTTATCTTGTCCACATTTTTAATTTTGGATAAATCAACCTGGAGGGTGCTAACATGAAATTCAGATGGATCTAACTAACTCTCTGGTGGATTATTATCTCTAGCTGGGGGCATAACAACATGAACTCCATCATTTCCTTTTTTGGGTCATATGTGGGAAATAATCTATTCGATGCAGAGTCTGCATCACGAGATAAAACAACTACATCCCTCTTTAATGTCTTATTATTTTGTCTATTCATATTTTTTGTTTGTTCAAAGTTAGTTACAAAATCATTGAAATGAAAATTAGGGTTTTTTGACACAATTAAATGTTTTAAAGGTGAAATAGAACTTGCAATGATGTACAAGATTCCACCTATGGTTCTAATAATTGCACCATGAGGTTTAGCAATGGTAACACCCTGAACCATTACAAGTGGATTTTTTGGACTATTAGAGGGTTTTGTCTTGAAGGTATGGCAATTATTGGACTCACAATCACAGAAACCATTTGCATTGTTGTCATAACCTTTTGCTTCTTTACACTGCCTTGATCTCTAGGATCATCTAATTTCATTTCCAATGGTAATGTCCTATTCAACCCACTATTAATACCCATGTCATCCCCACTAGTGGGAGTGGCACTTGATTCATATTAAATCTGAGTGCTTGGAAAAGGTGGAACTGGATTTGAAGCTGGAAAAAAATGAAGGCTCAAGAGTATGAGACTGAGTAGTACCTTTTTTTGATGAACCTCCAAGGACTGGTGTCTCACCACCTTTTGGTGGAGCGGGTGTGACAAGTGGAAACCAAGGCCCTTGTCCTATGGGACCCAGACCACCCCAACCTAGAAAACTAATTTTTTCTATAATTTTATCCCCTTTGCTATATTTTTCTTTTGTGGACACATTGACTCCACTAATAATTGAATATACATTAGTAGATGTGAGATTCACAGAATCCCACTCATACTCATTATCTTGACGATCATCATCACTGTGATATGCTTCAGATGGATGCTCCTCATTCCACAAATCACTAAATCTTTGATCTTCTTCCACTTCATAAATATGTGTAGAGGTCTTTGGCTCGTCGAGATTATTCCTCATTTCCCAAAAATCAGAAATTTTGGTTTGAGTCCAATTACCATGTTTACATTGACCCACTAGGTCTTTTGGAATAAATTTTCTAGATGGTTGAGCAACTTTCTGGTAGAAATTGTAGGATGTCCTGTGCTGCACTTTTCCTTTCTGTTTGTGCTATGCTATAATTTGTGATGTCAATTCTTGTATTGAAATATTATTTTTAGTGGCGTATTTCTCCATCTCTTTTTTGACCTTTTCCCAGGAATCCATGTTTTTAAATTTTTCTATCAATGGCATACTCTCATGTTGACATTTTCTTGCAGATTTCCCATTATCTCTAAGCTTTGTTCCAATTATGTTGAGTGGATCATACTGCCAGTGACTGTCAACAAAAAGGAAAAAAAATGTAAAAAAAGTTGTACCACTTTGAATCCTCTTCTCTCAAATGTGAACCCTCCAAATGAGAAAGGCAAGGAAGGAAATATCATTTTCTTTTGCTGACCATTAAAGAATACATTTGTGTTGTCCATTTGCCATACATATTCTAATGCAAATACCCTCTCTATCACATGTATTGGAAGTTTGTAGGGTTCTACCACTAAACCGTAAGACCTTAACACAGTGTAGTCTTCCATGAAGTACCAGTCAACCAATTGTATTTGACTTCTGAGTTGAATGCAATATCTACAAGACACAGGAAATCTAGGCATTGGACTGCCTATAATTTTATGATACATTGGTGCCAAAAAGAAGTCTACAAAATTGTTATACTTCCTTCTATTATTACTCATCCTTATCTTAGGTGTCCATTCATATATTGGATTTTGGACCTGAATTTGAAGCTTGTTTGTATGGAATATTGCACGATGCTTTGCTAAAATAAGATAACACAAGTAGGTTGTGAATCTAAATGTCTTCTGTGAACCTCTTTTAATCATTAGTAATTTTTCTTGCATGCAATGAACAATGTTCTCAATAAAATTATATTTTACTGGTTCTTTTTCATAATGAATATGAAAAATCATTTCAAGAATGCTGGCACCCACTTCTTTGTTACTATCCAATCCAAAAAAAATGCTAGCAAGGAAATATTATCCTGAGCCCTTTGCACAAAAATATCAAGATCGTAAGGAGGATTATGATCTAGATCTAGAGATTCTAGACTAGAATTGCTTGTTATTCCTTTGATATACGAATAATTCTGTATTGCATCTATTTTTACATAATTCTCTGCCAACTTTCCCAGGTCAATGTGCACATTTGAGTTTTGTGCTTCAAACCCTAGGTCCAGCAGACTAGCAAATTCAGTCTCGGTTATCGAAAAAATTTCCTCCTAAGTATTTTTATTAACAATTTCTTTTCTATTTTCATCATAATTTTTGGAGCAAACCATGACAATTTGAGGACAAGGGAATACTTGACGTAACACCATGTGTGCCGACCCAGCAACTCGCAGTGCAATTTTATTTGTCATTGCCTTTAACATGATGTTAAATAGATAATATTTTGTGTCCTTCTTTGGATCTTTCCACTTATTTTCAAGTGAAAATCTAATTTCCATGATTCCCTTATTTCCTTGGATAACACGATCATAAATATCATGGAATTCATCAGTGAAACCTAGTGTTTTAACTAGTTTGTGCAAGTCTACTATATCTATATCCTATCTTTGCCTTTTACTCGTAGTCTTGGTATTTTTTCCCCATCGTGGACCATGGTATTACTATTTACTTGTAGGAAAATTTGAATAATTCTACACAAGTGGCAGCTACAATTTACAGGCGTGATTGAAAATTCAACCCTAATTCTACAACTACAATCTAAACAGTAAACCACAAGATTTGAGAAATTTAAAGGGCAAGACGTTGGTGTTTAGGATTTTACCCAAAAATTCAATTTGTGCAGATTGTAAGTGGGTAGAGAGATGAGAGACTCTGTTGCATTCCTCAATCCTCAACCTAGAATTCGTAACCCCTTTTTGAATCTCCAATATAGTATACTAGTAAGAACTGAAAATTTAAAAACTGAGGTTAAAATTGTACAATCGTGAGTATTGGGTCGTTAGTCATGACTCGTGTTAAATTTTATTTCTTCTTTATGAAGATAGATATCTGAGGTCACTAGGACACATGCCACTTAATTTTTTGACATTACAAATTTACAAGTTTAGCTGGAGACCCAAAATTGAGCTTATTGCTTATTAAATGTTAAGTTTTACTCTAATTTTGATTTTAATTATACTTAGCTGAGTGTTAATTCATGAAACGTGCCCTGTTTCTAGGGGACATATGCAAAAAGAAGTGACCGTTCCCTAAATAGGCCTGAAATATACCTTGGTTCATTGATCATTTCTCATCCAATGGTCATTGGATGTCACTATCATGTGTCACATGTCCTATTTACTTTTGGCTTGTCACTTGTTAGTAGTATAATATATCATACATAGACTCGTAGTCACCTAGTCACCTCACACATAATCATCAAATAACACCGATTATGTGAGTGGAAACATGTCATGATTTTGGAATAGGTTTGCAAAAATGGGGTTTCTTTTCCCTTTTGGCCCAAAATACATTGCATGTCATTGATCTGTGTTCATCCAACAGTCGCTAGAAATCACTATCATGTGTCACGGGTCCCATTAACTTTTTCCTTGTCACTTGTCAGTAGTACAGTACCTCACACATAGTCACCTAGTCACCTCACACATCATTATCAAATGATATCGATTTTATGAGTGGACACATGTCATGATTCCAGAATAGGATTGCAAAAATGGGATTTCTTTTCCCTTTTGGCCCAAAATACACCTTACGTCATTGATCTTTGCTCATCCAATGATCATTGGCAGCCACTGTCAGGTGTTGTGGGTACCATTAACCTTTGGATCCTAGTCACCTCACTTAGGCTTATTTTGGGTTTTATTTCCCCTTTGGCCAAAAATAAAGTTACACCATACGCCAAAAATTTATCAAATTTAAATTAAATTAAATATTAAAACTGTCTAATATAAAAGAAACTAATTAAAATATTGAAATTACAGATAAATGTCTAATTATTACTCCCCATAAAATGAAAACTGATAAATGTCTAATTATTAATACCCATAAAATGCAAACTGATAATTCCACTTTAAACTTTTACAATTCCATAGTCGCACACATAACACATTAACATGGAAAAGTTAAATTATTACTCTTAAATTGTTAAATTTAGATCAAAATATATGACTTTTAAATTTTTCTTATATAATCCCTGTTAGAGTTAAAAGGGTATTTTCACTTATTAATTAAATCATTATTGATTTAATTATTAAGTCACCTTTCACTTATTAATTAAATCATTATTTGATTTAATTATTAAGTCCCTTTTATCTCTATTTCACTTAAGCTAAACTTTAGGCATGCAATAATTGATTCTTCTATTAATTATTCATGCAACCTTGGTTTCTTCACCCAAACTTAGTTTATTCACCCAACCTTGGTTTCTTCACCCATCTTTGGGTTTTGATCTCCTTTATAAGGATTGATCACTTTGTAATTGAACAATCCTTTTGTGTAATTCCATTCCATTTTTATTGAATCAATTAAGGATGTTTCCTCTTTCACAGATCTATTGTTTTTGGCCTCCATAGCTTTTGCTTCTCTCCTTCTGTGATAGGTGTTTGCATGCAGGTGATTCTTGGGAGCTGTAGGGTTGATAGTTTTTCATCAACTCTAATATGGTATTAGAGCTCCGCCCTTTCATGCTCCTATTCTCTTCATGAGAGATTTGGCCTTGTTCTTTAAATCTGTATTTTGGAGAGGTTTTTGTCTCAGATTTTCGTGGATTTATTTTTTGGAGCACGTTGGGCAAAAACCAACATCTGGGTTGTGTTCAGAAGGCCCAAGAAACCTAATTTTTATATAAGGCATGTCTAATTTGGACACAGTTGAAATTTGGGCACTATTTTTTGCATGCATGGCCCTTGGCACACTTTACGAGGAAAAAGTCCACCTTGATTTTTGTGACACCTTAATTTTCACACCACCTTGATTTCTATACTGCCTCGATTTCTGTGGTGCCTCAATTTCTGTGTTGCCTCAATTTGTGTGCTGCCTTGATTTGTGTGCCACCTCAATTTGCGTGCTACCTTAATTTGCATGCCACCTCGATTTGCGTGCTACCTCAATTTCCATGCAGTTGATGTTAGCAGTCACAAGTCTGACAGTGAGGTTAAATTTGACAACCACAAAATTGTCATTTTACTTGTTTTTTTCCATAATGAGTAGCGTGTGGTTTTTTCACTCTATCTGGAGAAAACAGAGGCTAATTTTTGACTTCTTTATATCTTCGGAAAGCTCTTTCCGAGCCGAACGCTTTTATGAAGGTTAGATTTTCTAATTTTTCCATATTATAGCCTTTTTTGGTTGTCAAAGTTAGAGATCTATTTTGCACTCCAGGAGCCATATTTTTCTCATTCAGACTTCATTTTTGACTTTCGCATGGCGTTAGAAAGATGGTTCTATTATCCTTCTTATATGGGTCTCACACCCAGAATTTTCTCCAGGTAGTTTTTATTCAGTTTTTTGTATTTGTGCAATCTGGTGGTTATCTTGGATGTTTCAGGTCCTGGGATCATTTTCTGTGCATGGGATGACTCCTTGAGAGCAGTTACATATGTTTCTTTTGCTTTCAATCATTCCAGGATATTTTATACATCCTTTTCTATATCTTTTTTGCAAACGCATTGAGATAAAGTGCCATCTTGCATGTTTGGGATCTTGCACATTTTGTGCCTGATTGTACTCACATTATTTATAAAGTGCCATGGGGGGGTTGCTGAACCTTTGTCAAGTGAGTGTTCCTTCCACGACATTAGCCTCATGTGTGTCAGTGATTGATCATCCTCGACACATACTTTATTTCTGCTTGTACTTTCTTCATCATGTAGTTTTTTTTGGCAGTCTCTTAGTGTATCTGTTATACCTCTCCCTATCAGCATTATGGGGGGGTATTACTGTTGGTTCTTATGTTTCCTTGGTTCGATGGAGTGAGCTATGTATTCAGTATTTTGTTCCTATGTACTAGGCGGATGCAGTGGCTAGTACCTATGCATTACGATGAGATGGATCATTTACCATATGGACACTCTTCTTTCGTTCCTATTTTGGAGGCTTCAGACTTGGCATTTTTTCCATCTGTATCTTCGAGTTTCGATGTTTGCCTTGTTTGCCATCCAGATTTGAGTAGTCTCATTTGAGGGCACTCATACAGAGCAGTTATTTGACAGTTTTTTGTAGCTTCATGCTTCATAGGTGTTCTACATATTCTTTCTATGTTCCTATTTTATGGGACATTTCTAGTTTGGAGGCTTCTTTAGTCCTTCACTAGTCTTCATCTCTTTTCAGAGAGGGGTTTTTCCCACAGGGTTTTCTCCTTTTCTCCTCTTTACAAAGATTTGTGTACTTGGGTACCTCATCAGGCCTTGTTGGCGGGACCCATTTCCTACTTTCAGTAGTTGTTTCAGGGTTTTTAGCTTCTCCCTAAGTTTATCTTAAGGGGGTGTTAGAGTTAAAAGGGTATTTTCACTTATTAATTAAATTATTATTGATTTAATTATTAAGTCACCTGTCACTGATTAATTAAATCATTATTTGATTTAATTATTAAGTCCCTTTTATCTCTATTTCACTTAAGCTAAACTTTAGGCATGCAATAATTGATTCTTCTATTAATTATTCATGCAACCTTGGTTTCTTCACCC
>MU225608.1:863952-875022 GCA_018584345.1 Thuja plicata | reverse complement strand
TCCAAATTGTAACTGTATATAGATTTGTTTTTAGCAATTTCCAAAGGAGACAAGAAAGTAGTTCTTCTCACCTCAGAATCCATCCTGCGGATGTCAGATTGGAGAGAGTGAAAATTCCTTCCGATGAAATTTCTGTTAGTGTCCTCTTTCCTGTTGTCCTTCTCATGACATGGGGAATTATACGGCTCAGAATTATACTCTTCCAGAACTTTGAAACTGTTATCCCCTGAATACTCAACATTACTATCTATTGCATTANTGTCAGCTTCTGTATTCTTCACAGTCTCGGCCCCTTTAGTTTCCTTACCAACTGGGTTGTCAGAAAACTGACCAGTATTAACTTTTTCCCCTAAATTAGGGATGGTACTACTACTCTTTGCATTAAAATTAAAAAGGTCCTCCACAATATTCTCCACAGGAGTAGAATGAGACAAATCTGGATTAGGACCCTGCTGCCTAAGCTGGGCATCTATTGGAACAGGGACTCGAGAGGTAAGATTCTTAGCTTCCGAAGACAGGATCTGAGAAGGAGTGTCTTGAGAAGTATCTTCCGAAACATCAGTGCCAGCAGGAGGATTAGGATTCTTCAATTTAGACATGTTATGTTTGAGTCTTTCAAGACATTTTGTTGTAGTGTGCCCATAGTTGTCGCATCTATAACATTATACTTTAGATATGTCTCTTTTCTTGAACAACTGGTTATCATTTGAGTACTTTCCCCTTTTCCTTTTCAACCTAGTGACAAGAACCTGAACATCTTCATTTATGGGTCCCATGATTCTTCTAGATATTAGATTACACTCTTGTTCAATGTAGTCAGCTTTTAGTTGATCAAATTTGGGGAGTTTCGAACGATCACTTACTCATTGTCTAAAGTTTTTCCATGACATAGGGAGTCCATTTAAAGTTACCATAGTTAACTCTTTAATATCATAGATGTTGGTAATTGTTTATAGTTGGTTTCTTAATTCTGTTATCCTCATAAAATATGAGGTAATGGCCTCTCCTTTATTCATTTTAATACTAGAGAGTTGATTTTTAAGAGTAAGGATCCTGCTAGTGTTGTTGATCTCATACATGTTTTCCAGGGTTTTGAACATTTCATATGTAGATTCTAACTTTGTGATAATGGGTAGTAGATGATCCTTTACTCCATCTACTAATAGCTCCATTGCTCTAGTCTTGTCCTTTTCCCATTGCCTCTTCTTGTCATTCTCATTAGGAGGATTTTCTATGATTTTTTTAACTCATTCTTTCTTAGTATCAACATCATACGTAGTTTCCATGATTCAAAATTTGAAGCACCTTCGAGTCTGTCTTCAAGTTTGATTCCATTCGTCATTTTGTAGGTACAATATTTTCAAAAGAATACATAAATTTTATAAATATGATGTTAATCTTTCTTCAATCTAATCGGATCTTCCTTCAAGCAGTTAGGCTTTATAGAAGGAACCAGTGCTCTGATACCATGTAAAATTTAGATAACAATATATGACTTTTAAATTTTATTATGTAATCTCAATGTATATAATATATTTAATCACAATATATAAATATATATTTATTATTGATATAATAACAGATATATATATTAATATCAATATTATGCTGGTTTTATGAATGAGACTTGTATTGTGTATATTTTATACTTATCTTCATTCGATTGAAAATGGTCTATATATATGTGGGGAGCCTTGTTTTTAGATAGACATGTCTCCACATGCAGAGACATGTCTCTCCAGCAACATGTCTCCCCACAATACAAACACCCATCAATAACTGATACAATTCGGTGAATAACCTTTGATTTATCAAACTGATACAAATTGGTATCTAAACTATGTTTTAAGCAAACTGATATAAATTGGTGTTTATCAATGTTTTTAATCAAACCGATTTAATCGGTGAAGTCGATGATCAATATTGATTTCCTTTTAAATCGATGAACATGGAGATCGATTAATGTATTTAATCTAGAATATTTCAATCATTTGATTTATATACCAAATTTGTATTTGACGTCATTCAATCTTTGATCTGTTAATATTATTATTATTATTATATATTGATATATCATATTTAATCTATTCATAATATTAATGTCTACTATAAATTATATCTGATCTAATCTACAAACATCAACATAAATAAATCACACACATACATTAAACAATGTTATATTTATTTGGTTCATATGATATCACACATCGATATGGCAATGGGAATTTAATTTATTATTTATCAATATATTACTATTAGTCTTTAGATTTCTTTAAAAAATTACAATTAAACAAAATTACATAGACAATCTGTTATCTCACACACTGATACATGTCTCATTTCCAGAGGAAGATAGAAAAATTACAATAATTATGCATTTATAGATTTAAACAAAATTACAGAGTCCAGAGTCCAGACAATCTAATATCATTCATTAAGAGTAAATTAGCTTTTTAACTTTCATTAAGAGTAAACTGGAAAGATAAATCAAATGTTAATTGGTCAAAGTCAAAGAGAAAAAATTTCATTAATTATTACAAAAATTTATATCACTAATATTATAATATACTTTATTATTATAGAGTCTAGACTATAGTCGCACCCCTGGGGCCTGACCCCTACAAAATGGTGTGACTGTGAATCATTGAATAGGAAGTATCCCTAAAAAATAGTTACAAAATTTGTTTCCACAAGGGAACTGGTTGATCATATAACAAAAAAAAAAAAAAAACACGACTTGCGGAAACCCTCCATTTCAAGAAAAGTAACACTAAGGGTCTTCCTCTCCATCCTTGTTAGAAGAATCATTTGTAGAGGATAATCTCCACAAATTTGTCAAGCCAGGTGTATTCCATCTCCACCCCATCATCGAGGTGAAACCACTTCCATAGGAAGTCCCTCCCCAGCCACGCCCACTTTCGATGCCACGCCAACTACCTTTCATTAAGGTTCAGTAGGAAGGGTTTCCTTTCCAAATTGCTGCCTCGCTGGATAAGCTTTTTAATTTCATCAGCCCAAGGGATCCCCAACCTCAGTTGTGCGAAGAGAATGACTTGGACGTCGTCCACCAAAAATTTTTCCTTGAAAACATTCCACATGAGAATAAGCATTTCTACCTTCTCTCCTCTGAGGTCAAGAAGAGATGCTAGGAAGCGGGATGTAATGTCCATGCTGATGTGGTATCTCTTCTCATTGCTAAAAAACTCATGGCCAAGCACCATCAACACGACATTATTAATGAGAGAGCCCACTTCCTTTCAAACAAAAGTGAGAACTTCATCTTGTATCATGCTCAAAAAGAGCTTCTTCTCATCAGTGGATGTGGTTCTCAGCCTAATTCGTGTGTCCATGTCTACTTTCAGAGCCTCAATACCCTAAACTAGAAACCAAAATCTTCAAACTACACACAAAAAATTTAAATTCTATAGATCTAAAAAATTAAACCCAGAGGCTGAAAGGAAAAGCAAATTGAAATTGATGAAGAAGAAAGCAAGAATGTCTATAAATAATCCTTGTCCATATCTTCCATATATTTAGGTAAATCATTCCCATTAATGCAGGAGTGTGGGAAATTACTAATATAGTGACTATAATAATAACTACAGTCTATACAAGTATAATTTTAGAAACCGTGCAAGCTGCATGATGACTAACGAGTGGATCACCGTAGTTAAAGAATGTCACTGTCACTCTGACAAGACATTAATTTCTTTCAATTTATCATGCCAAGCTTGTGACGTGTCTCCATTCCACAGACTTCTTGCAAAAATTAGTTTCTTTGGAGAAACTGAGCCAGAGATTAAACTCCAGCCATTAATCTAAGATCAATCAATGGTCTCAATTAATACATTTAGAATTTATGGTTCTAAACAAATAGGTTTAAGATATGTGTCGACGGTATCCATTCTCATAGTACAATGTACATACCACGTGCACTGACGATGGATAACTCGACAATCAAAGAGGCGATATTAACTCAACGAGAGTTAGGACATTGTAATTATTAGATGTTTTATAAATTTCTATTTGGCATTGGCCCACAGTGCACATGGCAGTGATATTAAATCAACGAGAGTTGGGACATTGTAATTATTAGATGTTTTATAAATTTGTATTTGGCATTGGCCCACAGTGCACATGACATTGACCAATCACCACATTAATAAAATTTGTTATGCTAATTTTAGATTTTAGTTTTACTTTAAAGTTTAAACTGGATACTTTAAAATTTCACAATTCTGCAGTCACACACATGTGACATGATACATGCAAAAGTTAAGTTATTACTGTTAAATAAATAACACACATACATTAACATTTGTTTGGTTCATTTTCAAATTCACAAATTATAAAATTACATATGTCACACATACATGTTTTAATTTAAATCCATAAAAACAAACTGAATGAAGTTACAAAGTTTTCGTTAATATTTGCTACAAGCTTACAATATTTAGATTTGGAGACTTGAATTCCCTCCAAAAATTTAAAGACAAAATGAGGGAGGTTGCGAGGTAGTGGAAAAAAAACCTACTAGAGTCAAAATTTAAAAATTTTACGCTATAGGGACAACACTAAGGATTTTCCCCTCCATTTAAGTAGAACTCTTTAGAGACGATAAGCTCTGTGAATTCATACAACCATCTATAGTCCACCAAGTCATCCAAAAGAAACCATTTGCAAAGAAAATACCTACCAATTTGTGCTCATTTCCTATGGTGCGTCAACTGCTGAACATCTAGGTTCAAAATAAAAGGTTGCATGGCTACATTTTGGTCTGGCTCAAGAAGCTTGTGTAAATCAGTTGCCAAAGGGATCCCCACCCCTATTTGTGCAAAAATGAAAACCTGAGCAACCTCACCCAGGAATTCATGTTTGAATACCTTCCTTAATAGAAGGAGCATATCCACCTTCTCTCCCCCGAGGTCCATAAGAGATGCCAAAAATGGGACGTAATGTCCATGTTAACTCGATACCTATAAGCATTTTCCAAAAATTCATGGCCCAACACCATCCTCACAACCTCATTTGTTAAGGCTCCAACCTCCTTGAAAACTAATTCAAGGGTTTGGTTGGAGACTAGACCCAAAAAGGCCTTTTGTTCCTTTGTAGATGTTCTTATCAAATAGATAGGAGTGTCCATCTTCAAAAAATGACTACTAGAATATCAGAAATTATATGGCCTAAATACCTAAACTAGATGCAATCTTTCAAACACTACAAAAGGCAGACCCAAACCAAAGGAAAATTGAAGAAGAAAGAAGCGTAGATCATCTATAAATAGCCCTCAATTCTTTCTCTAACCTTATTAATTCATTTTTCCTTCAAAATTCTATAAATCTTTCATATTAAATGCATGAGTGTGTGAAATTGGTTCATTTGTCCTTCAAAATTGTGTAATTATTTCATATTAAATGCACGATTGTGTGAAATTAGAAATAGCGTGATGACATGTCACAGTACCCAATTTAGTGTCAGTGATAAAATATTTCTTTTATTAACGACAATTATGATACATTATCAACCGTCCACGCAAACAATTGTAAGACTTGATACATGTAATACATTATGTCATTACATGGTGTTGCAAAAATTAGATAATGGTTATGTTATAGATTAATTTGATATGTGTCATCATTTTGGTGACTTCTTGGAGAATTCTATTTCCTTCAACAAAGTGGGGCCAAAATTAAACTTCAGCCATTGATTTAGGATCATCAAACGGTCTCAAATAATACATGGAACATTATAAATTGTGTAGATTGCAAAGTCATGTAGACAAGTTGGTAACTAATGAATTAAGGCATTATTCTCTCGACGTGATGTTGCATTAATTAGATAATGGTTATGGTGTAGATTAATTTGATATGTGTCATCATTCTAGTGACTTCCTGGAGAACTTTATTTCTTTCAAGAAATTAGGGCCAAAATTAAACTTCACCCATTGATCTAGGATCATCAAACGGTCTCAAATAATACATTGAACATTATAAAATGATGGATGTTATTGTTAGGTTGCGTGTCAATGTAACCTTTTGTGCTTATCGATACCAATGTGTTTAATCTACAAACAAGTTCATAGTTGGCATTGGCCCACATGACGCATTGACGAGTCCTGTCTTTTGAAAATCACCAATAAAATATTTATTTTTCCATGATTAATGAAAGATTAGCCAATAAAATAAATATATTTTCAAACGACAAATAAAATTTGTCTGTACAATTATTTTTTTCCCTTAAAAAGAAAATCATTTGCCTCATATATTATAATTTTTTTACTTCAAAAGAAAAAAAATTTGCCTCATACTATATATATTTCCCCCACATTAATGTATTATTCGCCAGGATTTTATGGAATTTTCCTTCGGTAGGGAAAAATTTGCCTTCGCCTTTATTTTATTTTCCTAATTTGGAAAAAAAAAAGTTCACCTTCATCAAGAAAAATTTTCCCCTAAAATAATGTAGGATTCGCTAGGATTTTACACTTTTTCCTAGGAGGGGGTTTCTTAAAGTTATCCCCGTCCCACCACCATTCAAAAGGGATACATTACCTTGTTTTTTGAATAAGTAGAAATTTGTATTCCATAATCATTCACAATTTTACAATTATCATCCTTGAAATGCATTCTATATCCTCTTTCCATTAGTTTTCGAATGCTGATAAGATTGTGCTTTAGGCCTTCTACATACAACACATCTTAGGTAGTAGTGTTACCATCTAAAGACATAGATCCTCTTCTTTTGATCATGCCACCAGAATTATTTCCCCATATTACCATTCCACCATCATACCTTTTAAAGCTTAAGAATTTATCCTTGTCACTAGTCATATGATGAGAGAAACCACTATCAATAATTCATTCATCCCTTTTGAAAACTTGAGCAACTAAGGCCTTTTCCTCAACAACACATCTAGCAGAATCATTAGGCATAGGATCTATAGATTTAGTTTCACAATCTTTAATAGAAATATACACAAGCTCATTATCACTCTTAACATTATCAGATTCATCATCACCGACTCCTACATCATCAACAACAAAATGACACTTTCTATTATCTCTAGACTTATCAAGCTTATATTTAGGAAATCTCTCTAGACATCTAGAGGCATAATGTGTTATCTTTTTACAGAAAAAAAAATTTAAAAGGAATTTTTCCTTTTGTGTACAAGGAAATCTCAGCCTTCAAAATTTGTTGCAAGCAAGCTCAAACATGAAATATTAGTGGGTTAGCACATGAAATCATTTTAAAACCCATGAAATAGAAAGAAACAACAATGAAACTCCAAGTAAAATGGGATTGAGCTAAACAAGTATTGCACCCTATTACTTGTTGGATTTTCTCATAAGAAATATATGTGGGTGTGCTCTCTCAAACACAAATGGATCAAAGCCCCAATACAATGCAACTATGAATGCAAGATTAATGGGCAAGAAGAGAGATTCAAGAGCTAGTATGAAGAACTAGTCTCAAATCTTCCTCAAGATGATGGATTAAACTAGAAATGATATGCAAATGCGAGAAGGAAACTATGATTTATTACAAAGATTAACCTATAATGTGATTTCTAGGTGATTTAATCAAAAAATCATGAAAGAATGAAAACAACAATGAAATCCTAAAGCAATTTAGCATAATAACAATGCACAAATGAGAGGTATGATAATGCAAGAGAAGGCCTTTATTTATAGATTTGTGATGGAAATGGAGGGCTAGGATTAAGAGGTGGAAAATGAGTGACTAAGATTAAAGGTTAGGTAGGATTTTGGTGGGAATAAAGGAGATTAAGAGGCAAAATAATGGATGACCAAGATTAAGAGGAAAAAGATAAAAAAGTCCAACTTCACTTTTAGAGGGAATGATAAATTTGAAATGATTGGAGGAGAAAAGAGATGGAGAGGTGGTTACCATGGAAAAGGTGATTCTGCACATAATTAGAGATAATCCACCTTTAATCAAGATTAGAGGAATATTATCAAGAGGTGAGTTTAGCAAAAGGTGAGGAGAGGATTATTTTATTTTAATCCAAGTTTAGAGGAATTTTAGGCTAGTGCAGGATTTGTAATAAATATTGATTTATTAAAAGGGGATTTTGAGGGAAATGTATTTAAATAAAATACATTAGTATAGTATTTATATTATATGTAAATACAAAAGATGAAACTTTTTAATTATTTAATTAAATAGTTAGTTGAATAAAATGGAATTAAATAATAATAATAATATTAATATTTTTGGACATCTACATTTTGTCCCTCTTTGACGTGGTGTCGCAAGTGACATTGTGTCAAAGACAAGAAAATAAGTTGCCCCAGAGGAAGTTGGTTTTTAGGAGTCATACTGAAGTGACAATTATAAGAGATTGTGCCCCCTCGAGAAAAGAACGCAATAAGAGAAGTGTTGAGGAATTTTCTCAAAAAATTTTGCAACAAGGAGGAAGAGAGGAGGAAGGGGGAGAAGTGAATAAATAGAAGCCTTATGTAATGAAAGATGCAAATATGAATATAAAATGCAGTTATGTATGCAAATGCAGCAAACAAGACTTTAGGGATCCCTTTGTGTTAAATTTTGGAGAGAACACCCTAGTTTGATGTTGTACTTGACAATATGCAGCAAGGTATGAGGAACCAAGATGAAAATGTGTCAAGTACATGATAAAAAGGTCAAATACATCCATATGTCCCATATGACACCTTGATATGGAATACCATGATGCCCTATGATAATAGGATGCAAAGATCATGATAAATGCAAAAAATGCTAAACAAGCAACAAGTAAGCATGTACAACAAACAAAAAGAAAACCAAAATTTTTGCCCCTAGTCAAGATGAAAACCAATTGATGGGTTGATTTATGATGATTGATGAATTGAGGATGAAAAAGTTAACGATAAAAATAATGAACATCCAAAGGATTGGGAAGGATACATCCCATGATTTGATTAAAATATGATCAATAGATTATCAACTGATTTGGATCAAGATGATGGGTTGATTAAGGATTGATGTGCAAGACTACAAGATTGGATTGCATGGATTAATATTGATTGCACATGATTGGACTAATTTGAGATTTTTATATTATAGGGATTTTTGAATGAAAGAATTGGATAGAAGGGGATTGGATGATAAGAGGGAGTGAAGGTTGGAAGGAAGAATAAAGTGATTTGATTGACATGAAAGGATTGGATACATATATAGAAAAAAAGATGAATGGATTGGATGTTGGATGAAGGACAAAATGGAATTCGATTAGAAGATAGATGCACTAGATAGAAGGGAATTTGAATGGATTATAAGATAAATGGATTGGATAGAATTGAATTGGAATATGGATGTTGGGACCGATGACAAGGGAGCACCAAGGAATGGTGGAGATGAGGATATGGCTCGGATGGGAGATAGATTGATGGAATGGACTGATAGGTAATATTGAATGGATGGATAGAGAATGTGGGATTGAAGGATGGATATTAAATAAATATGTAGTAAAGGAATGAAATGCCCCACACTAGCGATAGAATACGAAGGATGGGAAGATGAGGGATAAAGGATGCATAAAATGAAAGGATGGCATGTAAGGGATGTGAGTGGAGGGACTAAGTGGATTGGAATCCAAGGAAGATTTGGAAAAAGATGCCCCATACTAGAGGATGAAGGATGGAGATATGGATATGATGGAAGATAGATGGATAGAATGGATAGGAAATGAATGGGTGGCGATAAACAAGATTTGGGAGGTGAAAGGTGGATATGATAAGGTCTCCAAGGACTGTGTCACCAAGGGATAAGATGCCCCCACTTAGGATAACTCATTCATAAGGAGGCATTAGTAGGGGTACAATAGGATGGAAGATAGGTCCACAAGAGGATGATGGAGGTAGATGGGAGCTAGGATGAAAGGTGGATGAGGGAGAAAGATAATGTATAATATGATGGGTGGATGAGGTTAACATATGTAGGTGGAGGGAATATATGGAAGGAAGGAAGTGTGGATAAATGATAGGTGGATAAAATGGGGATGGAAGATGGGTGGAAAGAGATTTCCAAAGTATGTATACATGGTGGCATTTATTATTTAAATCAAGATCCAAAGGAGGATGGAGGAGGGGAAATGGACAAAACATGATAGGTATGGTAGACGACAGGGATGAAGGGAGTGATGGAGTGGTGGCTAGAAGAAATTTCCCCCAAGTGTGGAGATAAATTAGATGGAGGGATTACACATGACACCTATTTACTAGGTTTTCATCATGGTACTTGTCCAAGGCACTTGTTTCCCAAGTTTTCACCATTGGACGCTTATTTCTCTTTTTATTTTTGGTTTTTTTTTGGTTTTTATTTTACTTATTGGGAGTTTTTGGAGGGATTTTATGGATGGAATGATAAGGAGGAGATGGAGGGATGAATCAAGCATCATGTTCAATATCAAGGTAATAGGAGCCCATTTGGAGTGGTCACTAGATGTTGGTACAACCTTATTTGGGATGAGTGGCTTATGAAAATGCATGGATGAGATGGTTATGATGACTGATGTATGTGGGGTAAGGGATATGGTGGTAGGAAGTGTTCAGATGAAATGATGGAAACTGAGTGTGGTAGGGGGATTTTTTTAGGATCAACATTGACACATTTTGTGAGGAGTGTGGAAAGAGTGGAGTTGAAGTGGATGGTACATGTGGATACAATGGAGGAATTATGGTAGGTAGTTTCGCAACATAAGGACCCAAAATAGATTTAGGAAATGGAGGAGAGGAATAATTAGCTGACGGATTAAATACTTTGGATGCCATTTTGGATTTTTCTTTGGGATCCACATAGTTTTTGTTGGAAATATGGATGGAGTAACTAAGAGGGGAGGGGTGAATCAATTACCACAAAAATAAATCCATAAGTCCTTTAGATGTCTTAGATATAAACTGCTGTAACTCGGTAAATTTACTTATTATGTTCTTTAAACATTCATAGTGATTGACATGCATAAAACAAATAACATGAACACAAGTAACACAAGTAACACCAGATATAACGTGGAAACCCAATTTGGGAAAACCACCAATGCAACTA
>MU225608.1:828321-857319 GCA_018584345.1 Thuja plicata | reverse complement strand
TGATATGACATTCTGAACTCGGTAGACTCTGTCTGATGACTGATATGACATTCTGAACTCGGTAGACTCTGTCTGATGACTGATATGACATTTGTGTAACATCAAGGACAACACACAATTAAAAAATTGTTTCCAACAGTTTTTTCTCTTGCTTTGGTGGGCCTTTGTGGCCTTTGGGATGTAGTGAATTTTTTGATTGGATTTTTCTTTGCTTGAGCATGCCTTTTGGAGTGGACATGGAAATCTTTAGATTGTGGATCTTTAGATTTATGTATTTTTGATTTGGCATCCAAAGTGTGGTGAGTAGCATTGGAAGGTATACAATAAACTACACAAGGTGGAGGAAATATGGATGGAGAGATGAAGGTAGGATGGTGGATGGGGTATATGGGTATATGCCTTTGTTGATCCTAATAGGGAATTTAAGGGGTGGGATTTCTGATATGGGGTTTGTGGATGAAGGAATGAGTGTGATAGGATGGAAGATCAGATTTTGGCATATAAGGTCCCAAAATGGATTTAGTATATGGAGGATATGCAATGGTTGATTTTGGGATATAGGGTCCCAAAATGGATTTAGAGGATGAAGGAGGAATGTGGTAAGTTGTCTTGGGTTGCAGCGACGGGGGAGGGGGATGGGGTTAAATGTTTTGGAGGAATGATGGGAAGATGTAATGGTGGTTTGAAAGCACTCTTCAACTTTGTATTAGTTGTACCAACAGTTTTGGATGAAGGGCCTTGAGGTGTGTAACCAAGACCACAAGATCCTGGATGTCTTTTAACATGAATGGGCTCCAAGGTACCTTGATAATTCTATTTTTCTAGCATTCGATCTGAGATAGGATATTTTTCATTTAGGGAACATGATGCGTGTCCATTATGAGGTGGAGTGTAAATGGTGGATATGAAATTTATTTATTTTTCTTCAAGTGGACCACTGTGGATGAATGTAAGTGGACTAAGGGGATAGAGTGATGGTGGTAGGATAGTTTGGATTGGAGGCGATAAAGGATCATGAAGTGGAGGGGATGGGATCTTGGGATCTTGGCTCAAATGGGGTAATGGATTTTGAGATGGAGTAGGTATAATGGTAGGATCTTGATTTGAAGGAGAGGATGGCAATGGATCATGAAGTGGAGTTGATGGATCACGTAATAGATTAAGTGGGTTGGTAGGACCTTGAGATGGAGTTAATAGAGTGATATAATCCTCATTAAAGTCAATGGATATTTCAACATGCTTTTGGACAGATCTTGACATCATTGGATTGGTGTGGATGGTGTGATGGGAGATATGGGTATGGATTCTTCAAATGGGGTGGATGGAAGGATGGGATATTTTTTAATTTGGATAGAGGGAAGATGGGGGGATTTAGGAGATTCATTGAATGGGGTTTGGATGATTCCCAGAGGAGAAGGTTGAGATTGGATGGATTCAATGGATGGGAGGACTTCAATGGTGTTAGGAGACAGAAGAGGTTCAATAAGTATGGGAGTTAGAAGGGAAATGATAGGTGTGGGAGATGGATGGGAATGATGGGTGTGAGAGGTTGAAGGGAAATGATAGATGTGGGAGACGGATGAGCCTCATCACTAGTAGATTCACATGAGATATTGAGATGACATGAATCATCAACCTTAGGAGAGGGATTTTATGCTGGCTTCCTTGTGAAACTCCTTGGAGGCTTTCGTGTTGGAGGTTGAGGTGGAGGATTAACATGTGTAGATGGTTGGAATCTAGGGTAGTCCTTATACAAAGGTGTATAAATGTATTGTGAAATAGGTTGTATTAATGATGGTGTAGAAATGGGTGTGGTAGATGGTATGGCTAGATAGTTCACATAGATAGGCATGGAGGTTACTTGTGAACTAGTTTGAATAACTAATGGGGGAGGTGGGATGGACAGAGACATATCATAAGAAGTGGATTGAGGGATGCAGTTGGATATTGAAAGGGCATTTGGGGTGACATAGGAGGGAGTGGAGGATGGTGGATTGAGATAATATGAAGGAGATATGTAGGATAGAGTGGATAGAATTGGATTAGCAAGAGTAGGGGGATTAGGGTGATACATTGAATAACTAGGATTGACTGGAGGAATTGGAAAGTGGGTTGGAGGTTAATGAGATGGTAGATTTGGATTAGGAATGTAAGTGGTAGGATAATTATGGAAAGATGGTGCTTTGAATATGACTATGGGAGAAGATGGGGGCATGCATGATGTATGAGGGGGATATGTAGATGACAAATAATAAGAAGGTTCTCCCTTGTCACAGATAGAGGGATGATAAGAAATGTGAGATGGATTGGGATTGGATGTAATTTTTTGAGAGGGACTAGATGGGGATATGGTAGATGGATGTGAAGTTATATAATTGACTTGTTAAGTTGGCTGGTATGAGGGATATGAATAGTTTGGAGTTGGTTTATTGTGAAGAATGTATGAGTTGGAAGGATTTGGTTGATAGGTTGGTTGATTTGGAGGTATGGTTTGAGGTATGAGACTTGACATATATTCTTGATGTCCTTAACCATTTTGTGAAACCAATCCATATTCATGATTCTTAGATGAGGGGTTTTAGATTTTTGGATTATAATGAGATTAGGATTGAAGGGGATGGACAAATTTGGAAGAGAGGTGAGAGATGTTTGGAAAGAAGCAAGTGGTGTAGAAATGATCTTGGACTAGGAGCAATGTTTTTGGATTTTTGATGTGAGGGAAGGGCCTCAAATATTTTTTTAATTTGATGAATAAAATTGGACTTATTATTGATTAAGATTATTGATAGATTGATAAAAGGATCGATTGATTGATTGGTTGGATAGTTGATCAATTGATTGGATGGTTTAATTGATAGGATTAAGACACAAAGTCTCAAGATTTAATTGATGAAGGTTTAAGACAAGACTTAGTGAAATAGGATCCAATGAGGTGCAAACAATAAGGATTAATATTGATGATTTTTTCCTACTCAAAGATAGACTTATGATCTTGAGAAAGATAGGATTAGATTGATCACTCAAGAAAGACTAATGTTCTCAAGTGATAGGATTAATTTCTTTTCTAATGATAAGGATCCTTCTAACAATTTGATAAATATTTCTAACTTAGATTTTATATGGAGATCTTATGAAGGTATAAATGATAAGGATTGATATTGATTGATGAAGTCCAATGTAGATGATGGTGCTCCAAGTTACCAAGATTGGGATTTGAAAAGATGAGGGTGACGTATTGATGATAGGATTGGATGATGAATAGGACCTTGATTAGATTGGGATAATTGATTAGGATTAGGGTCTTAAATGATGGATTATGAATGGATGAGGGATGATTAAGATTAGAGGAATGAATGAGGATGATTGAGAATAATGAAAGATGATTATGATGATTAGGAAGAATGTAAATGATTAGGATGATTAAGATAGAATGAAAGATGATTTTGGTGAGTAAGAAGAATATGATTTACTTAGATGAAGTTATTAGGATGAAGACACAATGAAGGAAGATAATTAGGAAGATTATGGATGATGAGGAGATGACTAAGGATATAATGATTGAGTAGGAGATGATGAGTAGAAGAATGAGGAATGACTGAGATTTGATGAATGATTTGAATGATTAAGAGGAGGATTAGGATAAGTATGATGAGGATGAAGTTGATAGATGGAGGAGGTGATGTTGATATTATGTGGAAAGATTCAATTGAGGCACAACTAGACTTAAACAAGATGATATTATTTTTGTTTTTGCAATGTTTTCATTTTTTTGATTTTTAAGTTTATAAATATTTTTGTATTTTTGAACTGTTGGTGCTCAAATCAATAGATTGGATTTCCTATGGATTTTGCCTTATCCAATGATGAGAAACCCAATTTTTTTTCCAACAAAAAAGGTTTCAACTTATTCCAAGTATCAACCTTCTACAATTTTGGCTCTACAGAACCAAGGCTGGTAGGCCTATACCCTAAACTTATCAACCAAGTCTTTAAGGGCTTTTTAGAGTAGATAACTTATGATTCAAACTTCTCTATCCCAGAGTATGGAAAAGTACTAGGAGATACTTTAAACTAAGATAAATGTATTATTCAAATATTCAAATGTAATTTTGCAAGAATTTAAAGAATGTTTGATGGATTTAAGATATGAATTGAATAGAGCAGATGGATATAGTATCTCAAAACTTTAAATAATGCAACTATGACTATAATCCAATAAACAAGAAAGACTAGTGCCTTAATCAACTATGGGAAATAGAGTCAATATCATTCCAATCCTATGTTCAACCTCAGAGATAGTTTTACAAGAAAATTATCACTTCAAACGTGTTATGTAATGTACATGCAAGATAAAACAAATTCAGAGATATATCAAAAGGGTAATACGTCTCAGATGACAGACCAATTGACTGAGGCCTCAATCAATAGAATTTAACCATGCAAAATGAGAAAACCATTTGAAAATATAGATTATGAATCAAATCAGGTAGCATGCACATCACACTATCACTTTGAGGAAGTTCTATTGGTTTATCGAGGGGACTAATTGTAAAATGATAATGAAACAATTGCATACATGAAGAAAAAAGACTTTTCTTTATTGATTATGAAAATAGTACAAAAAAGTTCACATTTGCAGTTATTGATCCATCTAATCCATCTATCAAAATTGTATTATTATTTTACTATCCTCTCTTTACATTTTACATTATGTATATATATGTTTTTGAGTGGCTTTCACACCTCTTTAGGGTGAAAAGACATAACTCTTATTACAAATTATTTTGAAAAAACAATAAACTAACTAAAAATAACTACCTAACTTTTGGATTTGGCCTTGGCAGAAAATCCAAAACTGGATTTCCTGAACTGGGTCATTTTTATATTTTTAAAATTCGAACATCTTCAGCCTCTTTCAGAATCATATTTGTAGTAGGTCAAAATTCCAACATTTTCTGAAGGTTTTGATTTGTTAGTTCTATTTATGTGTCTTAAATCTTCCTTCCTTTGATTTTTTTAGTATGGAGAAAATTTCTTCTTGATAATTGATTGGGACTTCTAAATTCTCAAAATTTAGGGTACCACCAGTGGCTCTTTCTGGGGACATATGCTCCTTGTGAGCATAGCGAGATTCCAACTATCTCTGGAGAAGCAGACCAAGTATCCACACTTAATATGATCCAAAGTGAAATTGGGTGGCCCAAGGCCCCCAAACTAAAGTGAACACTTCTTCTTTCCTCTACTGAACACATAATTCTGATCATGTAATACTTTGGATCTCCCTAAAACAATGTCACCATTCTCATGGACAACATTCATTTCTTTATTAACACGCTTTGAATTTTGTTTACCCTTAGAAAAGTTAGCACATGCACTGTAGTCCTTGCAAAATAGAATATCCCCATGCATTATATCAACCCTACAAGTAACTAGATTAAGCTCTTCTACATGGATGCCTTTATGTACACAATCTTCCCTATACTCAAGATGTTGTTTCTCTTCACAAAAAGGATTTTAAGATAACTCGCATTCAGGAACTTCATTCTTATCATGAATTTGATCAGATAGGATACTTGGATAATTTTTAGAACTAATATTCAACACACTCTCCTCATTATGCCTATTTTATTCCATCTCATCTTCACATGTTTGATACAACTTCTATTCATAGGATGAGATAATGCATGTCTCACTTTCTGAATACACTTCCCCATACATATTTTGAGTTTCATCATCTTCAAAATGATCACTAGGCTCACTATCTTTATCATGATGTTGATGGACTTGATTGAACATAAAATATTCTTCAAATAATGGATTCAAGGATATAAAGAACTCGGGCATATCTCCATGAGAGATTTCATCTAAAACTTCTTCGTGGTCATATGTTGTATGATGTTCTATTTCATCTCCATTATTTGATTCCTAAAATTTATCATCTTCTTCATCTAGTACCCCCTGAGTATTTACTAATCCATCAACTTGCTTATCATGGTGCATTGAGAAAAAAAAATTGATCACTCTTCTCAACATATTTTTGATATTCCATGTCTAGTAAATATGAGATTTCTTCTGTACTAATAAGATCTTCTTCCTCATCATCATGGTAATTGATACTTGTTTCAATGCAAATCTCACTATGTACCAATTCTTCTTCAATCTGATATGAATTTTCTTCCTCTATGTCATCATTCTTTTCTTCCTTCAATACTTCACATATTTTCTCATGAAAAACTAATAGTTGAGAATCATGGTAGATTCCTAACTCACAAAGTATATCCATTAATTCCCTTCCAAGAGGCCTGATATATGAAGGTATTTCCTGATAGATCTTTATCATTCTCATGAACAAATGTACTGCAGGCTCACCTTTATATATTTCTAAACTGAAGAATGTATCCAAAGGGGAAATGTAAGATTCTTCCTCCAAAATATAATTTGGCTCTCCTTCCTATTCATAGCACATGTTTTGTTCATAACACATGTTTTCTTCTTCACCACTGGCATCATGAAATGTATCAAGAAACCAGTGCTCAAACTATCTCCATAATGAGATGGACTGCGTAGGTAATGATTCATATTCTTCTTGTGCATTATTTTTTAATGACCATGCAAACAACTTCATGGTATAATCTTTTGTATGGACCTCATAATTATCAAGGAATATATGAAAAGCATCCAAATGATCAAGAGCTAATTCATCATAATCTCCATAAAATTCAGGAACCCTCTGTGAAAGTTGTGAAAATAATTCATTAGAATTGCATTGAAACTCTCTAAGATCCAAAGGCCTGGTATCAATGGGAATCAAAAAGATTTTTAATAGACTTTTAAACATTATGTAATAGCTCTTCTATTACTAATTAAAGGAAAAATACTCATCCCTTCCAAGCTATCTCCCTCAGTGGAGAAATTAAAATTTTTTGACATACAAGATCGCCACCTTTTTATCTCCTTTTGAGTCTTTTCCCTCAGTAGAGTCACTGGCAGAAATAATTTATTAAATATAGTCACCACCTTTTTATCAGAAGGAAAATAATTACTATCTTCTGAGTTATTTTATCCTAGTAGAGTCTTAAATATATCACCAGAGCTTCTAGGTAAAATAAAAAAATGTTCTTTTGAACAACTCCCCAGTAGAGTCGCCAATCTGTTGGTGCTCAAATCAACAGATTGGATTTCCTATGGATTTTTTGTTATCCAATGATGAGAAACCCAAGTGATTTGCCAACAAAAAAGGTTTCAACTTGTTCCAAGTATCAACCTTTTGCAATTTTGGCTTTGCAGAACCAAGGCTGGTAGGCCTATACCCTAAACTTATCTTCCAAGTTTTTAAGGGCTTTTTAGAGTAGATAACTTATGATTCAAACTTCTCTATCCCGGAGTATGGAAAAGTACTACGAGATCCTTTAAACTAAGAGAAATGTATTATTAAAATGTTCAAATGTAATTTTGCAAGAATTTAAAGAATGTTTGATGGATTTAAGATATGAACTGAATAGAGCATATGGATATAGTATCTCAAAACTTTAAATAATGAAAATATGACTATAATCCAATTAAAAAGAAAGACTAGTGCCTTAATCAAAAATGGGAAATAGAGTCAATATCATTCCAATCCTATGTTCAACCTCACAGACAGTTTTACAAGAAAAATTATCACTTCAAAGCTCTTATGTAATGTAAAGGCAACATAAATTTTTTTTTAGAGATATATCAAAAGGGTAATACTTCTCAGATGTCAAACCAATTGAACGAGGCCTCACTCAATAGAATTTAACCATGAAAAATGAGAAAACCAGTTGAAAATATAGAATATGAATCAAATCAGGTAGCATGCACATCAAACTATAAATTTGAGGAAGTTCTATTGGTTTATCCGAGGGACTAATTGTAAAATGATAATGAAACAATTGCACACATGAAGAAAAAGGACTTATCTTTATTTATTATGAAAATAGTACAATAGAGTTCACATTTGTAGGTATTGATCCATCTAATCCATCTACCAAAATTGTATTATTGTTGTATTGTCCTCTCTTTACATTTTACATTGTGTATATATATATTTTTGAGTGGCTTTCACACCTCTTTAGGGTGAAAAGACATAACTCTTATTACAAATTATTTTGAAAAAAACAATAAACTAACTAAAAATAACTACCTAACTTTCGAATTTGGTCTTGGTGGAAAATCCAAAAAACCTTGTGAAAAGATAATATTTATTCTGGAGATAGGAAATTAGATTTCCCAAACTGGGTCATTTTTATATTGTTAAAATTTGACCATCGTCAGCCTCTGTCAACATCATCTTTGTAGCAGGTTGAAATTCTAGCATTTCCTGAAGGCTTCGATTAGTTAGTTCTATTTATTTGTGTCATAAATCTTCCTTCCTTTGATTTATTTAGTATGGAGAAACTTGCTTCTTGATAATTGATTGGAACTTCTAAATTCTCAAAATTTAGGGTACCAACAATGGCTCTTTCTGGGGATGTATGCTCCCTATGAGCATAGCAAGATTCCAGCTATCTCTAAAGAAGTAGACTAAGTATCCACACTTAATCTAAGGCAAAGTGAAATTGGGTGGCCCCAGGCCCCCAAAATAAAGTGAACACTTCTTCTTTCCTCTATCGAACACATAATTATGATCATGTAATACTTTGGATCTCCCTAATACAATGCCACCATTCTCATGGACAACATTCATTTCTTTATTAACACACTTTGACTTTTGTTTACCCTTAGAAAATTCAACATGTGCACTGTAGTCCTTGTTAAATATAAGATCCCCATGCAATTTATCAACCCTATAAGTAACTAGATTAAGCTCTTCTGCATGGATGCCTTTATGTACACAATATTCCCTATACTCAAGATGTTATTTCTCTTCACAAAAAGGATTTGAAGATAACTCACATTTAGGAACTTCATTATTACCAAGAATTTGATCAGATAGGATACTTGGATAATTTTCAGAACTAATATTCAACACATTCTCCTCATTATGTCTGTTTGATTCCATCTCATCTTCACATGTTTGATACAACTTCTGTTCATAGGATGAGATAATGCATGTATCACTTTCTGAATGCACTTCCCCATACATATTTTGAGTTTCATCATCTTCAAAATGATCACTAGGCTCACTATCTTTATCATGCTATTGATGGACTTGATTGCATATGAAATATTCTTCAAATAATGGATTCAAGGATATAAAGAACTCACGCATATCTCCATGAGAGCTTTCATCTGAAACTTCTTTGTGTTCATATGTTGTGTGCTGTTCTATTTCATCTCCATTATTTGATTCCTAAAATTTATCATCTTCTTCATCTAGTACCCCTTGAGTATGTACTGATCCATCAACTTTCTTATCATGGTGCATTGAGAAAAAAAATTGACCACTCTTCTCAACATATTTTTGATATTCCATGTCTAGTAAATATGAGATTTCTTCTATACTGATAATATCTTCTTCCTCATCATCATGGTAATTGATAGTTGTTTCCATGCAAATCTCAATACGTACAGATTCTTCTTCAATTTGATCCAAATTATCTTCCTCTATGTCATCATTTTTTCCTTCCCTCAATACTTCACATATTTTCTCAAGAAAAACTAATAGTTGAGAATCATGGTAGGTTCCTAACTCACAAAGTTTATCCATTAATTCCCTTCCTAGAGGCCTAATATATGCAGGTATTTCCCAATAGATCTTTATCATTCTAATGAAAAAATGTACTGCAAGTTCATCTTTATATCTTTCCAAACTGAAGAATGTTTCCAAAGGGGACATGTAAGATTCTTCCTAAAAAATATAATTTGGATCTCCTTCCTGTTCATAGCACATGTTTTTTTCATAAAACATGTTTTCTTCTTCACCACTGGCATCATGAAATGTATCAATAAACCACTTCTCAAACTGTCTCCATGAGGAGATGGACTGCATAGGTAATGATTCATATTCTTCTTGTGCATTAGTTTTTAATGACCATGCGAACAAATTCATGGAATCATCTTCTGTATGGACCTCATAATTATCAAGGAATATATGAAAAGAATCTAAATAATCAAGAGCCGATTCATCATAATCTCCATAAAATTCAAGAACCCTTTGTGAAAGTTGTGAAAATAATTCATTAGAACTGCATTGAAACTTTCTAAGATCCAAAGGCTGGGTATCAACGGGAATCAAACACCTTTTGAATAGAATTTTAAACATTATGTAATAGATCTTCTATTACTATTTAAAGGACAAATAATCATCCCTTCCAAGCTATCTCCCTCAGTGGAGGAATTAAATTTTTTTGACATACAAGATCGCCACCTTCTTATCAGAAGGAAAATACCTACTATCTTCTGAGTTAATTTCTCCCACTAGAGTCTTAAATATATCACCAGAGCTTCTAGGTAAAATAAAAAAATGTTCTTTTGAACAACTTCCCATCAGAGTCACCAATCTATTGGTGCTCAAATCAACAGATTGGATTTCCTATGGATTTTTCCTTATCCAATGATGAGAAACCCAAGTGATTTGCCAACAAAAAGGTTTCAATTTATTCCAAGTATCAACCTTCTTCAATTTTGCCTCTGCAGAACCAAGGTTGGTAGCCCTATACCCTAAACTTATCTTCCAAGTCTTTAATGGATTTTTAGAGCAGATAATTTATGATTCAAACTTCTCCATCCCAGAGTATGGAAAAGTATTATGAGATCCTTTAAACTAAGAGATATGTATTATTAAAATGTTCAAATGTAATTTTGCTAGAATTTAAAGAATGTTTGATGGATTTAAGATATGAACTGAATAGAGCAGATGGATATAGTATCTCAAAACTTTAAATAATGAAACTATGACTATAATCCAATAAACAAGAAAGACTATTGCCTTAATCAACTATGGGAAATAGAGTCAATATCATTCCAATCCTATGTTCAACCTCATAGACAGTTTTACAAGAAAACTTATCACTTCAAAGGTGTTATGTAATTTACATGCAACATAAAACAAATTTAGAGATATATCAAAAGGGTAATACTTCTCAGATGACAGACCAATTGACTGAGGTCTCAATCAATATAATTTAACCATGCAAAATGAGAAAACTAGTTGAAAATATAGACTATGAATCAAATCAGGTAGCATGCACATCAAACTATCACTTTGAAGAAGTTCTATTGGTTTATCCGAGGGACTAAGTAAAATGATAATGAAATAATTGTAAACATGAAGAAAAAAGACTTATCTATATTGATTATGAAAATAGTACAATAGAGTTCACATTTGCATTTATTGATCCTTCTAATCCATCTATCAAAATGGTATTATTGTTGTGTTGTCCTCTTTTTACATTTTACATTATGTATATATATGTTTTTGAGTGGCTTTCACACCTCTTTAGGGTAAAAAGACATAACTCTTATTACAAATTATTTTGAAAAAATAATAAACTAACTAAAAATAACTACCTAACTTTCAGATTTGGCCTTGGTGGAAAATCCAAACACCTTGTGAAAAGATAATATTTCTGCTGGAGATAGGAAATTAGATTTTCTGAACTGGTTCATTTTTATATTTTTAAAATTTGACCATCTTCAGCCTCTGTCGGCATTATCTTTGTAGCAGATCAAAATTCCAGCATTTTCTAAAGGCTTCGATTAGTTAGTTCTATTTATTTGTGTCATAAAGCTTCCTTTAATTTTTTTAGTATGAATAAACTTGATTCTTGATAATTGATTGGGACTTCTAAATTCTCAAAATTTAGGGTACCACCACAAACTTTATGCTTTTGTTTTGGATTTTGAATGTTATGATGTTTTTGGATTTTATGATTTTAAAATGCAAGCAAACAATGAAATTATATCCAAGACAAAAATCCTAAGGCTCACTTTGGATGGTGTGTCACCTTATGGCTGGAAATGGGGAAGGTTTTAAACATTCAATAAAATCAAACACACCAAAAATTCTATGCAAACTTCAACTAGGATTTACAAGCTTAACTAAGGGAATTTCCTCGATATACAAAAGGTACGTGAGACCAAAATCCATAGATGAAAGATAATAATGCTACACAACCGGGAGGAGACGGTAACCCAAATATCCGCCTTCACTTCCCAAAGGTATAAATTTCTTTGGGGCTTAGCCACGAGTGATAAGATTCCACTTCCAAGAGAGGTGTCTTTGGATTCACCTCTTGATATTTATAATCTTCTAGAACATGAGATTTGAGGTCATCCCCTAGAGTGATCACTTCTCTAGGGAGGCCCCCTAAAAGTAAAAAAGTAGGATCACTTATTTATGTTCCCCTCAAACTCCTTAACAAGGATGCAAGAAGAAAACATAAATAAGAAAATCTCAAGGATAAGAATACAAAGGAGTTCATTTTAATCCTAAATCTAAATGTGAATGATTAATTTTAAGCCCTTTTCCAATGTGAGAAAGACACACCAAGCAAGTTGACCAAAAGAAAGAAATGATTTTATGATGAAAAAGAAGAATATGATCACTTTTTACAATGCAAATAAGAAAGGTTTGGAATATGTGCACCTTGATTTCACACTTTCCAATTTTATTTTATTTAATGCTCCTTTGACCGACTATTATGAGCTCCAAGTTGCCTTCACAAACTTCAATCAAGTGTGTGAAATCATGAAAATTGTAATAATTCCAACATTAAAAAGTTAATTCCACATGACATTAAAGCTCATAATAGACCATTCTACAAAGAAATAAAGTGATCTAATGGTACATCAAGCTATGTGCAAACAAAATGCAAGCTCATCATAAAAATTTCAAATTTAATTTCCTTCTTTTCTTTTGCTTTTGACCTAGTAAACAAGATTCGATTTGTTTGCTATGATTTCAGCCCTAAAAATAGAAATAAAAACAAGAGACCCATGCTAAAAGTTTGAGAGATTTCCAAAAATGTAAGAATTATAGAAAAATACCTTGATTTGTGCCCTAGGGACCCTATTTACCAAAATAGGCCAGATTTCAAAGATTGTATTTTTAAGCCATTATTCATCAATACAAAAAATACAAAGAATAGATCCACTTTAGAATTTACAAAGCTTTCCAAAAATGTTAAATTTTCCAAAAATATAGCTGATTTGCGACCATAAACAAATTGTCATGAAAAATTATAAACAAACTATAACTCATGGAAAAATGATCAAACAAATCTGATCTTTGAACTGAGTCATACTTGAATCATTCCAAACCTACAAAAACAAATTCATAACCAAATCCCAAGCCATTTGGAAGATATGATCAAATCTTTTCGATTCACGAACTTGATGGAAAAGAGAGAAAAAGAGAAGAATAAAAGGATCTTAGGGACATGGGTCCCAACTATTGGCAAGTTGACACTTAAGGTGTATATGACTTATTTTGTGTTGTCATTATGGAAACAAAGTCATATCAAGTGTTTTCGAGTAAACTTGGAAGACAAAAATGGCTAAGTATAGAAGATAGAACATAACAGACTTATGTAGTCGATCAGAGCACCAACACACGTGCATAAGATTGAGTCAAGCTATGCGCATTCATACACAAGTTCTATGATATGTTTTTATGTTTACCCTATACACGCATGGTACGGAATGACAGTACGGAAAAGTTACAAAAAGATTAAGTGCACTAACAGTTCAGAAAACAGAGTATGAAGCCGACCTTAGTTTTTGGATTAGCGTATAATCTTTTGTTTTGTAAAGGAGATGTGCCTATTGTAATAAGTTAGTAATTATGTCTTAAACACTATTATAAACACGCTTAAGCCAATTTGTTTGGAAGTGTTGTTAATGTTGTTTTTGGGCTGACTAAGGTCTTGTTTTCAGTTGTGTCTATTCAGGCATATATATATATATATATATATATATATATATATATATATATTAGACATGCACTTTTGTATTAATGTGTCATCGAAGAGAAAGAAAAGAAGATTTTAAGAAGAGAAATATGAGAAAGTCAATATGAAGTAGAAGTCTACAAGTGATTTAAGCATTAGCGCATAAATGGAACTGATCAGACAATAGTGTCATTACAATAGTTCATTTTTGATATAGTGTATATCAGTCATCAGAAGGTTGTAGCCTTCATCTTATTGAGAAGTGAGCTCTGGAAGTGAGCCAACCACCTCTAACAGGGTTCTTGTAAAGACTCCTAACAGGGTCATTGTACTTGCATTGTAAAGAATGCTCCTATCAGGGCAAAGGAACTTTAACAGGTTCATTATGCTAGTGCAATTATTTGTGGGTACTAATTCCCACCGAGATTTTTCTCTGATCAAGGTTTCCCCATAAACATATTTGGTGTTATGTGTTATTTTTTTATGCTTCATATGTTATCTATTTGATTTATGTTCAAATTTCTGAAATAGAATAATTAATCAAACACTGATTCACCCCCCCCTCTCAGTGTTTCCAACAATTGGTATCAGATCTCTGGTCCTCTAAAAGAAAGTTTAACCACTTGAGGAGATCATGGATTTAGCAGAAGTGAAACATCTGGAAAATAATCTTGAAGCATCCCTTAAGGATCTTCATAGATCTGAAAAAGAAAATGATGAACTAAAACTAAAAGTTGATGGCTCCCAAATGCTTATCAAGAAATTAAGAAAAGATTTGAAAGATTGCTGCACAAATGATTTGGGAAAAATGGTCAAGAAACTAAATGAAGATAACATGTCTTTAAAAGATAAGATTGAAGATCTGAATGAACAAATTGGAGATAACCTAACAACTAGTGAAGAAAAGACCAAAGAGAGTAAACAATTAGATGATGAACTTATGCCAGCAAACATGAAAATCTTGGAGTTAGAAAACATCAAGAAAAAGAAAGAATCTAAATTAACAGAAGAAAAGACAAGATTGATAAACTACACACAAGTTCTGATCTAATTCAATCAAAGATTTATGTACAGAAGCTAAAAGGTGATACTACTAGTGTTGGATACAGTGTAGCTTAAATTGAGATCAATTCAATGCAAGAAAGAAAGAAAACACAGTAGACATCTACTGAAGCAAAGGAAACTGAGAATCTTGTAGAGGCTAAAATAGATCCACCTAAAGATGAACTTAAGATAGTTAACAAAACTTGTTATTCTTGTAACAAGCATGGACACTTGGAAAGAGATTGTAAAGATGTAAGACCTATCAATGTCTATTGTTACTCCTGTAATAAATTTGGTCACAGGGCTATTCATTACAGAAAAAGTCAAAGAAATCAGTCACAACAGAATCAAAGAAATCTGAATCAACACAATCAGAGAAATCAACCTCAGAGAAACTATCAAAAGATTACATGTTAGATATGTAATTATAATGGTCACTCAGCCAAGCAGTGCAACATGATGAAAATACCTCCTATCATTTGTCACTCTTGTGTCAAAGCTGGACACATCTCCAAGTTTTGTATGTCAAGAGCACAAAGATAAGAGAATCCTAAAAAGTCATTATTTGAAGAATCAGAAGTTAAGTTTGTACAAGCTAAAGAAGATTCAGGTAAAATTTGGGTTGAAGTAAAGAAGGATAATGAAGAGAACAAAGTAGTAGATGCATCCATAGTGGACACACCTTCTACTTTTGGTTAGTTGAACCTCATGGTCTTAGGGGGGGCTATTCTAGCTTTGAACCCCTGCGCAGCTGGTATACTCACCTCTGATTATGCGCCTATGGATTCATGTATTTGGTGAAAAATTGGAGAAGTATGCATGTATGCATAGATTGAATAGTGATAGAAGAAAACATTGAAATTCTCTATGTAAACCACTTTATCACAATGAGAATTAAATGCAATAATCCTTTATATAAGATTTTAAAAGATCTTTAATCCTCACCTTGCATTCAAGATTGAGCACTCAGAGAGCATAGGAGATCTTAGCATCAAAGCAGTAAAGGTTAACGATTTGATTGGTTGGTGAACAGATTGAAATTGAAATGAAACCCTAGTAGTCACATCATTTCATAATTGAAATGAAACCCTATTTAATCAATCAACAAGTAATTATGGCAACCCCTGTAGTATTTGACATTGCTGAAAGGAAGAGATTTGTGTTTAAGAAGCATCCATTCAAGTCTATTCTAGATGATGTAGAAGGGGAATTTTCCAAGACTCTTCTAGGAGTCGTGCATGTAGAAGACATACACACATATATTTATTGCAAGAAGGAAACTGTTGGAGATAATAGCATAGCTACTCTTATGGCTTTAATGATGAAACCAGACTATTCATTCAAAGATGAATATGCGCATCTCACTAATAACCCTATCTTTGAGTATTCTAATGCGCACGAGCTCTATGCGCCAAAATGGGTTAAAATCCTACTGAGAAAGATACATGATGACCTACATTGGATAGGTGAAGTTCTTGTCTGCATTACTATAGACCTAATTCATGATATGATTGGACTTCCTAAGACTGGACCAGTTCTTCCCACTGGTAAGGATGTTAAGAAGCACATTGAACAAGCATGCTTATCTAGGAGTGATAGGCATGGAATGACTGTGATCCCATTAAGGAAAATGACATCAAATTGGTCACTATGATACTAGGTTATAAGTTCCAGCACGCAAGAAGACTAAACAGTGTATCTGTAGCTACTATCCTGGAAGCAATAAAGATGGTAAAGGATAATACTCAATATAATCTATGTAAGATATTGCACGCACAACTAATTGAAAACATTAGAGATATCAAGCATGACAAGAGAAAGATATTCAGATTTGGCTCTTTTATCATCTATCTATACTTTCACATTGTTGGTAAAGTTGCTAATCTTTACCTAGATAAGAGTAAACCTACCATGTCACAAATTTCACTAAAGGCTACATCAGAGAGTAGTGTTAAGTACTCTATAGATATGGAGATAAAAACATTTAGGATCAAAATGCAGAAGAGGTTCAGATTATCAGAGAATATAGTTGAGAAATACAAAGACACCATATGCTTCATGGTGGAAACTAACTGTACTTGCATGGAGGCAGTTGAGCCTAGAACAAAATGGATTCACCCACTTGGATATGAAGTTGAAGAACAAGTTTTGGAAGGATATGCACAAGTCCTCTTATCTGCGCCTAAGGACCCTAATGAACCTAGATGGGGTACTTAAAGAGAAAAGACAAATCAAGTTGATTCTTTCTTATACATTGCAAACAATAAAAGAAAGGCATCAAGGATTACATCTAACATCCTAAGAATTCATGGTGTCACTCAAGAAGACATAGATAAGGCTAGGGAAGCTAAGATTGCAAAATAACTTGAGAAAATTGTTGTAGAGGTGAAAATGGAAAAATCTAATGATATCCCTAAGAAGAAGAAGAAGAAATTTGATGAAGGTACATCTGCGCCATCAACTACTATTGACTTAGATTCCTCTCCACCATCAGTACCAAGAAAGTTGACTAGAAGGAGGAAGCAAGTTCCCACAGGTCACCCATCCTCAAGGACAACAAGGAGCAAGGTAAAGAACACTCAAGCTCCTCCTAAGGTAGGATTTAGACCTAGTCTAACAGTCCTAAAGAATAGAATTGTTAATGAAGTAAGACTAGAATCTATTAAGAATGTCTATGAAAAATACCAAGAGATAGACAAATCAAAAATTCATTTTATGATTATCTCTCACATGATCAAGTTTAAGAGGACAATATTGGAACTTAAAACAATCATACCAGACAAAGTATGGAACATAATTGATGTATTGAAAAGGAAAGAAATTGAAGAGGATATGAGGATTAGAGAAGAAACATTAGATATTTTTCTCCCTCTCTACTCATATGATGAGAAAACTATACTGTTGGATTTGGTAAAACCTCATCTTAGAACCAAAACAATAATACTCCATATCATGAACAAAGAATATGAACTGGTTGGTGAAGAGACTCAGAAAGCATTTGAGCGAGTATTTTTGGATAGACATATGTATCGATCAACATCGCCTATAGCAAAAGTGAATCCATTCCCTCCCAAATAGAGTAAAGAATTTGATATTCCAAGTGCACCTATGACAGGTCCACATGATTTAGTGCCGATTGTTTCCACACCTTCTGATACAACCAAAGATTCAAAAGAAACTATTGTGATTGATGATGTTAAGATATCCATGATTGCTTCTGACAACGGCACGGACAAAGGTGAAAAATTATTTTTCAACACTGAAAAGACAGAGAAGGTATGCATTGATAACACTTCCTTAAAACAAGATGAAGTTCCAAACAAAGATTCAATAGATTTGAATAATGAGGAAGACAATCAAACTAATGAAACACCAATTATGGAGATCCCTATAAAGAGTGAATACATGGATGCCAGTCAGAATGTAATACATACTCCATCCATCAAACCATCATTGTTGTCAAGGTTGACCCCTGATTCAGTAAATCTAGATGCTTGGGAAGAAGAATATTTGATTAAGATGAGTGTGCTAGCCATGGAGAAAGCCAAAGAGAAAAAAGTCATGAGAAACCCTCTCTTTCTCGAGACAGTGAAAATTCTGAATGACTTAGTGCTAACATATAAGAAAGTGGCTAAGATTCAATCAGTTGATGATGTTGACAACATCTTGACAAGCTTCAAATCACATTTCACAAGTTTAGTAGACTCTGCTACTAAAATTGTAGAAGATAATTACAAGAAGGAAAGATTAGATGAATTGATAAAGAATTTCTCTTTAGATCTATACTCATTGAAGATTGGTCAAGCAATCTTGAAAGAACTAGCATCAAAAGGAAGAAAGGTAATAGAAAATTGCATGGATAGAGGAAAACTCACCTCTGAGCACATCAAGAAGATAGAAGAGGTAGATATCTTGGTTGATATCATAAGGAAATCAGTTGAATATCATCCCAAGACATCAATATCTATAATAAAATCTATCAAGGGTAGATAGACAAGATTGAAAAAGATAAAATGGAGACCAGTAAGATAAGGATCAGGCAGACTCAACTGAGAAATGCACTTGCACCCTCCTTAGCAGTTTTGAATGAGAACATAAAACAAATTTATGCAACCATTGCCACCTACGATCAAGGACCCTGCATTCTAAAAAATATGGAGAAGCTTACACATTCCTTATGCGCCCATATTTATATAGTTGATGCACTGAAGGCATTCTGGCAGCAAGAGATCAAGAATCTGTAAATTTCTTATCCAAATGTGTACATGGAGTAAGTATCTAGAAACTTACAATTTTGACACCTTTGCCATTAATGTCAAAGGGGGAGTAATGTATGTATATAAGGAGCATTTTATATAACCAAAGTTATGATAGAAAGCATTTTTGTTGTAAAGTCAAAGTTTAAGCAACTTGGCCACATTCCTTTGTTGCCCTTAATGACAAAGGGGGGGATTGTTGGAAAGTTAACACTTAAGGTGTATATGACTTATTTTGTGTTATCATTATGGAAACAAAGTCATATGAAGTTTTGTCAAGTAAAATTGGAAGAAAAAAATGGCTAAGTATAGAAGACAGAACATAACAGAGTTATGTAGTTGATCAGAGCACCAGCGCACGTGTGTAAGATCGAGTCAGGCTATGCTCATTCATACATAAGCTCTATGATATGTTTTTATGTTTACCCTATACACACATGGTATGGAATGATAGCATGGAAAAGTTACAGAAATAAAAAGTGCACTAATAGTTTAGAAAATAGAGTATGGAGCCGACCTCAGTTTTTGGATTAGCGTATAATCTTTTATTTTGTAAAGGCTATGTGCCTATTGTAATGAGTTAGTAATTATGTCTTAAACATTATTGTAAACATGCTTAAGCCAATTTTTTTGGAAGCATTGTGAATGTTGCTTTTGGGCCGACTAAGGTCTTGTTTTAGTCGCGTCTATTCAGGAATGTATATATATATATTAGACATGCACTTTTGTATTAATGTCTTGTCGAAGAGAAAGAAGAGAAGATTTTAAGAAGAGAAATATGAGAAATTCAATAGTAAGTAGAATTCTACAATTGATTTAAGCATCAACGCATAAACAAAACTGATCAAACAACATTTTCATTACATCAATTCATTTTTGATATAATGTATATCAGTCATCAGAAGGTTGTAGCCTTCATCTTATTGAGCAGTGAGCTCTGGAAGTGAGCCAACCACCTCTAACAGGGTTCTTGTAAAGACTCCTAACAGGGTCATTGTACTTGCATTGTAAAGACTACTCCTAATAGGGAAAAGGAACTTTAACAGGTTCATTATACTAGTACAATTATTTGTGGGTACTAATTCCCTCCAGGGTTTTCCTCTGATCAAGGTTTCCCTGTAAACATATTTGGTGTTATGTGTTATTGTGTTATGCTTCATATGTTATCTATTTGATTTATGTTCAAATTGCTGAAGTAGAATAATTAATTGAATATTGATTCACCCCCCCCAAGTGTTTCCAACACCAACGACGTGCTAGAATATGTACAAGGAGATCTCAGCCTTCAAAATTTGTTGCAAACAAGCTCAAACATGAAACATTAGTGGGTTATCACATGAAATCATTTCAAAAACCATTAAAGACAAAGAAACAAAAATGAAACTCCAAGTAACATCGGATTGAGCTAAACAAGTATTGCACCCTATTACTTGTTGGATTTTCTCTTAATAAACATATGTGGGTGTGCTCTCTCAAACATAAATGAATCAAAAACCCAATTCAATGCAACTATGAATGCAAGATTGATGGGAAAGAAGAGAGATTCAAGAGCTAGTATGAAGAACCGGTCTCAAATCTTCCTCAAGATGATGGATTAAACTAGAAATAATATGCAAATGCAAGAAGGAAACTATGATTTATTACAAATATTAACCTATCATGTTATTTCTAAGTGATTAAAGCAAAAAATCATGAAAGCATGAAAATAACAATGAAAGCCTAAAGCAATTTTAGCATAATAACAATGCACAAATGAGAGGTATGATAATGCAAGAGGAAAAAACCTCTATTTATAGATTTGTGATGGAAATAGAGGGATAGGATTAAGATGTGGAAAATGAGTGGCTAAGATTAAAGGTTAGGTAGGATTTTGGTGGGAATAAAGGAGATTAAGAGGCAAAAGAATGGATGGTCAAGATTAAGAGGCAAAAGATAAAAAAGTCAAACTTCACTTTTAGAGGGAAAGAGAAATTTTAAATGATTGGAGGAGAAAAGAGATGGAGAGGTGGCTACCTTGGAAAAGGTGATTGTGTACATAATTAAAGATAATCCACCTTTAATCAAGATTAGAGGAATATTAGCAAGGCGTGAGTTTAGCAAAAGGTGAGGAGAGGATTCCTTTATTTTAATACAAGTTTGGAGGAATTTTAGGCTAGTGAAGGATTTTTAATAAATATTGATTTATTAAAAGGGGATTTTGAGGGAAATCTATTTAAATAAAATACATTAGGATAGTATTTATATTATATCTCAATATAAAAGATGAAACTATTTAATTATTTTAATTAAATAGTTAGATGAATAAAAGGGAATCAAATATTAATAATAATATTACTATTTTTGGACGTCTACAATTGGTAATACATTTTGAGGATGACATATTGGATGTTGTTGACACTGATTTTGAGGAGGTTGGCTAATCTTTTGAGCCGCCTGTGATGGAGAGTTCTAGGTCTTGTGTAACCTAATGACAGTCTATATAAGGAGCACTAAATCATTTGATTTAGGGTTGTGATCATATTTTCAGGTTGGGTGGTCATGAATTGAAGGAGAAGAGATCATTATAGTGTAAAGAAGGAAAGGATGTGAAAGGATCTAATAGTAAATCAATAACATTCTATAGATCAACAATCTTGTTGTTCCCCAATAGTTGTAGTAGGTCAAATCCCCTAATAGGGTGATCTTTAACATGTTCTTATTTGTAAATCCTTTAACAGGTTAGCTTCTTTATTGAGGATTGAAATCCTCCAGTGAGGTAGATCATAGATGATCTTTTTGTACTCCTATCAGTCTACTAATCACTCCTAATAGGGTGAACCCTTAGAAATGGTATTTGTAGCTCATAATAGGGAAAAATCATTTACTACAATATTGGCCTTGTGGGTGTCATCCCCACTGTGGTTTTTCCTCGTCTAATAAGGGTTTCCATGATAAAATACCTTTTTATGTGTTTTAAGGTTGTGGATGATTGAGATTGTTTATAGTTATTTTGTTACTTCAGTTATACGCTTTGTGTATTTGAATAGATAATCATAACAATGGTTGAATTTTTTCATTACCTATTTGTACTGATCCACCCCCCTCCCCCCTCTCATTCATAATATCTCCAACCATTGGTGTCAGAGCACTTAGGTCCTCCTAATATTAAGCCTAAGCGCTTGAGGAAAAGATCCCTATAAGTCAACATGAATAGACACAAGTATGAAAAGAAACTTGAGGATGCAAGAAAATTTATCAATCAACTGAAGGAAAAGTTGAGGCATTCCCTTGCTAAGAGAAGAGAACTTGCCAAGAAATTGAGTGAAAGTCAAGACTACATTATACAACTATTTGTAGGTTCTTTATCTGAAGAATCAGAGGAAGCACTTGTAGATCGTATGGGTAAAAATAGTAGAATCAAAAGAGAAGTGGAAAATTTGAAAAGAGAGCTTGAAAGTCAGTCTGTCAAGATGGCTGAAGAACTTGAAAGAAGATGAGTTTTTGATGATTCCAAGAAATTTTTTGAAGATACCCTAAAGGTTAAAGATGAAACCATAACATAAAATCTGGAGCAACTATTTAGATTAGAGCATGAGATTTCTACACAGAAGGAACACTTACATGATACAAATAAAGAAAAAACTGATATTGAAATAGAGAATGAAGGAATAAGGAAAGAGAATGAAAAGATAAAAGAAGAGTTGAATTCTATAAATAATCTGTCGGATAAATTCAGAAATAGTTTTTCTATACTTGATGACAACTTGGAAGGTAGAGGATGAATGGAGAGAAACAAGGTTTAGGTTTTTCAAACTTTGAAGCTGGTGAATCTTTTGGAACTAAGGACATCATTGCAAAAATAAAATCAACTCCCAAGGTGAAAAATAATAATAGAAAGATAAGATATAAATCAATATGTCTCAATTGTCATAAGGAAGTTTATACTGCTAATGTATGTTGGTTTAAACCTATTGGTCCAAATGTTAGACCTGGAAGTTCTATTGCTAGATCAGAAAACTCATATGGTAGAACTGACTTCTACAATGATATATCTAATACATTTCATGTATTTTTTTACTATTGCAACAATTTTGGACATAAAGACAATGACTGTAGGATGAGAATCAACAACCAGTGGTCATATGAGTACAATAGTCAGAGATCTATCAATCGAGGTAACCAAACATATGTTACTTGTTCTAATTGTCACAACTATGGACATATGGAAATGAATTTTAGATTAAGATAATTAAGAGATAATGCTGGACCCTGGAATTCAATAGGTATGGTTTGTTATGTCTGTAATAAGGTTGGTCATCTTGCTAGTTCATGTAGAGAAATAAAGTATACTAGAGGTCAATTAATGAACAATGATGAAAATGCTAAAGGAAAGGAAATTATTAATGCTGATGAAGTAAGAAATGATATGAAGAACACATGGGTGAGGAAAGGAGAATTGAATTCATCAGAATTAAATGAGAGCTCCACAAGTCCAAGAAATGTGGATAATCCATTGGTGAACTAAGCACATTATCTACTTAGGGGGAGCACTTAAAGTCAAATCATTTACTGGTCCCATAAATTCATGAGGGGTAAGATTCATATGAATTTTCAGATGCTTATTTGTGAGTTAATGATGGTTAGTGAAGATAAACCATTTGTGTTCATATAACGAGTATTATGTTTTAACTGGTGTGATCAGGGGAAAGCTCTTTTTAATCATTATGTCTAATGACTACATTCTCAAATGTTATAAAGACGAGAAAGTAAACTCTTTTATCACTTTACACTTTAAGGAAGTTTATTAAAGATCATTTGATTACATTCTATAACAAGAATTATTTATGTTTGTAGACCAAAATTTCGCGCAAGAAATTTTAACATTTGTCAAAGAACACAAATTGTTGAAGTCGAGGTTATAGCTTTAATTGCAAAATCTTTATAGGAATTGGTGTTATTGTTGATTGTTGAAATTATGGATACTCTATTTTTGGTTGACATCATTGGTAAGCCAAGACCCATATTTAATTTACACCCGATAAAGGGAAATGAAAATAATCCAATGGGTGCCCTATCTTCGATACCTTATGGTGTATTGTTAAATGAAGACATTCGTTCATTCATACAGTGCAATTTGGAAGAACTTGGAGATGATGAAATCTATGAATAATCCTTACTCTATGCGATGATGTGAAAGTGAAAGATGAGCATATGCATTTGGTACATAAAGGTTTCACTAATGCAGTTGAGATACTTGATGATTTTCATCCAGGATGGTTTTTATATGTTTTGAGAAGAGTACATGGTCAATTAATTTGGCTAGACAAGCCTCACAAGATTACAAATGAGTTAATAAGGGTAAAAGTATGAAGCTGTGTCACACTTGAAGACCATTTTCGTAGTTCTGGCCAAAATTGTTTCGGCCGTACATACGTGGCACAAATGTGGCACCATGTGCCGTCAATATGGAAAATGAGTTCCGACCAAAACATGTTTGGCCGGACCAGTTTCAGCCAAAAATTCATGATTAAATATAAGCCAAATATCTTCTATCGATGAAGAATTGACACATATTTATATAGGGGGTTTCGACCGGAACTGGTTTGGCTGAACCAATTCCGACCGAAACTATCTATGTGGTAGCCAAATAGGCAAAAATTTCAAATTTATAGAACTTCTCACTTAGACAACTGATTCTTCATCAAAACTCAACCATTTTTAAAATATAAAAATACCCTTTTGTAGAGCTCAAAGTCTAGATTATGGTCATATCATTTTTATTGTGTTTTGATTACATGTAATATATTATAAGTTGAAAAAACTCCAAGTAGGTATTTTAACATTGAAGAACATGCTCATTCGAAAAAAGAAAAAAAAAAAATAGCAAATCATTTTGGAAAATTTTAAAACTTATATTTAATACTAGAAGAGAGATTCCTCCTCAAGAATATATAATTTGTTTTGTATTTGGTGTAGATTTTCTAGGGAAAATTAGGTAGGAGACAAAAAATGTTAATTTCAGGTAAGTCCGACTTTGAATAGTTATAACAGACAAAATATATACCGAAAACCAATTTTTTTTTTTTTTTCTGCACTAGCTATACATTTCATCTAAAACATATTCTAAAATTAGAGGAAACCAAGTTTATTTACATATATTTTGTTGGTGGGAACTAGACCCTTGATTTTCAGCAATTTAAAAATGGACTTTAAAAATTAAAAAACTATGTCAATTATCATTGAAAAAAATTTAAAACATTTATAGGCATAAACTACATCCAATTTTACACATTTCATTAGTTTACATATTTTCAAATTATAAACACAAATGCCACTTTTATGTCATTAAATTTTAACATTTTTGCATGTCGTGGTCCTCTTCCTTTGTAAAAGTGTGACACAGGTTTGTACTTTTACCCATCAACAAAGTTACTGGATTTTGAGCAATCGATGAAGCACCTACTCTATGATCTATTGCTACAAAGTAGGTTACTCATTTAACCAAATCCAAACAGGGTCACCGAGCCATGAGTATGAAGGATATAATTGACAAGGAAATGAGATTCACTTCAATGGTGATAGGATACAAAGTATATTAGTTTAGTTGGTTGAAAAGTGTACCTGGTGGAGCTATTCATGTTGCATACAAGATGGTGAAGGAAGATACAAAATATGATCTTTGTGAGATGTTGAGGAGTCAATTCTTAGTGAACATAGAGAAGATCAAGAAAGATAATAAGAAATCATTCAAATATGGATCACTCCTTTTATGTATGTTCTTTTACCTACAGAATCATTTTCTTGGAATAGGTTCTATTACATGGTCAAATGATAGACCGGTTGTAATGCAGGTCAAGCAATGCATAAGGACATTAGGAAGAAAATTTAATTCGATTATGTGTAGTTACTTTAAAGATTTTCAAAGATAAATTCACTTAAAATAAAACATCCCAAACGGTATCATTAAGAAAAACATATGGTATATGTTTTCTAGTAGATACAGATACCTATCTGTTGCAAGTAGTGCAACCTAGAACATGTTGGGAACATGCTATGGTCTATGAAGTAGATGGTGATCTAGTCACTATCCATTCTGATATTTTATTGTCAAAACCTATTGATACTTCAACACCTAAGTTTGGAACTTATGAAAAGTCATCATTAAAATTTCACAGTGAATTAAGAGCACTTGTGATCCAAAGAAAGATCAGGAATCAAGTTGAAAATCTATCCAAAATGAGTGGCATAACACCTAAAATGATGATAGGAGTTAGAAAGAAAATGGAGAATAAGGAATCCAACACATCTACTACAGGAGACAAGGATACTGAAGTTGAATTTGAAGATGTTACACCATAGAGAGTTACAAGGAGCTCAGTACTGATACAAAAAAAAAAAAAAAAAAAAAAAAAAACANAAAAAAAAAAAAAAAAAAAAAAAAAAAAAAACATCTAATTTTACTACTCCTACTAAGTCAAAGTTAGAAAAGGAGACACCTGAGACTATTCGGAGGAATTATAGAAGAAAGAAAGAAATGTAAAAAGGTTATACAGAGTCAAAGATTGAAAAGGATGAAGAAGAAAAGGTTAAAACTGAGTCATAGAAGAAGTCTAGTACTGTGGAAACTAATAAAATTGACGATTCTGTTATTCTTGAGAGCATTTTTAAAGACATTAAGGAACATGGAAAAATGATAGAAGTATGGACCCACTTTGACAAATTTGGAAGTGAAGAGAAAATAAAGATAGAAGATGAAGTTGTAGAAATTCTACATACTTATTACAAATCACCTAGTAAACTATATGAGGAAATACCTAATGAAATGTTTAATGCAGTTGACAAAAGATGGAGAGAAGCTTTGAAGATTGACATAGGAATGACGAAACAATGTAACTTGCACTTTTACAACCTAAATTGTCTATCGAAAAAATAAACTTGATAGTTGAAGCAATGAGAGAAGAATCTAAGATAAGGAACATAGTTACAAGAATTCTCATTGGAGATGCACAGACGGTAAGAAATGAGATAGTGGATTTATCGAAAAAGTTTGTAAAGTCTGAGACTAATGCTAAATTCAAATAAGTTGAAGAAGAAATAAAAGTACAAGAGAGAGAAACTGAAGAGATTAATGATAGCATAGATAATGTTATCTTTGATATCCAAGAGAAGACACAAAACATTGATACTCAAAATAACCTTGAAGCACTAAAAGAACAGATTGTTGAGGAAGTAGCAAAATGAAAGGTTGAAGTTCATGTTTCTCATTTTTTCTACTGATTGCATCCTAGAAAAAATGAAACATATCAGGAATGAAGATCATGATAAAGGATTTCAAAGTGCAGATCATGGCTTCGAAATCCTTCCAGAAAGACCAGTAAATCCTTCAAAACCTCATTATTCATGGCGGTTTGTACCAAATAAGAGCTCAGCCAACAGCAAATGTCACAAGATAAACCCTAGGTCATGGCGACTCTTTCCCAGGGTTTTCTTTGTTTAAATTCCATGTTTTACCGTGCAAAGGAGGTCAAAATCCCTTTTTAAGTCATGCTTTATGCCTAATCGCTCTGTCGCGTCAGTATTCTTAAAATGTTTTTAAGTTGCGCGACTACGCGACGAGTTGCCAATCGAAGTCATCGCGCAATCGCGATCTGTTTATGAGTGGTCTTGTTCTGTCCGCGACTCGGTGATGAGCTATTTTGAGTGGTCATCACGCAGTCGCGATCTACCTTTGTCAAGTCTTTTAAACTACGTGACTGAGCGGGTTCAGCGCTTTAAAGTATGCATCGCGCAGTCGCGAGGCCTTAAGAAAGCTGGGTTTAGGGTCTGCGAGTCAGTGACGAGTTAAAATTAGATGCATCGCGTAGTCACTGTTATGTCACGCTGTCTGTCTCATGCTCTGCGACCGAGTGAGTATTGCCTATAATTGAAGCAGTCGCGCACCCGCTCATTGTTTTATGTCAATGTTTTAAGTCCCGCGACTGCGCGACGAACCCATGTCCTGAAGGTCGCCCCCTCGCGCAATGTTTTAACCCATTTGTATTTTACAGCGCGAGTATGCGATGAGCTATAAAAGGGGACTGCATCACTCAGTCACACAGGCAACTTTCTAAAGTTCATAAAGGTCAGCGACCGAGCAACCAAAGGAACCGTTCAGCTCGTCGCTCAGTCGCTGTTGTTTTTAGATGGTCAAAAAGGAGCCCGCGAGCGTGCGATGAGAAAAGAGCATGGGGCATCACGCAGTCACCAGTCAGTAAAGATAAAGGGAGATCAGATCGCGAGTGTGTGATGAGTTAGAGGAAAAAGGATATCACTCACTCGCTGATTAATAAGGGTGAAAGGAAAAGAGCTTGTGAGTTGGCGACCAGTTAGAAAGTGGATGCCGTCGCTCACTCGCGCATGAGATGAAAGCTGAAGGAAAAGGTGAGCGAGTATGCGACGAGTTAGAATATGCAATGAAGAAATGAATGTCACTTAGTCGCTTATGATCTAAAGGTCAGTTTACATAGCCAGCGACTGTGCGATGAAGGAATAAATGGAAAGAGAGATGCATAGTTGTGCAGTTGCCAAGATTTAGGCGACATTAAAGAATCAACTCGCGAGTTCACGCAGAGCACGGAAGCAGAGCATAAAAGACTGCGAGTATGCGACTGACATGAAAGGAATTTTAAAGAAAGCTTGTCGCTCACTCGCAGAGGGCAAAGATAAGATAGTCAAGGGTAGGAAGTGTGATTTTCAGCGCGAATGAGAAGGTGCTACTTGCCATTTTCTGCTGATTTCTGGGTAATATATGCATTAAGTCTGCATTTTTTACAGAGTTTAAAATGTAAACAAAGGGGAGGGATCAGATTTTTCAGAGACAGAAAGAT
>MU225608.1:776374-823181 GCA_018584345.1 Thuja plicata | reverse complement strand
TTTTGTGACTCTTCTAGAGGGATAAGACTGCTTCTATGAGGGAGAATTTATGTTGATATTTCTTGGGTATGACTTTTGGGTCACCAAGTTGCATTTTTGTAGACTTTTGAAGGGCTAAACAGTGGCTATATAGGCCAAATCTGATCCAGAAGTTATTGCTTTCAGAATGCAGTTGGCTTGGAAAATGCATAAATATGAGTTGAGGACTCATTGTTAGGGGGTTCTTCTTCCCTTTGGCTTGAGGTTTTGTAACTTGTTCTAAGTTCTTGACAGAGGCAAAGAGAATTTGTAACTCATTGTGAGAGATAATATTCAGAGTTTGTAATTCTTGGAACCAATTTATTGAATTGTGTCAGCCTTGTCTCTTTTCTGCTTGTTTGTATGCGTTGTAGATGGTAGATGGGTTAACTGTGAATGATTTTATTTCCTTTTAATCATGTCCCATTTGTAGCATCTACTTGCAGAAGAGTATGTTTGCTTGCAGGTTGTAACTAGTGTCTTATTTTTGAGCTATTAACTGTGAAGTCTTTCCTCTTAACAGGCTTAATCATGACCTTGTTATGAAGTATTAATGCATGCCTATACAAGAGATTTGTGTTTTACCTCCAATTCAGTTAGTTGACCCAGGGCTTTATCCTGTGTGTGTTATGTTTTCATGTCAAGTTTGGTGGATCACCTTAGTTTAGGTTTCATTTCATCTATTTACGTTTTCATGCAATCCTTCTACCCCTTTTCCCCATCAGTTTTCAATCCTTCAAAAGAGTAAACAGGTGATCACCAGATAGGAAGCTGGTCTAGAATCTGGAGATTCATTCCAGCCATAGGTTACCCACAACCTTGGAATGTTTCCATGTTTCTCCAAAATTTTAAGTTCCTGCGAACTTAACAGGGTGCAATTTTGGTAGACAACAGTTCATATAGATGATGAGGATATATTTTCAATGAAGAGGAAACTAAATCTAATCGGTGAAGGTAGCATAGTAAAGAAGGTAAAAATGAAGAATTTAACTAGTTCTGAAGAAGATTAAGTAGAATCTGAAAATGAAGAAATGTAAATAACTATTGATATTACTATGATGATCCCTAAAGAGATGTTGAAAATGTCTGATACTCTCAAGGAGAAAGAAGAAAGGGATAGATTGAAGGGAAAGGAAAATAAGGTCAGAACACTAAAAGGAGCCAAAAAAAATTATTAGGAAATTAGTACCCAATGTGAAATATGAAAAATAAGATAATCTTATTGATCAATTGAGTATATTGGTCAAGGTTGTTTATGATCAAGTGCCTAACTTGGAGAATGCACCTATGGAGTTAGCAATGAAATAATATGAAAATAAATGAACTAATATGTTGAAAGAGATCATATCAGTAGAAAAAGAGTCACTTGCAGTTATAGTAAATAAAGTGAACAAATTTCTATATAAAATAGGGAAGATGATTGTAAAGGTTTCAAAGTTTATATCCTTTACATAGGATCTGGAGAACAAGAGAGAGGAAGCTAAACAAAAGCTTGATGATTTGGTTACAAAGTTTGATCCCCTAACTAGCTCATTTTTAGCATACACTGGTAAGGTGAAAATGATTTCATTTAACATGAAGAAGTTGCAAGAAGAGAAAGAAAATAGAATTATATCCCTTATAGAGATGCAAACCTATCTAGCCCCCATTATGGATCTCATACAACAACATGTGATCAGTGATGTAGAAACAATACAAAGTCTACAAGAGGTGAAAACTTTGAATGATATGGAAGGTACACCATCAACTATACATGGATAGATTATATCTATGGAATGCTTACAGGAGTCATGGGAAACATCCTTTAATTCATAAAAGATTAACTTCAAGGAGATTTTTGACAGAATGTAATTCTGGTAATTACTTATAATCCTTTGTCATTGTTGAGAAAAAGGGGAGAATGATGTGTATTGTATTGTATTGTATCAGAGAATGATGTCATGATGTGTATGGGAAATTGATAGATGTGAGAGATAGATATGATAACATGTAGAATGTAAGAGGGAGTATGATTAGAGATGAGTTAAGTTTTTCCATCAATGCCAAACGGGGAGATTTTTGGCTTTATGATTGTTTTTGAGGAGATATGCAGAGCGGTCATGATTGGATACATAATTAGTTCTCCTTGATGGAAATATATTCATCTATCATGATTAAAATGATCAGTATGACATGCACATGATCGGTAAAGGGAATTTCAACTATGTTTACTGAGTGATGTTCAAGAAGAACAATATCTGACACAAATTGTGGTAGCGGTCAATTTAAGGAAAGTGATGTAGAGCCTTCCACAACTTAGGTATCTTATCCCCCAACACACTACTATCCATTAAGGATGGGGTAAATTGTTAAAGACTCCACACCCTAAGACAAGCTCTCCAAACATCTCATGATGTTAACCCAAATCATCCCTATACAACATAGGATAGGGATTAGTGATTCCTTCACAACACTTCCTTCCTACTAAGGTTCTAAAGGCCTCCCTTGACATCAAATCACCCTCAGATTCCCCCTATACTTAGAATGACTCTAATACCATTTATTTAGTCCCAAAAAGGTTTGAGCTAATCAACACATTCATTAGACTAGTTTTTATAATTCTTCTATGTAATCTTGGTTCACAAGACGATGATAAAACTAGTAGCCCTATCCGACTAGTTTTTAGGACATAATCCTAATTTTCCCCAAAGGACTGTATACGCTAAATGTGGGCCTCTTACTTTGCCATACACTTCAACATAGTCATTGTTCATCAGTCACATATTGAAATGAATATGAAGTTATTCATCCTGCATGCCTTGATGAGTCGACCTGTTACCTTCTATCTAGATGGGGTTTTGAGTAAGCTCTCAGATTCAAGAAACCAACAATCGAAACCAATCTAAGAACAAAGGATTTATTATAGAAATGTAGATGCAATATTAGTCTATAAATGAGATTAAGCTAAGAAATGAATGTGAGACTAATCTAAGAAATGAGCATGAAATTAATCTAAGAAATGAATGTGAGATTAATCTAAGAACACTTAAAAGAAACTAAGCTATGCATGATTAATCTAGAATGTTATTAATGTATTGCAATGATGATGATAACAATGAAAGCTTGAATGCACAAATATTGAATTTAAAATCGAGCAGCGATTTGATATTTCAACAATGCATTCTCCTCTTTTTGAATGAGAAACAAGAGAGTTCTTTTATAGGATGAGAGCCCAGTTCAAAATGACAAGTTTCCTTTGAGAGAAACAGTTCATTTTGAAATCCAGTTCAAAAGAGAAAGTTTCCTTGAGGGAAATAGTCGACTGCTGTCTTTTTGAGTGAATGAAATAGTGAACTAATTTGTTGCACTTTTGAATCACAACTAACTCAAAGTTTCCATTTCTGAACTAAAGTGAGGATTTTGGAGAGCCTATTTGATTAAATAAATGAAATATGACCTCATAAATGCACCTTATCAATTAGTTGAATAATTTAATTTAATTATTGAAATAAGGATATTTATTTAATAATCAAATATTATTTAATTCCTTTTTATGTATTTTAGCTAAAAGGCTGGATTTAATTTAATTAAAGTGCTAGGACTTTGTAATTAAATTAATTCAATCATAGGGTTTATTTAGGTAATTGTAATTGATATTTAGGAATTAAATATAGTATGTGATTAATGCAGATTTAGGGTTTTTTGCATTTGACACTTAGGTCCAGTAGAGTCAGTCAAAACTCAGAATTGCCTAGTACTATAGAACTTTGATGATTCAGAAGGTTGATAAATGAAACAAAATTGGTTGTGGTTGCAAGATGCCAATTTTGGGGTGTTACATTTTGCCCCTCTTTGAATTGATGTGCAAGTAGCCCATTGATTCAAAGAATAGTCTGATGTTTGGAGCATAGAATAATGGTTTGAAATTGATTTCGAGAATTGATGATGGTTTCAGAGCCATCTCCAGAATAGAGCTTAACTCTCTGGAGTCTAGGTTAAATTGCCAAGATGCCCATTAGATCAAATTTTCGAGGGTCATCTCCAGAACGAAGTTTGAATCTCAAGAATCTAGGTTAGATTTCCCTGATACCTGGCAGTGAGATTTCGAGAACCATCTCTAGAATGAAGCTTGATCCTCTGGGATCCAAGTTAGATCGATCAGATACCTAATAGATGAGATTTTGATAACCATCTCCATGACGAAGCTTGATCCTCAGGGATCCGAGTTAGATTTCTCAGATACCTAATAGATGAGCTTTCGAGAACCATCTCTAGAATGAAGCTTGATCCTCAGGGATCTGAGTTAGATTGCTTAGATACCTAATAGATGATCTTTTGAGAACCATCTCTAGAACGAAGCTTGATCCTTAGGGATCTGAGTTAGATGCTCAGATACCTAATAGTTGAGATTATGAGAACCATCTCTAGAACTAAGCTTGATCCTTAGGGATCCGAGTTAGATTGCTCAGATACTTAATAGATGAGATTTTGAGAACCATCTCTAGAACAAAGCTTGATCCTCAGGGATCAGAGTTAGATTTCTCAGATACCTAATAGATGATCTTTCGAGAACCATCTCTAGAATGAAGCTTGATCCTCAGGGATCCGAGTTAGATTGCTCAGATACCTAATAGCTGACAAGATGTAAGGAATAGGGATGCCCCTAGTGATTTGAGATTGTGGAATACCCAGTTTTGACTGTGAAGTATGAAAATTGAACATGCCCCAGGTGATGAGATGCCCCTAGCAATGGGGACTTTTGAAATCAGATCAGATTGATTTAAATAGACTCAAAGTGATTCAATGATGTAATCATCCTGCCCCCTCGGGACCGAAATGGAAAGATGACACGCCATAATGGTGATTGAAAGTGATAAATCACAGATATATATTGAATCAAAGGTCGAGGAGAACTCATAACAGATTATAGAAGATCCCAGAAGATTTAAAAGTGATTTTGAGCAATTTCAAGGTTTGGTTGACCAAGTTTGACTAGGGTTGACCAAAGTTGAGTAGACTTGACTTTTGAGGAAAATTGTCAAAGATTTTGAGAAAATGTTGATTGGATATGATTCTAACAAGAAAGCAACATCTGAAAGTCGACTGCACAAGCATCCAATCGCGTCGGTCCCAAAAATTTTAAAATGCAATTTTGAGCTATGTAGGAGTGTTAGATTTGTATTTTGATCACAAAAATGGATTCAAAGTGGTCGATTTAGCCAAGGGTGAAATTTTCACGCAAAATGGAGTACTTCTAAAAATTAGGTAAAAACCTATATATGAGCCAAAAGTGTCTTTTTCAATAAGAACATTTGAAGATTGAGAGTGAGGATCGATCACTTGTGCAGTCTTGATGAAGCAAGAACATTGATTAAGAATCCCTCAGCGTATAAATCTAGGAGAACACAATGAAGTGACCATTGAAACGCTGTTGCGATGCAAGTCTAGAATGAAATTGCAATCCTATGCGCTAGATGCAATTCCTAGGACGTGGTTGTTGGACCCATTGAATAGTTGTCATCATGGAGAATTTTTTGGAACATCGGAGTTAATACAATCCTTATTGGTGCCACTGTAACCATAAGAATATGAACATGAATTTCATCGGATAAGATATGAGAAACCAACGTAAGCATCAAGGCACAAAAGCCAAGATGACCATGAGTGTGGTCTTGCATAAACAAGAAGAGCAATAACAGTCAAGGAGATAGTTCTGACCTCACCTTAGCATACAAATAAATAGGATCAAGGGATGTGAGGATTTTCCACCTTAATGCAGAAGCTCTTATCACATACACCCTGGTTATTTGATGTTTCCAGATCATTAGAGCCACACCAACAAGCAGTAGAAAAAGAAAAGAGAAATGAAATCCATGAGAACAAGTAGCATACAAAGAGACATTCAATCATAGCTCATCATGTTTCAAAGTTTTCAGACGTGTTCATGTATAGGGGTGTTGAGAAACACCATTGTTCTTGTGAGTGCTTTGTATTTGATTGCTATTGATAGATGTTTATGTTTACGATATCCAATGTGTGTTGAAAAATATAGATGTGTCCAAAGATAGTGTTAAGAAACACTATTGATTATGGTGTTGAGAAATACTAGTTGATTGTGTCAATAGTGAGTTTTCCTTCAAAATGACAAGATTACTGACAAAAGATGCGATCAGATTGGGGAACCATGCCCCTAGGTAATGACTAAATTGACTTATGTTGCGAGGGAAAAGTCAATTTGGTTGCCCCCAGGTTTTGATTCGGGATCGTTTCAAGTCAAGAGGGTTCTCAAAAGACCCAAAGCATCACAAAAGTGACTGAAAGCTATATACAAGCTGAAGAAAAGAATTTCCAAGATGAAGTGCGGAGTACCACTCAACTTCAATAGATTGATGTCAAAATGTAGATATATGCTGATTATACGAAATGATGATTAGTATGGTGATAGTAGACGGATGTGGTGACAACCATTGGTGATTGACACGAGCGAGATCCTCAAGTAGAGAAATCTAAGTAATAGCTAGGCATCAACAAGAAGATGTAGTGAGAACCACTAGTGACTTATGCGAGAGATATCTTAAAGGTAGTAGGACAGTGCCCCCTAGACCAAGAAGGTTGACCCTAGATTATGACTAGTTTAAATCCATGTAATTTGGTATCTTGAAGGTAATTGAGAGCATGTGTATGAACAAATGAAAGTAGGAAAGTAGGAAAGCTAAATAGTAACTATATAGAGCCAAGTGATGCTATGATAGATATAGGTTTTCACCTTCTTGGTAGAAATTCCTTTTTTTTTTCTACCATGACATCTGTTTGCTAGGTTTTCATCGATGACACTTTTTTCTTTTTTCAATTTTTTGTATTTTGATTTTTTCAATTTTTTTTGGTATTTTCTGATATAGAATAGATCTCTTGAATAGTTAGATATAGTTGTAGAATTGTGGGAAATCTCATCAAACCAGAGCCAACATAAGCCATGTGCCCTCGTGACAAGGTATACAAAAACTTATCTAGAGGGATTTTGGGGGAAAAGAAGAAGACAACTATTCCCATTACTATTTTTTCTTGTAAGACTAGAAGAATTTGTGAATGAGAAACTTCATCCACCAGGTAGTACAATTCCTTTTTAAAAAAAAGATTTAGGTCATTTTGCAATTTTAAAGATTTTTTTAGGACATTACTATGTACATGAGAATTGTGAAGATGTCTCAGCTATAGAACCATTTCAGATGAAGGGCATTGATCGGCTCCTTGAGATTCTCTCCTTCAGTGGTAGCGAGTTGATAGGCACCAGACCCAAATATTGTTGTGAAAAAATATGGACCAAGCCAATTCAGTTCAAATTTTCCCTTTTGGACCTAATGCTGTTGATTCTTAGGGTTCTACCTCATAATGAGATCACCCACTTAGAAAACCCTTGGTCAAACCTTCTTGTTATAGCTCTTAGACATCCATTTCTGATATTCTCTGAGGTGATCGAACGCCACTTGCCAATGTTCATCTAGTAGTTTGAGCTCTTGTAGATGAGATATTATGTTGTCATCATCGCTAATGAGGCCTTTCAAAGAGATTCACTGAGTAGGAATATCAACCTCAAAGGTAGCACAACATCTGCTCCATAAACCAAAGCAAAGGGCATGGCCCCTGTCAGTGTTTGTATACTTTCTCTATATGCCCAAAGAGCTGGATTGATCCAGAGATGCCAATCTCATCCAGATTTGTGAAATTTTTGATGCAAGATTTTAAGGATCACTTTGTTTGATTCTTCTACCTGTTCATCACCCTGAGGATAATAGATGGAAGACTAGTGCTGAGTGATTATGAATTTAGAGAATAACTCCTTCAGATCCTTATTCTTAAACTGCCCCCATTATCATTGATTATTGAAGAGGGTACACCATACCTGCAGATGATGTAATTGAGTATGAACATGGCCAAAATTTTTCCATTTTCTATGGTGAGAGGTACTTCCTCTACCCACTTAGTGAAATAATCAGTAGCTTTGATGATGAACTTGTGTCTATTTGATGACGAAGGATGAATTTGACCCACCAAATCAAAGGCCCATTGCTAGAATGGCCAGAAAATGATGAAAGGAATGATTTCCTTGGCTGGAGCGTGAATCAAATTTCCATGTAGTTGACACTGTTTGCAAGATTTAGCATATTTTGTAGCTTGCTTTTCCATGCCTGGCCCATAGTAACCAGCTCTAATAAGTTTATGGGCCAGTGTCAGGCTGCTCGAGTGAGATCCATAGATGCCTTCGTGTACTTCAACTAATGCATGCTTAGACTCGTCAGGTTATAAACACCTAAGAAGGGTACCATCTAGACCTCAGCTATACAAGTCATTAGCTATGATAATGTACCATGAAGCACTATGGATAAGGTGACTTTTCTCATTCCGAGTGAAGGTAGGAGTATATATGATGGTAGTGGGATGAATCATGTCCAATGACAAAATAGATCATCCTAGAGTCAGGGGAGTCATAGGCTGGGTAGTATAATGTGTCCACCAGGAATTCATGTCAGAATTCATTCTCTAGCATCTCTAGAATAGAAGAGAGAGTAGCCATTGCATCAGCCACTTTTTTTCTGCCCTTGGAATCTGTTGGAATGTGATGTGTGCAAATTACTTTTGAAGGTCATCAACCATCCACTTGTAAGGAACCCATTTGTCATATTTTGTCTAATAAGTATCATTTACTTGTTTGATGACCAGTTGTGAATCACCGAAGACTTTGAGTTCATCCACTCACCACTCGACGACGATCTTCATGCCATTGATCAAGGCTTCATACTCGACAATGTTGTTTGTACAAGGAAACAACAGCTTGTATGATTTGGGTAAAGAGTACCTTTGTGGCATGATGAATAGTATCCTAGCACCTAACCCCTGTTGAGTGAATGATCTGTCAAATAACATAGTCCAAGATTGATGTGTGAGAAGTAGTATAAAATTGTCTGGAAACTCTATGCTCAATGGTTGATGATCAAAAAGAGGTGCCTCTGCCAATTGATCTGCAATTGCCTACCCTTTGATGACCTTTCTTTCTACATACTCAATATCAAACTCACTAAGTACCATGACCCATTTGTCTAGTCTACCTATGAGGGTAGCTTTATTAAGTAAATATTTCAATGGATAAATTTTAGCAATGAGGTGTGTAGTATGAGCAAGCATGTAGTGTCGCAGTTTTTGTGCAGCAAATACCACCACTAGGCAAGCCTTCTTGATGACCAAATAGTTTTCTTCATATGATACCAGTGTCCTATTGATGTAGTTGATAGATCTTTCCTTATTGTTCTAATCTTCTTGAGCTAATAAGATACCCAATGATGTATCTATAGCATAGATGTAAAGGATGAGTGCCTTCCCCAGAATGGGGGCATCAATATTGGTGGATTTGAAAGATATTATTTGATTTGTGTTAGCCCTTGATCACTATCTTCATTCCATTTGTAGGTCACACAGTCTTAGTGAATGGTTGTGATTTGTCAGCCAGTTAGGAGATGAAGCATCGGATAGACTGTAATCGGCCTTGGAGTCCTCTCATTTGACTAATGTTGTGTAGTGAAGGAATTTCCATGATGGCTTGGACCTTCGAATGATCCACTTCTATGCCTTTTGCAGAGATGATGTAACCAAGTAGTTTTCCAGATGTTACCCCGAATGCATGTTTCTTTGGATTAAGCCATAGACTGAACTGTTCCATGCGATCCAGTTTAGGACCTAGACCTGCAAGGTGTGTTTTTTGTTGAAGGCTCTTAGCTAGAGTGTTATCAACATAGTATTCCATAGTCTTATGCATCAAGTCATGGAAGATAGTGGTGACAACCCTCTGATATGTAGCGCCATCATTCTTGAGCCCAAAAGGCATGACATTTCAACAAAAAGTGCCCCATGAGTAGGTGAAAGCAGTTTTCTCTTGATCTTTTGGCATGATTTTTATCTGGTTGTAGCTAGAGAAACCATCTATCAGTGAGAACATTTCATAACCTATTGTCATGTCTACAATAATGTCAATGTTGGGCAACAGAAAGTCATCTTTAGGACATGACTTGTTCAAGTCTTGGAAATCCGTGCAGACTCGGATAGATTTGTCATGTTTAGACACTAGAACAATGTTGGAAATCCACTCCGCATAGTCAATTGCTCTGATAAATACAGCCATAAGATTTTTTTCTAGTTCAACTTTGACTAGTAAAGCCACATGAAGATGTATCTTCTGAAGCTTATGTTTGACAGGCTTGATGCATGGTGCAATGGACAAGTGATGCATGATTAGATTAGGATCCAATCATGGAATGTCAGAATATTTCCATGCAAAGTTGATCTTTTTGCTCTGAAAGAAGGAAATGAATTCCTCTCTTCCTTCCTCAGATAATAACTGTGCCAAATGAATGATCTGAGGTTCTACTTCTATACCCAAGTTTACTGGTTGAGTTGGTTCAATTAGAAAAGATGGCCATTCCTAAAAAATGACTTAGAAGCATATCAAGTTTCCCATCCTCAGGCGCCTTAGAGAGGTTTTCACCCTTAGATACATCCTTTATTTTAAATTTTTTAGGCTCTGATACTTCCACAATGTAGTTTTCACCAACAGAGCACCTATTCTTTCTTCTTTTAATTTTGTGACTGACATACTTGATATCGGCTTTAGTCATGTTAACATTGTATTTGATGGTGGAGGATGCTACTAGTTCAACAACGTTAAGGTACCAAGAAAGAGCATAGTCATTCTAGAATTTAAGGACTTCATTGGATGGAGCGGATGAGTTCCAGTCTATGAGCTCTGGATGGCAGAGTGGAAGAGAGGTGACAAGTTCTAGTGCATTCATGGTATAATAATCAAAAGTGTGGACTAGCAAGTCAAAACCTAAAGTGATCTCATCCAAAGGCGCAGTCGAATACCTTTGACCCCTCATGACCATAGTAGAAGACAAGTTGACATCAATGGAATCAAACTCGTTTGTGCTAACACTAGACCCTTCACCAATTTTGAGAGGGTTTTCATATGCATATATAGTATCTACATCTCTATCAAAGGTGCCTTCTGAAAGATTGTCAAACTCATATTCATGGGAGTTTGTTTCATCATGAGTTCTCATATCAGGGACATGAGTGAAATCTACTCTTTGCCCCCAATTTGGATGAGTTCTATCTAAAACCTCTGCTATGGTTAGATGAGTACCGCTTGAGATAGGTACCTCATCACCACTTGCATCATCATCTGAGTCTAGTTCATCTCATGTGGTAGTGATGAGTGGTTGGATTTGTTCTTTTTGAAACCATTCTTGAAAATGCGGTGGCATGTATAGTTCACCTTGATTCCTAGGATTGACATTTTGCATTTCTCTCAATTGCTCATATGTTAGTGAAGCACGTGAAGTAGTTTCATCAGAGTCACTGTCAGTCTTGACCATACTGACGCATGGTATAAAATCATCTAGCTCAGCAAAGAATGTGGAAAGATCTAGAGGAAGAGGAAAAGGAAAGGAATCCTCATTAGAGCTATCCTTAGATCTTCTAGTTGTAGATGCGCCTTCAGGTTCTGGTTGGTGGTCCAGTTCTGGCACAAATTTGTTAATCCCTAAGTGAAATAGGATTTCCTTGAAGCCTAGACCTATACTGTCATGTGTTCGTCTACCAATAGCTTCAAGTGGTGCAAGAAATCCTTTATGGTTCACTCCTATAGGGCCATTCCCTTTATAGCCAAAGTGCTTCATAATAGATAGACCCTTTCCATACTATTCAGGTTCTATATTGCGAGGCAGAGTGATTTGATTGGGTGTATCCTCCCCTTTATAGATCCAGGCTTTAATATCTATGTTTTCATCTTCTTCCTCTAGTGTTGTCATGGCCCGTACAAAGGTGCCACCATATTTTGTTTGAGGAGGATTTGTAGAAGGTTTATTGTCCTCAGAAGGTATGCCATAAGAACATGGAGATAGAGGTAGAGATGTTAATGATAACACGGGTTCAATCTAATATCCCCCCATGTCAATGTCGTTGAGTTTTAGAGTGTTTTCCATTTCCTTTAGCTTGGCCTTGAGGAGCTCAGTAGACTCTCTGTTTGTGAGAAAAAATCTATTAGAAGATTTGGTAAGAATGTTGCAATCATAGCTTGTATTGGTAGGCACGGTCACTTCGGATCCTTGGAACAAGAATTTTATGCACTGATGATAGGTTGAAGGAACTACTTGCATTTCATGAATCCACATTCTTCCCAATAGTATGTTGTATGCTAGAGGAATGTCAAGCACCTGGCAGATAACATACCTTTCGACAGGTCCAACTTGGATTGGTAACACAACTAGCCCTTTGGATTTCTTCTCTTCTTCATCATATGCCTTAATGGTGATATTTTTGCGGGCATTTATGTAATATTCTCCATAGCCTAATTGAGAAAGGAAGCTAGTATATTAGACGTTAAGGCCAATGTTGTTATCTATAAGAATACGTCGGACACGCTTTGGGCCAATCATGACATCGATATGCAAGGGGTTATTGTGGGGATGACTCAAGGAATGATCATCTTCTTCAGAGAAAGACATGTAATGAGCTGAGGTTAGGTGACCTACCATGGATTGAAACCAGTCTATATCTAAATATTTTGGAACATTTGCCTCAGTGAGGGCTTTTTCAAGAATCTCCCTATGATCAAGGAAGATTTTTAGTAGCTCAAAGATAGTGATCTGAGCATTGGTTCTTTGCAATTGGTCTAGTATGTTGTAGTTAGAAGCATTAAACGAGGGGACCAATTTCAAATTCTTGGTGGTAGTGCCAACAAAAGTATTATTGATAGGTTTTTTTGGTGTTGAAGCACAAGGCTCAGTGCCTTTGAGAAAAACATTTGCACGAGAGTGAGTAATGGTGTTAGAACAAACCTGAGATTGTTCTTGGTTAGAAGAATGGGTTATAGGTCTTCGCAGGATGAAGGTAGTTTTGTGTGTGGGAGCATCTTCTCTTCCCTTGATGGTAACAATGTCACAGTACTCAACATTGACAGGTTCAACCATATAAATGAGATTATCATTATTAGTATATGTATAGTTGACCTTGGCATGAGCATTTTTATCCTTAGAGGATTCACCTTTCTCATGAGAAGGAAAGGGGTCTTTGAAGGAATAGTGATCCAAGTTCTTTCCGTGACCTCCTACAACAATAACCTCACTGTCGATAAGGTCCTGGACTTAATGATGTAGTTGAATGCAGGTAGCCAATTTGTGACCCTTGTTCCAGTGGTAATCATAGTACACAGATTCATTCCACCAAGAGGGTCATGGTTGCAGATCGAACGAACACAAATTATCAAGAGGAGTGAGTAATTGGTTTTCCAAGAGAGTCTTATAAACCATGTCAAGGGGTTCTCCTAGAGGAGTGAACTCATGCTTGGGTCGAGGAGCCTAAGGTTTAGACCTAGAAAAGTTCAAAGGAAATTTAGTTTGTGTTGCATTTGGTTCAATGGCTTTGGCCATGTGCATAATGGTAGTAAGATTAAATGCATCCTTTGGAGGCTTGGGAGTCACATTGTCGACAACTCCATCATTCACAACATTTTGATTCTTGTTGACAAATTTGGGTTTGTCTTTTCCCAAGGAGGATGACCCTTGTTTATTATCCTTGTGTAGGGTCAACTCTCCTTTCTTGACCATGAATGTTTCAATTCTCACAGCTTTTTTGATCATGTCATCAAAGGTTAGAGGACCTTGCAGCTATACTTGATACCTGAAATTGGGAAGAATGTTGTCTAAAAATATGTCAAGCTTTTCAGACTTGGGTATTTTACAAGAATATTTTGTATAAAGAAAGACTTATCAAATGGAAATGGACACAAAGCTTTGATAGAAAAGGGTTTAGGAACCCCACTTTGTTTTATCATGTCCAATTTCATTTGGAAAAGTTGGAATTTCTTGTTCATGATGTCAATGGGATTATCCTTAGCTTCTTCTTGTTTAAGATTGTTGACATCATAATCATGTGGAAGTTTGAGACCTGTTTGTGCTAGGTCTAAAAAGTACTTTTCCTTGTCTTTTTCCAACACTTTTTTTATAAACTTCATGAAGAAAGGACTTTGCATAGCTTCATTAACCTTTTCATCAGTTAACTCCTCATCATTAGGGTCAATGTTGCCCCCATTGTTATTATTGTTCAACCCTTGATTGTTAGGGTCATTGTTTGCTCCTCCGCTGTTGTTTTTATTGGATCCTTGGTTGTTAGGATCAACATTTCCTCCTCCATTGTTGTTCATATACTTGTTTACATGGTTGATTTGATCATGATCTATATGGCCAAATGGAAAGGACATCGTTGGTTCTGTTTCCTTGATGGGTTCTTATAAATGTCTTGAAGAACTAAAAGGATCACCCAAAAAAGGACACTCTTGCCTTAGATAAGATCTGTCTGATTGTAGGGTAGCCTTAATGTAATGACATCTTGTAAAGGCCGACATTAACATAAATTAAATGAAGATCCTAGGCTTTTATCTCACTTAAGTGATCAATCCATGGATGATTTTGCAAAATTTCCAATAATGGCAGATTCTGATCCAGTTGAGTATACACAGAGGTAAAACGTCCAAAAGGGTATCCAAAAATGGATTTTTATTATTTTCAAATCCTCAGTATATATCCACTATTTTCCCTTCTTTGTTTCTGGGTGGCTCTTGCCTATGTGTAGGGGGCCTTTAATTGTTGATACAGAGTCACTAGAATTCTTGTACGCGGCACTCTGCAATTCGCAGGCGGTGTTTGCCTGTTGATAGGCAATTTTAAACTATTGACACGTGGCACTTTCCAGTGGCTTACATAGATTTTGAATGTTTACAAACGGTGTTTCAAAGTTGTAAGTGGTCCAGGATTGTTTGTACGTGGTTTTGAATTGTTGGTACACGGCTCTTTGCTGATCAAAGTTAAAATTGTCAATTTTTTTGTTATTTTTTTTTATTTAAAATTTTAAAGGCTTTGATCAGATTTGTCAAAAAAGAATCTTGCATGAAAATAGAGTACAAGATCAACACACACATCAAAATTGTACAATATCCCTAAAAAAACACTAAAAGTGTATGTTCTCGGATGTTTTTATAGGTATGCACAAGAATTTGTTCCAAACAATCTACCTTAGAGTCAAACAAATTTGGCTTTTAACAATGGCTCTAAAAAGGTAGGTTTGCTATTTTATCAAGGTTTTAAATCACCTCCATTCTAAATCTTTCCAAGATCCTTTACCCCCTTGCGGGCTTCCCACACGCATGGAAGTACGATTTTGCATAATCCTGAAGGACTATTCAAGGAAGTGAGGATGACTTGCATAGGGTTTAGTCATTTTTCAATTAAGGTAAAGTGCATTTATTTATAGTGGGTTGGATGATATTGCGGCAAAAGTGATTATCTCCCACTTTGGGTCGTTCCCTCTCACTGCCTTTGTAAAGGAATTCTCAGGAGGTAGGCCCTCTAAAGCTTTATTCTATCTAGCATGTATATGGAAAGCGAAAATTGAACTTACTCCAACATGTTTGGGAATTTGATTCACTCAAAGAGTGAAGAGCATATCCCTATTGTCTTCCTTTGTTCCAAACACTTCAAGCAAGTTTGTTCTTTTTCAACCCCTTAACAAGGAGGTTCTTAAAATTGAAATGTGTGGTTCAATTTCTTATCCTTGTCTTTCTACCAAATTGATTTTGTACGTTTGGATTTTTGATTCACTTGAAAAGTGAAGAGCATATGCCTAATGCTTGTTCAATTTGGACAAAATAGAGGGTTTTCTAATTAGACTAGACTTAAATGAAAGACACAATTTAATCAATGCAAACTTGATAAGATAAATACCTCATTTTTGAAGCTAGCAAAGGCTAGGCACATTTTTGATTGATTTGTGCTTATTTTCAACTCACCTAGTGGCAATCGTTCCCACTCCGGCTCCTCCAACAAGTTAGTCAACACAAAAAATACAAAGTGAAGAAAAACTTGGAAATCTCAAAAGATAAAATACTCCTAAGCTCTCTTTTAATCAAAGTTTTGCACAAAAATCAAGCTCAAAGAACTAGAAATGAAAATCTATTCAAAGAGTAGGAAACTTTTTCTAGAAGCAAAGAAAACTTTGACATAATGATCATAAAGATGTTCCTCTTCTTTTAATCTTTGCAAAAGATTAGATGCATGCACTTGTTTATCATGTTTAGTTTTATCCCTTACCTCTTTGCTAGGCCTTGTGACTCGCTTCTCTGGTTTTTGCACTTTCAGATGATTTTTCATCTGCAACAATGAAAAACACAGAGTTAAAACAGTGAGCAAATCATCATAAATTTGATTTAAAGGAAAAATATCTACGTGGCATTTAACGGCTAATACATGGCTTTTAACTGTTACTAAGCGTAAATAAAAACTTTGAAAGTGGCTTTTAAATCTTAATAGGCGGCTCTGGAAATTCCACATGCGACACAGAATGTGTAAAATGCGGTCAAAAGTTGCTAGTACACAACTCTTGGAAGTTCACAGGTGGTCTTTAGTGTCTAACATACAGTGCTTTACAGATCTAGGCGGCACACTTTATCTCATAGGCGGCCTAAGAATGAAAGTCAGAGAAGAAAGAAACTTTGTACGCGACGCTTTACTGCTCAAAGGTGGCTCTGAATGCTTCGTAGGACACTCTTCTCCTATTTCCTGCAAAATAACAAGAACAATGATGCAAAAAAACAAAATTTTAGGATAAAAATGTTAGAAATGAGGCCTAAAGCCTTTGTGTTTGTGAGATTACACCTTCATGAAATTAGGACCAATACTGACAACTCTATGGAAAGAAAATACAATTTAATCTAAGAATGGAAGTTAAATCTATGACATCTCATGGTTCTCTATCTAAGCTTTGTTAAGAGAGCTCTCAGCCGTAATCTCTCTCAAGGACAATCCTATAATGATAAAAATTGATAAACATGCTCTAATCTAGCTCAAATACTCAAAGATATGTGTACTTTCTATTCAAATGCTCATGATTCATGCTATGAAATCAACAAATGCTTCTCCAAATGATTATCTAAATGCTATGCAAATGCTGAAATACTATCAAATGCTCTCCAAATGCCTATAGTAAGGATGCTTTTCTCTTGAATTTATTTGATCCCAAATACAAAGAAAATGGCTTGTATTTATAGCAATTTTCCAAGAGTACGGGATAGAGTGAATTGATCATGGTCAAGCCTTGGTTGAGTAAAAAGCTTTGAGGTGTTTTCAAATGGAGGGAAAATGAAGTGGTTGTCCTCAAAGAAATTAGGAATAATTTAATTCAATCATTTAATTAATTTAGCCATGTAAGGTGAATGGGTTGGATTTGAATTTTTATTTAAACTATACAATTAATTGATTAAAATCAATTGCATAATTTGATTAATCCCTTTTAGGCTTGAATTTAATTATTTGATTTCATGATTATTTAATCCTTTGATTTAATTTGATTTTTATCCACTTTGCTTGATAAATATCCATTTGATTTGATTTTAATCCATTTTAATGCATTTTGATGAGATTAGGGGCAATTGGCTGAGATTTATAAATTTGATGTTTACGATACACCTAGTCAAATTTAGGTGTCTACAGGTGTCATTGATGAAAACCTGGCAAACATGCGTCATGGTAGAAAAAAAAACATTTATGCCAAGAAGGTCAAAACTTGGTAAACAAGCACCTCTTGTTCCACATTGCTATATCTATCGCAGCAACACTTGACTTTACACATTTTCTTTGCTACTTTTCTATTTTCCTGCTTGCATTTTCTTTTCCACATGCTTTCAATTTCCCATGAAGACACCAACTTACATGGATTGAAACTAGTCATACTCTTGGGGCAACCCTCCTAGTCTAGGGGGCACTGTCCTATTACCTTTTGAGGACCTACTTCACGATAGTCACCAGTGGTTCTCACTACATCTACCTATTTTCACTTAGCTTATACTGAGTTCTCTCTCCTTGAGAATATCCCTAACATCACTCACCAGTGGTTCTCACTGCGTCTGCCTACCAATGTCTAGCTTATTGCTACGATCTCTTCACTTGAGAATCTCTCTCGCGTCAGTCACTAGTGGTTCTCACTGCATCTGCCTACTATCATCATACTATTGATATTGCTCACATCTGTTACAATTGCAGTTATACTCAACACTCTATCTATTGATACTCGGTCTTGACGTTTCTCTACTTTAGTTTTTACATAGCTTTTGGTCACTTTCATGACACTCTGGTTCCTTTGCCAACCCTACTGACTTGACACTGATTTAGCGTCATATGCCTAGGGCCAATCTAATGTAGTTCATCCTTGCAACATACGTCAAGTCAGTCAACACTACTAGGGGCATGGGTCCCCTAATCTGATCACATCTTTGGTTTACACCCAAGTCAGTAATCTTGTCACTTCTGTAGGACAACTCGCTACTAACACAAACTGGTATTTTTCAACACCACCATAAACAATGTTTTTTAACACTATCTTTGGACACATCTATGTTTTTCAACACACATCATATTTCTCAAATGTAAACATCTATTGATAAAAATTAAAAACAATGCACTCACAAGCACAATGGTGTTTTTCAACACCCCTATACACATTCATATTCAAAAACTTTGAAACTGGCTAAGCTATGATTGAATCTTTCTTTGTATGCTGTCTATTCTCATGGATTTCATTGATATTTTGTTTGTCTACTACTTATTGGTGTAGTCCCGATGATCCAACAAAATCAAATAAATATGGTGTATGTGATAAGATCTCTCGCACTAAGGTGGAAAAGCCTCACATCCCTCGATCTTGTTTATTTGTTCGCCATGGTGAGGTCGGTACTATCTCCTTGACTGTTATTGCTCTATTTTTTTATGCATGATCACACTCATGGTTATCTTGGCTTTGAAAACCTTGACACTGGTGTACTCTTGCAACATTAATTGGAAATAATGTTCAGGTCATCTTGGCTTTTGTGCCCTGGTGCTTACGTTTATTTCCTACATTTTATCTGACAAAAGTCATATTCATATCCTTATGGTTGCATTGTGGCACCAGTAAGGGTTGTATCAACTCTTATGTTACAAAAAAATTCTCAATGATGATGATTATACGATGGGTCTCACAACCATTTCCTAGGAATTACATCTAGCATAGGACTGCATTTTCATTCTAGACTTGCATTGTGGCAACAATTCGATGCTCACTTCATTGCATTCTCCTGGATTTGTACATTGAGGGGTTCTTCTTCAGTGTCCTAGCTTCATCACACTACCCAAGTGTTTGATCCTCACTCTCACTCTTCAAAAGTGGCTATATTGACCGCTCTGAATCCATTTTCGTGATTGAAATCAAAATCTGACACTCCTATATCACTCAAAATCGCATTTTAAAATTTTTAGGACCGACGCGATCAGACACTTGTGTAGTGAACTTTCTGATGTCACTTTCTTGTTAGAATCTTCTCTAATCAACATCTAAAATCTTTGACTTTTTTCCTCAAAATTCAACTCTGGTCAACTCTAGTCAACCCTAGTCAAACTTTGTCAACTAGACCTTGACATCTCTTGAACTTGATTCTGATTCTTCTGAATTCTTCCATAATCTATTCTGAGTTCTTCTTGATCTCTGATTCAACATCTACTTATGATTTATCGCTCTCAATCATCATTATGACGTGTCATCTTTCCATTTCACTCCCAAGGGGTAGGATGATTACATCATTGAATCTATTCCAATCAGTCCGATCTAAATTTAATGGTCCTCATTGCTAGGGGCATCTCATCACTTGGGGCATGTTCAGTTTTTCGTACCTCACAGTCAAAACTGAATACTCCACAATCAATAAGGGCATCTTTGTTCCTTACATCTTGTCATCTTTTAGGTATTTGGGCAATCTAACCCAAATTCCTGAGGATCAAGCTTCGTTCTGGAGATGATTCTCAAAATCTCAATCTATTAAGTATCTAAGAAATCTAACTCAGATTCTTGAGAATCAAGCTTCATTCTGGAGATGATTCTCGAAAACTCATCTATTAGGAATTGGGGCAACCTAACCCCGACTCCTTTGAATCAAGCTCTGTTCTGGAGATGATTATGAATCTCTATTGACTATCTTTTGGGATAGGTATCGAGGCATTCTAACCTTGAATCTTGAAGGTTGAGCCTCGTTTCAGGGACAGTCTTGTGAAAGATATCAATCTAACTAGTGTTTGAGAAATCTAACCTAGATATTGGGGGACTAAGCTTCGTTCTGGAGATAGTCCTAAAACTTCTATTAACCATCTTTATGGATAGGTATCAGGGCATTCTAACCCTGACTCCTGAAGGTTGAGCCTCGTTCTGGGGATAGTCTTGTGAAAGATATCAAATCTATTAGGTATCGGGGCATTCTAACCTGGATCCCTAAGGATCGAGCTTCGTTCTAGAGATGATTCTTGAAATCTTAATCTATTAGGTATCAGGGCATTCTAACCTAGACCCTAAGGATAAAACTCCATTCTGGAGATGATTCTTGAAATCTTAATCTATTAGGTATCAGGGCAATCTAACCTAGATTCCTGAGGATCAAGCTTCATTCTAGAGATGACCCTCGAAAACTCTACTTGACGAGCATCTCAGAAACCCAACCTAGGCTTTAGAGATTCAAGCTTTGTCCTAGAGATGACTCTAAAATCTTCATCAATCAAAATTTGCATCACCACTGTTCAAATCTATTCTTCTATGCTTCAGGCATCAGACTATTCTCTGAATCAATGCGCTGCTCGCACATCAATTCAAAGAGGGGCAAAATGTAACACCCCAAAATTGGCATCTTGCAACCCTAACCAATTTTGTTACATTTTTCATTCTTATGAATCATCAAAGTCCTATTGTACTAGGAAATTCTGAGTTTTGACTGACTCTACTCGACCTAAGTATCAAATGTAGAAAATCCAAAATCTGCATTAATCATACATTATATTTAATTCCTAAATATCTATTGGCTAAACAAACCCTATGATTGAATTAAGTTAATTATAAAGTCCTAGCACTTTAATTAAATTAAATTCACCCCTTTTAGCTAAAACATATAAAAAGGAATTAAATAATATTTAATTATTAAATAAATATCCTCATTTCAAAAATTGAATTTAATTACTCAGATAATTGAGGAAAACATATTTATGAGGTCGTATTCTATTTATTTAATTAAATATTCTCTCAAAAATCTTCTCTTCAGTTCAGAAATAGAAGTTTTGAATTAACTGTGCTTTAAAGAGAAACAAAACAGTTAAAATCATAAATAAAACCATTAAAATCAAAGAAAGAAAAACACTTAAAGCAAAGGGAAAACAATTTATTATTTTCTTTTAAAGAAAGCTTTCTAATTTGAACTGGCTTTTCTATCTATTTTATTTCAAGAAGGAAACTTTCTATTCTGATCACCTCTAAGCCTATAAAAGAACTCTCATTCCTCATTCAAAACCCCCTAGATAAAATATGCATTGTTAGAATACTGAATTGTTGTTACATTTTATCATCTCATTTCTATTTAAAAGCTTTCATTTGCAATAGAATAATTTCAATTTCTTAGAATAATTGAATTGAAATCATGTCTTAGATTAATCTTGCATCTTTCAATTCTTAAAGTAATATTGCATTTGCATCACATTCATGGAGAAAATACTTCATTCTTAGATCGGTCTATAGTTGTGAGACTCTCGTTCTGAGAGCTATTTTGAAACCCCATCTAGATAGAAGGCAACAGGTTGAATCATATAGGCATGTAGGATGAATAACTCATATTCACTTCTGTATGAGGCTGATGAACAAGGACTATGTTGAAGTGTATGGTTCAATAACAAGGCCAATTTTACCAAATACAATAACACTTGTGATATCTCCATTTCATTGGTGTTATTAAGAGACCACACCATCTGATTACCTACCATGATTTCTTGAATATTTAGTAAGGCTGGCTTTTGATTCTTAGGAGCTAGGCTCCACATAGCAACAACCTGGGATTTTGGATCATAACCAAATCCCTTTACCAGTTCCCCACCTGGACTTTTGATGACATTTTGAGATCTGGCTGCCTCCTTATTTGGTCAATAATGAATACTGAGGCTAAATCCCAGCCCTCAACAAGAAGCATACTACTAGCTTTAACCATTTTTCTTGCTTCTTATGGAGAAATATCCTCTGTTTCAGGATCATAATTATGTATAGCCAATAAGGCTTATGTTTTCTCTCCTCCATCTATCTGAAGCTGATTCTTAACTTCCTGTTGTTTATGCCACCTAAGGAAATCCTTAAATTCCTTAGTATTTTTGAAATTATAATCATTCAGGAATTGTTGTTGATGAATAATCCTCTCATCAATACATGCCTGAAGAGGGAATTCAACATTCTCTTCTTCATCTTGTTTTAATATCTTTCCCTTTCTGATCTCCTTTCTCAACAAATGGTCACATGGCCTATTGCCAGGAATAAGGGCACTGATTTTATCCATTTTCTTCTCTCTTCTTACACAGACCAATGCCTGGGAAGGTTCTTCAATTTTAACCTTTTTCTTTTTGAGTGGAGGCTCATTAGTAACCTCTACTTCTGGGACCTTTGTTGGGTCAATAATATTTTCCCCTTCAACTGCTTGCTCTCTTGTAGTTGTTTGATAATCTGGATAAGCAGTTAGTGAAGAATAGCCCTTATCACTATCATCATCATACTTTGATTCAGAGTGCTCTGGCTGACCTTTCTCAGGGACTACAAGTGCTTCCTCCAATTGGTTGCATAAGAAAGTATGAGCTTTAAGCATTTCATCTATTCTTTGCAAATATGGTACATCAGGAAAGAAACCACCATATGATAATCCTTTTATTTTTACCTGTCTTTCTAGGTCCATTAGTTCCTTGATTTTATTTTCCCTTGAGATCACCTCCTCATCCTCAAGGATATTCCTTATAGCATCTTCCTCTATGCCTCCTCATTTTCATAAGTGTAAGGAATAGTGGGGGTTAGGAGTTTCTTGTCACTTGCAATAAATGCCTTTGTATTAGCATATCTATACAATGTTGTACCCATCTTATAATGGCTTAGCCAGTTGTCTACTAGATCTATGGCCCTCTTGCCAATAGTAAACTAATAAATCTTGAACTGCCTAAGAGTGAATGTTCCTTTCTTGTGAGGAGCAAGATGCTCCTTATCTGTCAACATAAGTTGCCAGATAAACTCCATAGCTAAAATTCTAGCAGGGACATGAAATGGGAGTACATGTGGTGGATGTGTACATCCATACACTCTGATTATGGTAAAATTATGCTCCAAGAAAAATTCACCCCAATTGTGATCTTTGGGCCACTTGTCTACATACTCACAAGGACTTAGTAATTGGAGTAATTTTGTAGGCAATTTGGTCTTGTTTACCCCAAACACTGCAATAATGGATAAACTATCCAATTCTCAAATGCCCAAAAATTACAGTCCCTAGTAGTTTAGTTCCAAACCTTTATCCAAAACTAGATACAGTTGGGCTGACCTTGGTGCATTCTTTGTGGCCTTAAATTCTCCAAATTCATCACAAGGTAGTTGTAATACATGATTAGATGCATTAGGATCAAGTAATGTAAGAATTTGGGCTCCTTTTCCTTTCTCTTTATAGCCATAAACCCCTCATGCATCTTATTGATTATATACTGGATATAATCATAGGTTGTGCTAATATGAATATCCTGCAAATCTAGGGTTATCATCAGAACATCTACAGTAATTCTCTCTGAACCTTCATCCCTTCCTAGTACTCTATAGAGTGTAAAGGAAATACACTTGATATGCTGGTTTTACTCCTTTTAAGAATAAGGAACTAGTTTGGGCAATGGGGCAATATAATTCTTAGTCTGCCTAGGAACATGTCTCTGTACTAGGCCTTTAACTACCCCAGCCTGCTTCTCATATCTAGCTTTGTGTTTCTTTAAATCTATTTCTATTGCCATTGGGTAGTAAATATTGAAAGCTTTCATAAATGAATTCCTATTTAAGGCTAACAATACAATACCATCACTTTTCTTGATGGTCTTAGAAAGTTGATCATAATTGTTAGCTAAGGCTAATACAATGCCCACATCTACAAATACATCAGGTAAAATTAACCTAGCCAACCCACATGTCCAAGGGTTTGACACATGCACAACTTCATCAAAATTATTATAAAAATAGTTAAAGAGGGAGTAACCTGATGAACCTGGAGTTTTAGCATCTTGGATGTATGCTAGGTCATCAACCAACATGTCATCTTTTAACTTCTTGTTCTTTGTTGATCCCGACAGCAATTGCAGAAACTCATCTTAAATATTTCTCTTGCCCTTTGCATCATCATTGATTTCTTGACTCCTCCCACTGGTAGAAGCCACACTGAATGCTATGCTCATCTTAGCTGTCTATTTCTGTCAACCTTCTTTTACAGATATTGAAATAAATCTACTAAAAAACCCTCACCACCAATTATGAATTATTCTAAAATTTGTAGCTCTAAACTCTGAATACACTATAAATTACAATCTTTGTTGAACTTTGAAATAGGAAAACACCTCTTTGAATCACTTACTTCTGGAAACTTCAACCTTTCTTAGAAAACACTAAAATCTCTATGAACTCTTTTCTATAAGAAATCAAAAGCTTGGTAAAGATGAAATAACAATGAACAAGTATACTTATAATTGAGAATTCAAAATGCAGGTGTCTCTTCAAGCTGGTAAACTTACAATTCAGTCATTTCTATCATTAGCTATGGCATTCAAACTGTCAAGCAAACAATTTATGATGAGTGTTTTGGTAAATAAAACCTTATAAAATTCAAAAGAGATCAAAATATGATCTGATTGGCTGCATTTAACTCATATTATGGCTACTTTCCCATCTATCAAAGTATCTACATTCTGATTGGATAGCAATTATCTATGATGGCACCGCTAAAAAGTCTTTTTAAACTTTGGTTAATTTCTAGCGACCTAGCGACTAAGTGATCTCCTTGTCGCCTGATGTTTCTAATAACTGCAGTTCCCTCAAGAGACTTAGCAACTGTCGTAGGATTAAAATCTTGATCAACAGTTATCTCCAAGTCACCTGATCTTTTAACTTAACATTTCCTTTTATGGAGACTTCCTGACTAAGCCTTTTCTCAACTCATCCTTTACCTTGAGTCACATCTGGAGACTTAGCGACCCTTGCTTCTCTATATCGCTAGACTAAAACTTTAACTCATGTTATATTCTAAGACCTTACAACTAAGAACTTAGTCTCTTAATCGTTTAACCATTTCATCTATGCAATTTTCATCTAGAGACAACACGACTACTGTTGATCATCCTTTCCTCTATATTTGACGGTTGATATTAAGTCTCGTAATATTCATATCAAACTTTATAATATCTTGAGACCTAGCGACTACTAAATAATATTAGCCTTTATTCTCCTCAGTCTCTTAGTCACTAGAAGAAAATTCACTTGGCTATCTTATTTGGAGACTTACCAACAACCATTGGATCTATTTTGGCAATATCTGACGGTTCCTGTTAAGTCTCATAAACTTTTATGTAAACCCTAAAACATTATGAGACCCGATGACAATACATTTATCTCATAATCACCAAATGTTTTAATTTTAATCAAACTTTAATTAGAGAACACTTGACCATACCCTTTATCTTTATCATATTTAATTACGTGTCTCAATACTATTCCTTGTCTCATGATCATTGAATGATTTTTGACTTTTCAAATGTTATAAGTGAATTCACGCTATCCATTAGATCTCTCTCTGATCGGACGACTATCTCCAAGTTGCCTGATATTTTAACTTAACCCATCTTTAATTTTGAGACCCAATGAAAATATTGTTTGCAAACTGACTGTCAACCTGAGTTTATTCAGAGACCTAGCGACTGTTGAATCTCCATGTCCCTGGATAAATTTTAAGCCGTGGCTTTGATCAAGAGACTTTCCATCACCGTTGGATTTAAATTGAGATGAATGGTTGTCGCATAATCTATGGTTGTTTCACTTAACTCATATCAGATCAAGAGACTTGGCGACAAAAGAAAAAATTAACACTTGGGCTCAACTCATAACCATAGGTTATATTTGGAGACCACACCACTGAGTAAACTCAAAGTCGTGAGATAAAATCACTAACTCTGATCATATTAAGAGATTACCTTACCATCATTAGATCTATCTTGTCAATGGATAGTCATCGCTAAGTCTCGCAATCCTTAAAGCATATTCTTTTCTATTAAGAGATAGCGCGACAAAGCATTTTACTAAGTCTCATAAACTTTAGAATATTCTCTTTATTTCATGAGACTCAGCGACTACTCTTTTAAACACATGGAATTATTTTAAGACTTAAGTTCCAAAAAGTAACTTCAAAATAGAACCCACTTAAAGAAATTATGGATTCCTTACATTTTTCAACTAGAAATGACCAGGGTTTAGGGTTTCTGGCCTTTTCAACTTGGTTTTGGACTTAAAAGATTTATTTGTAGAAGGATATAATCATTTTTTACTATGAACTCAACTTTCAGGGTACAAGAATGATAGGCATCTTCAAAATTTTATAGGGCAAACTCAAAAATAGAAAATACAACCAACAATGGCTCTACCTGAGGATGGCTAAACACAATTTATGGTAAAGAATCTCAAAATCTCTGGTTGCAGACCTTTTATTTGACGCAGACTAAACTACTACTTAAGGGAAACACACAATTGAAAGAGACTATATACAATATAATACATACTTGTGCATAAAAATTTTATTTTTTCAATTGAAGAAGGGTTTCAGAAACTTCACATGCACTGGCAATTCAAAATCTTCTCCATCCATGTTCTTTAGTAAATAGGAATCTTTTCCAAAGCTTTGTGAAATAAGAAATGGCCCAAGCCATAAGAATTCAAATTTTTTATGCTTTCCTTTATCTTCTGATCTCACATTCCATTGAAAAACTAGGTCATTTGGTTGGAATTTTCTATCAGTAGCCCTTCTGTCAAATAGATATTTCATCTTATGTTGTAAATTAATGTTTTCCTTCTGTCTATCTCTTCTTGTTTCATCCAACTCTGCCAATTGAATCATTCTATTATGCATGTTGTCAGAAACATCTAACTGCTCTTCTTGCATGAATTGATATACTGGTAACAAATTGTTTATAAGAATTTTTTACTATAAACCATATACCAATTCAAAGGGTGACCTACCAGTGGCCTTCTTAACTATTACTCTATCAGCCCAGAGTGCTAACCTTAGTTTGATATGCCATGCTCTCTTATTATTTTCAAGAGTTTTTTTTAATATCTTTAGTATACTCTTATTACTGGATTCAGCTTGTCCATTTCCCTATGGGTGATATGGGGATGAATATGACATTATGATCACATACTTCTCACAGAACTCTTTCATCTCATATAATCTAAAGCACATGGCATTATCCATTATTAACTTTGAAGGTACACCGAATCTAGTCAGAATATTCTCCATTAAAAATTTAGTGACTACCTTACTTGTTGCCTTTTTTGTAGGAATGACTTCAATCCATTTAGTAAAATAATCAGTGGCTACCAGTATCCAACTGTGTCCTCCACTAGATTTTTATGTAAACTCACCAATAAAATCAATTCCCCACATAGAGAAAGGAGCTTCAGCACTTACTGGGTTTAACAATAGGGCTCCTGAAAATTTGGGCTTATTTGAAAATCTTTGACATGGCTCACATTTTCTGACATATGCATATGTATCTTTAAATAAACAAGGCCAATAGTATCCAGCTCTTGAAATCTCATGGGCAATGGTCTTGGTAGAAAAGTGACCTCCACACTCCCCTACATGCATCTCACTTAAAAATTTCTTAGATTGGATCTGATCCAAACATAACAATAATACACCATTCTGTCTCTCCAACAAAAATCTCCTTTGACTAAGGTGTATTTTTGAGCCTGCAATTTGAGATTTCTCTTTTTATTGTCAGTCATAATATCAGGACACTTGGCATTCTTTTAAAAGTACACAATATCAACATAAAATAGTTGTCTTTCTATACTTGTCACTGTCTAATCATGTGTCTCTATATCATTTACTTGTACCAAATCCAAGTTATCCTCTATCATGAGTTTGGCCAAACCTTGACCTCTTATCAACTTTGTAATATGGATTTCAAGATTGAACTCCTGAATCCTATTGATCCACTTACACCTCTTACCAGTCACTTCTGATTGAGTAATAATATCCTTTACTACTGAGTGAGGGACATATGCTTGCACCTTAGCACAGACCAAATATGGTCTAAGAGATTTTAAAGCTTTTACTAAAGCATATTCCTGCTTCTCCATCATCTCATAGTTCATTTCTATAGCCTGGAGGGATTTACTATAAAAATCTATTGGATGCTCAAATCCTTCATCTTTTTGTAGTAAAAGAATAGCAATTGTGTGATAAGATGCAAATAAAAATAGAGAAAAGGGCTTACTATAATCAGGTGATTTCAGAATAGGAGCCTCTTGCACTGCCTTATTTATTCTTTCAAATGCCATTTGAGGTTCTTCATTCCAATTGAATTTTGCATCTTTTCAACAACTTTATGATAGGCTTGACAATTTTTGCAAACTTTGCTATAAATCTTCTGACAAAATTAATCTTTCCTAAGAAAGATTGAACTCCCTTTAAGTTTTTTGGAGCAATGACCTTCTATATCGCTTCTATTTTGTCTAGGTCTATTCTTACTCCATCTTTAGACACTATGTGTACCAACAACTTTCCCTCTTGTACTGCAAAGTGACATTTCTTAGGATTTAATGAAACACCATATTCTAAAGGTTTAATGAAAATTTTACCCAGGTGTTCACAATGATCTTCAGCTTTCTTAGAGTATGCAGTTAGATCATCCTGATAAATGGCCATGAAAAATTCAATAAATTCCTTAAAAGCAACATCCATGGCCCTTTGAAAAGTTTATGCTGCATTTATTAGTCCAAATGGCATTCTGATATAGACATAAGTTCCCCAAGGAGTGGTAAATGTAGTCTTGTACTGCTCTGATTCCTTCATTAAAACTTGGTTGTAGCCCGAGAAACCATCCATCATTGACAACAACTCACAACCAGTTACTTTATGTAACATTGCCTCCATGTTGGGTAAAGAATAGTTATCTTTTAGTGAGGCAATATTTAAATTTATGAAATCCACACATAGTCTGATGTCTCAATTCTTTTTTCTTACTGGTACTAAATTTGAAACCCATGTTGAGTGTCTGATAGGCTGGATTATCCCATTATCTTTTAACTTCATCAATTATTGTTGCGTCTTAGGAGCTAGCAAAGGATTAATAGGCCTCTATTTTTTCCTAAATGGTTTCACCTCTAAATTTAGTGGGATCTCATGTCAGAAAAGGTCTTCCTTATAAGCTTTTAGATCCTCAAATGACCATGCAAAAACATGCTTATGTTTTCTCAATAATTTAATCAAGTTTGTCCTTATATGGGAATCTAAACCTTTTCCAATGTAAACAACTTGGGGACTAGTTTCTGATCCTAATTTAATTTCCTCCAAGTCCTCAAGCTTAGCATTGCTTATTTTTGCTGAGTGATCATTTTGACTACTGAACAATGCTTCAAGTTCAACCAGACCCTTAGGAATCTGATTGGAACTCAATTGGACAACCTCATTTCCTAAGACATAATATTTACCATTATTGTTCTCCAGTAAGGTATTGCAATGTATGTACTGATTCTCATAATGGTCCAAACACTGAATGAATCTCAAAATATCTTGGTCATCATGAAAAAATTGCCAGTTGTATATATTATCTGGAACAACTGGTATTGTCTTAACTTCAAGTATTGATACCCCATGTAAGGTCTGATCATCAGTTTTCAAAGCAACGTTTGCTAGAAAATCTGCCATTATATTCTTAGACCTTTCTATCCAACTTATATCAAAGGCATCAAACATTTCAATCTAATCCCAAATAGCATATTTATACATCTTTAATCTATCATTTTTCACTGCATATTTGGATATTTTTTGGGCTACCACTAATTTAGAATCACCATAAACTTTTAAACAATTTTTTTTTAAAGCAAAAGTGGGCTAACCACTGAATATATTAATAATAATAAGCTAGTTCAAGAGCTCAACCGAGAAAGAACTTAGCAAGAAAACCTGGAATCCTTTCCCAATTAAAATATAAGATATTTTTAGAGCATTACAAAAGGTTTGAATATTTACATTCAAAAAAAAATAGTCATATGAGTATATCATGTAAATTTTTCTTCTTGACCATATAAAAATATTGATCCAGTCACACCCATTATGTTATCAATTATACAGTACTTCAAAGTTTGGCACCCTCGCATTACCATCGACTGACTGTAAAAATGTTCAAAATTGAACCCATCTAATCTTCATCATGTACTTGTTTATTCTTCCATCACAGTATCATCTCCCTAGTGGTGCTTCAGTGGGGAATGATGTGGCCAATCTGTAGTCCACACATTTGCAACATCCTCTAATGTAGTCTTGTCCCACCCATCAGTCTCATGATTCTTCTTAGGAAATGTCTCTGACCAAGGCATCCAACCCATAGTCCACCCACATGGTTTTGTTGCAGGGGAAGTGGTGGCCCATTTGGTTTCCTTCACATCATGCACCTTTTCATCATTCCCTGTCTATATTGCTGCAACCATTTCCCAACCGCATTCGTGTACATCATGCAGCTTCGCTTTACTCCCCACCTTTGGTACTGTATCCATTTCCCATTCTAGGCATTGGGCATCTTGTGTAGTGGGAGTTTTCACCATTACCCATTTATCTTCTCACTGTATGGAGAAGATAATTCCCTGACTTTGCCCTATTGACCACAAATTTTTGCTCTGGTTTGCTTCATTCCACAAAGAGGGACGATGAGGCTTAATGTGCCTTGGGATAGTTAGAGAGTTTGATAACCCTAAGAGGTCCGTCAGCATGAGCACTGTAGCCATCATTTTCCCATCAAGAAATGGGCCAAGGGCATGCTCATTGTCATGGAATACATTTCTCATTGTCATGCAAACTGAAACCCATGGTTATGCAGAAGTTGATGTGTTGAAAATAGTCCCCCAACCAGCGCTTGGCCATTCCAAAAGTCATAGTTTTGCATAGCTTGCTTGAACTTATTAGCAACCCAGAATGCTTATGAACCATTTTGAAGGCCAAAATTTCTAGCAAGCGTGGGGATTGTAGGAGGTCCATTGCATTCGACAGAAATATCCAAACTAACTATGAAGGAAACAAAAACTGCTTAGTTTTTGGGGCAAAATTGTAATGGCCTATTACCTATTTGATTGCGTGCCGAATGGTGGAGGAATGCACCAAAAATAATTCATCCATCGCAGAGTCATTGATACACATTGGGAGCACATCTTCATTTATATTGGGCGGCAACCAAATTCTGTATTTTTTTGGCAGCAATTTAGAATGAAAAACAACACAATGTTCACAACTTACATAGACCTCAGCCATTTTCTCCGAATTCAAAACCTTGTGTCATGAAATTCAAATTGAATGGTCTAAATAGGAAGGGCATTGTAATCATAGAAGCACATAATATCATATGCTTGAATGTCAATTATATCTGACTTGACATGTATTGCGCTTGGTTTTTAGACCTTAAGCTTGTTACAGATAACCATGTGAACCTATTGATTTGTATCCAATCTTTTTGTACAAACACGCGCGAGGGAGATAGCCATATTAATAATTTTTGAATTGGCGGCCTTTATTACTTTTTTTCTTTAAATACCTATACTTCCAATCTCATCTAATTATCTATTCGAAGCTATTTATAGACCATAGTCGACTATGGGGATCCAATTCCCACATGGGAAATTTCCACACATCATGTATCAGACTTTCACAACATATATCCTTTTACATCTTTGTATAGTTGCCCACATGGGTGAGAGTTTATGGCATACCTGTGTGATTATTGTTAGGTGAGAACAATGTCTGGGCCCCTATATATTTTGCGGCAGTGAAGTTGTGTTAAATGTACTCTCTACATCATTATTTTCCTTGCTCGGTATGTTAGATCGCAGTAATCTACTTAATTCACCCATCTCTGTTGGGATCACACTTGGCATTATAAGTGTAATATCAATTCCATCACATCCCAAGTTGGATAGATAGTCTGCAACCTGATTTCCTTCCCAAAGTGTATGGGATAGGAATATGTTGGGAAAACTATCCATTATTCACCAAATTTGCTTCAAAATGTATTCTAGTTACCAATTATGGGTTGCTCTTTTGATGCAGACATTAATTATTACCATGGAATATCCTTCAACATGTATGTCTGTAATGGCACAATATTTTTCCAGAGTAAGTCCTACGAGCATTGCATGTGCTTCTACAATATTATTAGACCCTACTGGCAATGGGGAGGCAATGCATGCTATCAATTTTCCCTGTGAATCTCTGATGCATGCACCCAGGCCTAATGCTCCTAGGTTTCCACATGATGCTCTATCAAAATTTAGTTTCATTACATGGTACACTATTTAATAGTGATAGAACCTTTTCTTTATGTTCCTTGATTCTCATCATCTCTAAAAATGGAACTTTTACAGTCATTTTTGACAAACAGTGGCCCATGTCTACTGGAGTATATTTTATATCTGAGGACTTTGGTTTTTCAACAATAATATTATTTTCCTCAATCTGTATGTTCAGAATTGGTTCTTCTTTCTTAGATTTTTTGTTTTCTAGCTTAAGAGAATAAGTACTTGTTTCTTGTACCTTTGCTTTTCCTTATTGTACAAAAATAGGCTCTATGGTTTTAGTTATAATCTTGACCTTAGGTTTGTTTTCACTTTCCATAGGTCCATCTTTCTTTTGTACATATTTGGTGTCTATTTTATTTTCTTTTATAAATACACCAGATGGTTGACTACTAGTACCCCACACTATTCTATTCCTTAAATGATAGTTTCTTCTAGCTTTGTTCATCAGATTTGCAGTAATTCTTGCCTTTTCTTCATCTGAAGCTTTTCTGACCAATGGAAGGTCCTGATTGTTTTGTGCATAACATCTTATATGGTCATTTGTTTCTTCTATCCCACTGTCAGACAAAATTTGTTGATGATGAATCTCTAAATTTCCTTGTGAACCATATGAATCACGATTTTCAATTTCATTATTAGATTCTACATCATGACATGAATAGGCATTTGTCATATTATAATCACATTCTTCACTTTCATCATTCCCTTGTTCTTCATTTTCTTTCAGATCTAAGGAAACAATGCAAAAATTAGGGTTATGTGGGGCTTCACAAACCTCACACCAGAAATCATCATTGCACAAATGGATAACATTTTTATGTAAAGGGTCTGGAGTTATGTTCTTAGGTTTTTATTTTCTAGGTGGAGCAATAAGCTTCCCATCCTTAAAATAAGTTCCATAAGGATGATTTTGCATTCTATTATGAGGATTATAAGTGTTATTATAGGAAGGCCTATGATTTTGAGGAGCCCTATACTCTTTATATTCTAGTTCCTTTAGGTTACTCCTACTAAACTGTGCATCATCTCTCCTATTTAGCTTACCAGACACCCTTCTATTCATCTCAATATTCACTACTATCTTGTAAGCATCCGTGAGGGTTCTTGGATTTTTATCCCTAAGAGCATAAACCATTTTAGAATCAAAAGCATTTAAATAAGTTTCTAGACATACCTCTTCATCCAGTCTTATTTTCTGAAACAATTTATGCATTGCTCTTTGGAATCTGGTATTGAACTCGGTAACCTCTTCATTATAGTTCTTTTTGATGTTATTGAACTCGTTCAGTACGAACCCCTTATTTGTCTTATAACCTTATTGATCTTTAAATAACTCAATTAATTCATCCATGGAAGCAACATAGCCATTAGAAAGACTTCTAAACCATTCTCTAGCATCCTCTACTAGAGACTGAACAAAAAGCTTCATCAACACATCTTCATGAGCAATATTCAAATCATCAACAAAATCAATGAAATTTCTTAAGTGTGTTTCACAAGAGATGACATTATTACCCACAAATTTTGGGATATTTTCTCCTACATCACCCACATATTTTGGAAATGCATTTGGGTATCCAGGAATGCCAATAAAATTAAATTGCTTATACCTTTCAGGGTTCAATGGTTTCCTTTGGAAATTATCAGTCTCTTTGAAAGTCGTAGTTTTTGTTTTGGAAGATGTTGTGTTCTTAGTTCCAACATAAGAATATTTGGAAGACTGCAAAAAATCAATTTTATTTTTCATTTCTATTGTTGCAGCTTCCATGTGAGATTTTTCTAGCATTTTTTCCATGTTTTCCTTTTCTATTCTTAGTCTTTCAAGATCAATATCCAATCTGGACATTTGATCTATTAGGGCCTTCTAAACTTTAGGCTCTTCAGCTTTTCTTTCATTGAGCTCTTGTTTACCTTTGTCCTTAACATTTTGTGAACTAGAAGGTCTATGAGTGTTGGGTATTTCTTGGTCTTTTTGAGACCTCTCAGTATTTCTCATAGTTTGATGTCTTGAGGATCTTCTTCTACTTCTGTCAACATCCTTATGTTCATGTTTTTTCCTTTCTAAGTTCATTTTCCCTCTTCATCTGTCGAATAAGGGCAAGATGTTTCATGATGAGACTTTCCTCCTCAATAAGCTTATGAGAAGGAACCTCAGAATATGAACTTATAGCATTTGTTCCTTCTCGTTCACTAGTAGTGGAAGTAACTACAAATGTTTCTAATCTTCTTTCTAAAGTTTCTTCATATTCTGAAGTATTGCCTTCATAATTGAACTAATTATTACCTTCCTCTCTCCCAGTAGTGTTGTCTTGGCTTCTTGGATAAGTTTGATCTATACTAACTTGGTTTTTTTTATTCCTCCAAGACATCTCCATTCTTGAAGTTGATGGGATTCCTCCATCTAATGCAATTTTAGGATTCCCCCTCATTTTTGACCTAGTATTCATTTTGAAAGATGGTTACTTAACTTGTACTGATCTTAGAGATTTAACTTTAGAGTTGCCACCCAATAGTTGTTTGGGATGAATGAATACTTATCAAAATGACCTTGGCAACTAGAACTCTAATTACACTATCTTTGAAAACCTCAGAGATTCTGAATTTGTTTACCAAGACTTTTCAATCTCTACTCCCCAGTAGAGTCGCCAATTTGTTAGCTCTTTTTCTTGCAGTACAACCTTAATGTGAAAATATACTTGTATACTTGAATGAAAACTCCTTTTTATGCAAGATAAAGGCTAATTGATGAGGTATTTGATAACACTGGGGATACCTATTATCACCTCCTTCTTTTTTGAGCTCTACAAACTCAGGTAGGTATTACCTATGATAGATTACTGATTCTTCAGTCAATGTTTTTAGTGGACTAGTTCATTCACTGGTTTGTTATTTTTGACCTCACTGTAACAAATTATAAGATACCTTGGAGATTGCAATGATTAATTTAAAATAGAGTACTATAAGCCAAGCTATGGTCTTGATAACATAAACTAATGAGACAAGGAATCTTATCCTTCTTCCTTTTGATTTTAGGAGGGACAACCTAATGATCCTCTCTTCAAGGCATCAACAAACTGAACTGTACCCTAAGAATACAATCACTTGAATGGAATTATTTTTTTTGTAGTGTATATGATTAAGTAATTTTAAAATATTGGATTGTAAATTAGCTACTTAACAAACATAAAACCAGTACCTAATCCTTGGGCTATGAGTCAATATCTTGTATAAATCCATAGTAAGGTAATCAATGAAACACTTGCAACAAAGATAGAATACCTTATAAACTATCATCTCCCTACAAATTTATCATCCAATCCTTAAACTAATTCTATGTTCCCTAAGTTACTTGAAACAATTTAATCCTTCCTTGAAGGAAGTTACAAGTAACTGCACAACCACCTTATGATTAGTATGTTTAAATGCCTTACAGATAAACACACAAGAACAATAACAAAAATGTAAGGAGACAATTCAAATGCAAAAAAGAGATTGCAATATATTTATATTGATGTCTTAAAACTTCAAATACATTAGATAGACAAATAGTACAAAGGTTCAGACACAATTTTAGTCTTCCCTGTAGTTCTATTAAAATTTTTAACTCTCTCCAAGCTTACCAAAATGGTTATAATTACATATATATAGTCTCAAATCATCTTGGAATCCTTAAGACAAGGATGCAACAAGCTTTGGATGATTTAGAGACCTAACCCTAAAAAAATAGTAAAGAAAAAATACAAGAATGATCCAAGCGGTGGGAGGACAAAATTGAGGAATGAAATTTGATTTGCACTTTGTCCTCTTGTGAACTCTGACACCTTTGTTTGTAGTTGTTCAAGATAGAATTTGATTTGTTTTGAGATCTAGTGACCGCCATTTCAGGCTAACCTACACTAGTCTTTAAGATTACTAACTTCCCTATGCTCGGAGAGCAGATGCCAGGCGTCCTTCACTCTGCATCCAAGATGTCCAAGTCTATGTCAATAGAAACCTTCTTCTTTTTTGGATTTTTCAATGTGTCCCATGCTGCTACATCATCCTCTGCAGTCCAATTAAAGCTCTGAATGCTTTCTAGTTGTACTTTCTATCTATTCCATCAAGCATCTGTTATATTCTTGACATCTGCTAAGAATTTATTGATGTCAGTCTCAGCTTTAAAGGCTTCATCTAAGATATTGTTGTAGCACTCCATATCTAATTCTACATCATCATTAATAAATTCATCTTTCTTAGGCAACTTTCTATCAAACTCTGCTCTCCATACCTCTAAATCCTTGATCTAACCGTCATCTCCCATGATTGGAGGAATAAATCTATTAAAGTCTGATCCAAGAAGATTCATTTTAGACTCAATCTGATTTAACTTACCTTTGAAGAAAGGAAAAGTTACATTTATCTTTTCTATTTCATCTCCAACCTCAGTAACTATCTCTGGAAACTCATTTCTATGTGGTTGTAAAGAGGCCAACCTCTCAAATAATTGTGTCCTACTAGATCACGTCCCAAAATAAGAGTTTAAAAAGGAAATATAATTAATTACCTCAGCATGCAAAATAGGAAGTTTATTATATGCACTAAAAATCAAATCAGTCTTATCCTTCAGAATATCAATCCTATGCTTGAAGATGCTCATCAATGCCCCTAAGACTATTTCATTGTGCTTTGTGACCTTTTTCTCTATCTCAGTGTTATCCCCTGTCAATTTTGTTTGAACCTCTTCATGAGCAATATCCTTTAGTGCTGCTAGAATGACCTCAGGCTTCTCCATTAGTTGATGAGTCAACTCTCTAATTGTTTTCTCCAAAGCACAAATCTTGATCTGACATAGCTCCCTATCCTTTGCAAGAGCACTGGTCTCTTCTATCAGAGTATTATATCTCTGAGATATCTGCTCTATTTTTTCCACATTCTCTTGATAAAAGTGTGATAACACTTGTGATATCTCCATATCATTGATGTTATTAAGAGACCACACCATCTGATTACCTACCATTCTTTCTTGAATATTTATTAAGGCTATATTTTGATCCTTAGGAGCTAGGTTCTACATAGCAACAACCTAGAATTTTGGATCATAACCAAATCCCTTTATCAGTTCCCCCACCTAGACTTCCAATGTTAGTTTGAGATCTCCCTGCCTCCTTATTTTTTCAATAACAAATGCTAAGGCTAAATACTAGCCCTCAACAAGAAGCATACCACTAGCTTTAACCATTTTTATTGCTTCTTGTAGAGAAATATCCTATGTTTTAGGATCATAATTCTGTATAGCCAATAAGGCTTCTTCTATTACTGGCTCTCCTCCATCTATCTGAAGATGATTCTTAAATTCTTGTTGTTTATGCCACCTAAGGAAATCCTTAAATTCCTTAGTCTTTATGAAATTATCATCATTTAGGAATTGTTTCTAATGAACAATCCTCTCATCAATACATGCCTTAAGAGGCAATTCAACATTCTCTTCTTCATCTTGTTATAATTTATTTCCCTTTCTGATCTCCTTTCTCAACAAATGGTCATATGGCCTATTGTAAGGAATAAGGGTACTGATTTTATCCCTTTTCTTCTCTCTTCTTACATAGACCAATGCCTAGGAAGGTTCTCCAATTTCAACATTTTTATTTTTGAGTGGAGGCTCATTAGTAACCTTTGCTTCCGGGACCTCTGTCAGGTCAATAATATTTTCCCCTTCAACTGATTGCTCTATTAGCTGTTTGATAATATGGATAAGTAGAGGGTTAAGGATATCCCTCATCATTGTCATCATCATACTCTGACTTAGAGTGCTCTAGATTACCTTTCTTAGGGACTACAAGTGATTCCTCCAATTGGTTGCATACAAAAGTATGAGCTTTAATCATTTCATCTATTCTTTGTAAATGTGGTACATTAGGAAAGAAACCACCAAATGATAATCCTTTTCTTTTTACCTTTCTTTCCAGGTCTATTAGTTCCTTGATTTTATTTTCTCTTGAGATCACCTCATCATCCTCAAGGATATTCCTTATAGCATCTTCCTCTATGCACTCCTCATGTTTTTAAGTGTAAGGAATAGTGGGGGTCAGGAGTTTCTTGGCACTTGCAATAAATGCCTATGTATCAGAATATCTATACAATGTTGCACCCATCTTATAATGGCTTAGCAAGTTGTCTACTAGATCTATGGCCCTCTTGCCAATAGTAAACTGATAAATCTTGAACTGCCTAGGTGTGAATGTTCCTTTCTTGTGAGCATCAAGATGCTCCTTATTTGTCAACATAAGTTGCCAGATAAACTCCAAAGCTGAAATTCTAGCTGGGACATGAAATGGGAGTACATGTGGTGGATGTGTACATCCATACACTCTGATTATGGTAAAATTTTGCTCCAAGAAAAAGTCACCCCACTTGTGATCTCGAAGCCACTTGTCTACATACTCACAAGGCCTTAGTAATTTGAGTAATTTTGCTGGAAATCTGGTCTTGTTTACCCCCAAGCACTGCAATAATGGATAAACTATCCAATTCTCAAATGCACAAAAATTGAAGTCCCTTGCACTTTAGTTCCAAACCTTTATCCAAAACTAGATATAGTTGGGCTACCTTGGTGCATTCTTTGTGGCCTTAAATTCTCCAAATTCATCACAAGGTAGTTGTAATACATGATTAGATGCATTAGGATGGATTAATGTAATAATTATGTTTCCTTTTCCTTTCTCTTTATAGCCATAAATCCCTCATGCATCTTATTGATTATATACTGGATATAATCATAGGTTGTGCTAATATGAATATCCTGCAAATATAAGGTTATCATCAGAACATCTGCAGTAATTCTCTTTGAACCTTCATCCCTTCCTAGTACTCTGTAGAGTGCAAAGGAAATATACTTGATATAGTGGTTTAAATCCTTATAAGAATAAGGAGCTAGTCCAGGCAACGGGGCAATATAGTTCTTAGTCTGCCTAGGAACATGTCTCTATACTAGGCCTTTAACTACCCTAGCCTGATTCTCATATCTAGCTTCTTATTTCTTTAAATCTATTTTTGTTTCCATTGGGTAGTAAATATTGAAAGCTTTCATAAATGAATTCCTATTTAAGGCTAACACTATAGTGCCATCACTTTTCTTGATGGTCTTAGAAAGCTGATCATAATTGTTGGCTAAGGCTAATACAAGGTCAACATATACAAATACATTAGGTACAATTAACATAGGTAACCCACATGTCCAAGGGTGTGACACATGCACAACTTTATCAGAATTATTATAAAAATAGTTAAAGAGGGAGTAACCTAATGAACCTGGAGTTTTAACATCTCGGATGTATGCTAGGTCATCAACCAACATGTCATCTTTTAACTTCTTGTTCTGTGTTGATCTCGTAAGAAATTAGAGAAACTCATCTGAAAAATTTCTCTTTCCCTTTGCATCATCATTGATTTCTTCACTCCTCCCACTAGTAGAAGCCACACTGACTGCTCTGCTCTTCTTGGCTGTCTATTTCTATCAACCTTCTTTTACCAATATTGAAATAAATCTACTCAAAAAAACCTAACCACCAATTGTGAATTCTTCTAAAATCTGTAGCTTTGAACTCTGAATACACTATAAATTACAATCTTTGTTTAACTTTGAAACATGAAAACACCTCTCTGAATCACTTACTACTGGAAACTTCAACCTTTCTCAAAAAACACTAAAATCTCTATGAACTCTTTGCTTTGAGAAATCAGAAGCTTGGTAAAGATGAAATACAATAGACAAGTATACTTATAATTGAGAATTCAATGCAGGTGTCTCTTTGAGCTGGTAAACTTACAATTCAGTCATTTCTGTCATTAGTTCCACGCACTGTGACATCAATTTTTGGTTTTAGCCGTGGCATTCAAACTGTCAGGCAATCAATTTTTGATGAGTGTTTTGGAAAATAAAACCTTATAAATTTCAAAAGAGATCAAAATCTGATTTGATTAGCTACTTTTAACTCATATTATGGCTACATTCCCATCTATCAAATTTTATGCATTCTGATTGGCTAGCAATTATCCAAGATGGCACCACTGAAAAGTCTTTTTAAACTCTGGTTAATTTCTAGCGACCCAGTGACTGAGTGATCTCCTTATCGCCTGATGTTTCTGATAACTACAGTTCCCTCAAGAGACTTAGCGACTTCTCTAGGATTAAAATCTTGATCAACAGTTATCTCCAAGTTGCCTGATCTTTTAACTTAACCTTTCCTTTTATGGAGACTTTCCGACTAAGCCTTTTCTCAACTCATCTTTTACCTTGAGTTACATCTGGAGACTTAGCGACCATTTCTTCTCTATGCCACCAGACTAAAACCTTAACTCATGTTATATCCTGAGATCTTACGAATAAGAACTTAGTCTCTTAATCAATTAACCATTTAATCTTTGCAATTTTCATCTAGAGACAACGCGACTACCGTTGATCATCCTTTCCTCTGTATCTGACGGTTGGTATTAAGTCTCGTAATATTCATATCAAACTTTATAATATCTTGAGACATAGCAACTACTGAATAATATTAGCCTCTATTCTCCTCAGTATCTTAGCCACTATAAGAAAATTCACTTGGATATCTTATTTGGAGACTTCCCGACAACCATTGGATCTATTTTGCAAATATCTGACGGTTCCTGTTAAGTCTCATAAACTTTTATGTAAACCCTAAAGCATTGTGAGACCTGGTGATAATACCTTTATCTTAGAATCGCCAAATGTTTTAATTTTTTTCAAACTTTAATCAGAGAACACTTGACCATACCCTTTATCTTTATCATATTTAATTATGTGTCTCAATACTATTCCTTGTCTCATGATCACTGAATGATTTCTGACTTTTCAAATGTTATAAGCGACTTCACGCTATCGATTAAATCTCTCTCTGATCAGACATGTGTCTCTAAGTCACCTGATCTTTTAACTTAAACCATCTTTAATTCTGAGACCCAATGACAATACTGTTTCCAAACTGACTATCAACCTGAGTTTATTCAGAGACCTAGCAACTGTTGAATCTCCATGTTGCTGGATAAATTTTAAACTGTGGCTTTGATCAGGAGACTTTCTGTCCACCATTGGATTTAAAATGAGATGAATGGTTTTCACGTAATCTCTGGTTCTTTCACTTAACTCATATGAGATCAAGAGACTTGGCAAAAGAAGCAAAACTTTAACACTTGGGCTCAACTCATAACCATAGGTTATATTTGGAGACCGCACGACTGAGTAAAATCAGAGTCACGAGATAAACTCACTAACTCTGATCATATTAAGAGAGTACCCAACCATTTTTAGATCTATCTTGTCTATGGATGGTCATCACTAAGTCTCACAATCCTTAAAGAATATTCTTTTCTATTAAGAGATAGCGGGACAAATCATTTTACTAAGTCTCGTAAAATTTAGTATATTCTCTTTCTTTCATGAGACTCAGCGACTACTCTTTTAAACACGTGCAATTTTTTTAAGACTTAAGTGCCAAAAAGTAACTTCAAAATAGAACCCGCTTAAAGAAATTAGGGCTTCCTTGAATTTTTTGACTAGAAATGACTAGGGTTTAGGATTTTCGGCCTTTTCAACTTGGTTTTGGACTTAAAAGATTTATTTGTAGAAGAATATAATCATTTTTTACTATGAACTCAACTTTCAGGGTACAAGAATGATAGGCATCTTCAAAATTTTACAGGTAAAACTCAAAAATAGGAAATACAACCAACAGGACCCGCGACACATGATAGTGACTGCCAATGACTGTTGGATGAGCACAGATCAATGATGTGCAGTGTATTTTGGGCTGAAAGGGAAAAGAAACCCCATTTTTGCAAACCTATTCTAGAATTATGGCACATGTACACTCACACAATTGGTGTCATTTGATGATGATGTGCGAGGTGGCTAGGTGACTACGAGTCTACATATGACATACTTTACTACTACTACTAACAAGTGACAAGCTAAAAGTAAATGGGACCCACGACACGTGATAGTGACTTCCATGACCGTTAGATGAGAAATCTATCAATGACCCAAGGTATATTTTGGGCCTATTTGGGGATAGTCACTTCTTTTTGCAAATATCCCCCAAAAATAGGGCACGTATCATGAATTAACACTCAACTAAGTTTAATTAGAATCAAAATTGGAGTAAAATAGTAAATTAACATTTAATAACCAATAAGCTCAATTTTGGGTCCTACTAACCTTAGATATTTATAATGTGGAACAATTAAGTGACATGTTTCCTACTGATCTTAGATATCTAGAGAAGCAATAAAAGTTAACAGTAGTCACGACTGATGACTCAGTACTCACGATTGTACAATTTTAACCTAAGTTTTTATATTTTCAGTTCTTACTAGTATACTATATTGGAGATTCAGAAAGGGGTATGACTTCTAGGTTGAGGATTGAGGAATGCAACAGAGCCTCTAAGCTCTCGGCCTAGTCACAGTCTACACAAATTAAATTTCTAGGTAAAATTCTGAACACCCACGTCCTACCCTTTAAATTTTTCAAACCTAGTGGTTTACTGTTTAGATTGTAGTCATAGAATTAGGGTTAAATTTTTAAACACACTAGTAAATTGTAGTTGTCACCTATGTAGAATTATTTGAATTTTCCTACAAGTAAATAATAATACCAGTATACCATGGTCCATGATGGGAAAAAAAAATACCAATACTATGAGTGAAAGAAAAATAAAAGAAACATAGATAATAGAATTCCACAAAATGGTTAAAACACCAGGTTTCACTAATGAATTACATGATATTTTTTATCCTGTTATCCATGGAAATAAGGGAATCATAGAAATTAGATTTGCACTTGAAAATAAGTGGAAAGATCTAATGAAGGATTCAAAATTTTATCCATTTAATAGCATGTTAAAGGAAAAGACAAATAAAATTGCAGTGTGGGTTGCTGGGTCAGCACGTATGGTGTTACCTCAAGTATTCTGTTGTCAAGAAATTGTCATGCTCTGTGCAAACAATTATGATGAAAATAGAAAAGAAATTGTTAATACAAATAATCAAGAGGACATTTTGTCGATAACTGAGATTAAATTTGATAGTCTATTGGACCTGGGGTTTGAAGAACAAAGCTCAAATGTGCACATTGATCTAGGAAAATTGGCATAGAATTATGAAAAAATAGATGCAATAAAGAAAGATTCACATATCAGAAGAATAACAAGCAGTTCTAGTCTTGATCTAGATCATAAGCCTCCTTATGATTAAGATATTTTTGTGGAATGGGTTCAAGATAGTATTTTCTTGGTAGCATTTTGTTTGGGATTGGATAGAAACAAAGAAGTGGGTGCCAACATTCTTGAAATGATTTTTCATATTCATTGTGAAAAAAGAGCCAGTAAAATATAATTTTATTGAGCACACTGCTCATTGCATGCAAGAAAAATTACTAATGATTAAAAGAGGTTCACAAAAGACATTTAAGTTCACAACCTAATTGTGCTATCTTATTTTAGCAAAGCATCGTGTAATATTTAAGACAAACAAGCTTCAAAGTCCGGTCCAAAATGCAATCTATGAATGGACACCTGAGATAAGGATGAGTGATAATAGAAGGAACTATAAAAATTTTGTATACTTCTTTTTGGAACCAATGTATCATAAAATTATAGGCAGTCTGTTGCCTAGATTGTGTGTGTCTTGTAGAGATTGCATTTAACTTGAAAGTTAAATACAATTGGCTCACTGGTACCTCATGGAAGACTATATGTTAGAATAGTCCCAAAGCATAACTGAGAGGGGGAGGGGGTGAATCAGTTATTAGTAACTTCAGTTCTTTTTACTTCTTTAACTTTAGAATACAACCAAGTAAATGCTTAATCAGATAACACAATACTTAACACACAATTTGATTATGGGGAAACCAAATGGTAAAAACCCTGGTGGGAATTAGCACCCACAATAAACTATACTTGTTTGTAGTAATCCCTGTTAGAAGATATTTTAACCCTGTTAGGAGTTGTACAATACAATGCAATAAGTATAGTGACCTAGTTAAGGGTCGAACCCTGTTAGGAGTCTTTTACAAATAACCCTGTTAGGGGTGATGGACTCACTGTCCAAAAGCTCATTGCTTGATGGTGAAGGCTACAACCTTTTGAATAATAGATATGCACTATATTTGATGATGAACTATAGAGTAGACCTGCTGTCTTGATCAGTTCCAGTGTATTACAATCTTTCACTTCTTCTTCACATAGACTCTTGATGAATGAACCAACTCTGATGATCTGCTCTGTACATCTTTCTTATCTTTTCTTCTCATTCACACTTAGCATGTTACCTTAGACTTGTTATAAGTATCTTCCACATAGTATGAGATCATGGGACCTATAAGACAACTCTTCATTACATTCTTGTCAGCTCTACTAAGCACGCAAGCATAATTACAACCACACAAGTATAAACCAAATAGACGCGACGCTTCACTAAGTCGGCCTCACCAATTTTACTCTAACTTTCTAATCTTCTTGAAACACATTTGGCACCTTTGGATTAATATCATCAGCTCATAACTAAACATGAATATACATACACATATACAGAAGATAGGCACAACTCAAGAAACATGTGATATACGTTGGCCCTAAACCGTTACACTTCCAGAACTGTAACTACCAATAACAAAATTACATAACTTTACTGAAACATGATGTCTGGGTCTGCGTGTATGAAAATAACATAATAAACATGTCAAAAACATGTATCTATCCACACAAGTCTTCATATCATCATTTGGATAAGTGCATACAAAATTACTACTGTGTATTATATGTTGTCATCAATGACAAACATACAATCAATCAACTGCTCAGAATCAAACCTCCAACAATCTCCCCCTTTGACATTGATGGCAACATATGATATCAAAAATATTCTCTATTCATGGTGTCCTCTTTCTTTTACAATCTTCTCAATATCCTCATCAAAGATTTCTCTAAACTGTTGCAGTTCCTCTGTCTGTGTTTTTGATCCATCTATATACTCCCCCAGAGTATATGCTCCCCCTTAGTACATACTTCTCCTTACTATATACTCCCCCTTTGACATCAATGGAAAAGGGTTCCATAGTTTTTTAGGCACAGGTACTACTCCAGAAGTAGAGTAGTTGACCATTCATCAATCACTTAATGAATGATGTCTTTGCTGCTTCTTCTAAATAGACTTAGAAGAAGGAATTACTCCCAACTTCTCCCTGAGATACTCAAAAGTATCCTTTGATAAGGGCTTTGTGAAAATATCTGCCAACTATTCTTTGGTGTTCACATAGTCCAATTTAAATTCTTTGTCTGCAACCTTTTCTCTTAAGAAATGGTACTTGATCTCTATGTGTTTTGTCTTTGCGTGCATCATAGGGTTCTTAGACATGTTGATAGTGCTAGTATTATTACAATGAATAACAATAGGATAATCAACTTGAATGCCAAAGTCTTTAACCATCTGCTTGATCCAAACCATGGTTGAACAATTTAGTGCTGCTGCAACATATTCAGCTTCTGTTGTTGACTGAGAAATACAGTTTTTCTTCTTGCTTGTCCAAGAAACCAACCTGTCTCCAAGGAATACTGCTCCTCCTAAAGTTCTCTTCCTGTCATCAATACAACCTGCCCAATCTGCATTTGTATACACATGAAGTTTTACATTCTCTGATTTAGGATACCATAAACCATAGTCTATAGTTCCCTTTAGATATCTAAATATCTTTTTTACTGCCATTAAGTGATTTTGCTTGGGTTCAGCTACAAATATTCCAACAATGCCAACTGCATTAGATATGTCAGGTCTATATTGAGTTAGATAAATGAGTTTACCAATCATATATTTGTATAATGTCTTATCAACTACTGTGGAGTCATCATCTTTTGAAATCTTTCTTCCTATTATCATGGGAGTGCATACTAGCTTACAATCTTCCATCTAAAAATTCTTCAATATTTGCTTCACATATTTAGAGTGATTAATAAATATGCCTTTATTTGTTTTCTTTACATTTAGTCCCAAAAAGTATTTTATAGGACCAATCATACTCATTTCAAATTCATTCTGCATTTCTTTTGCAAATTCTTTACTAAGCTTGTCATTACCCCAAAAGATAATGTCATCAACAAATATAGCAACTAACAATAATCCATCAGGTGTATCTCTTGTGAATAGGTTATAATCTGCTGCTCCTTTCTTGAATCCAATCTTGGTAAGATAACCATCAAGTCTCTCA
>MU225608.1:697678-727916 GCA_018584345.1 Thuja plicata | reverse complement strand
CTCTTCTATGTTAAGTTTACAAGGTATTCTGAACATACTGGTTATAAGGTAACCATTTAATTATTTGCAAGTTTCTTTCAAGGAAAGAATTAAATGTTGTAAGTGATTTCAGGGAGCATACTACTTTATTTAAAGATTTGATACAATAGATTTGAGGTGATAGGATAACTTGTAAGACAATTTATATGAGTTGCATGTGAACTGTAAGGCAGTTTACTGTGTTTTATTTATATGATATCTTAGCTTATATTTGACTCTATAGCCCAAAGGATAGGCACTGGTTCAGAAAGCAGTTTGATCATCTATCTATGTCTGAGATATTCCAATATATCAAAACCAAATCAATTAAAATACTTTGTTACTAAGAACACACAAAATTGAACTTGTTAAGGACCTCTGTCAGCAGGACATTGTCCATATTATTGATTCCTTGAAGAGTGAATCCATTAGGTTGTCCCTCCTATAAAGAAAAGGAAGAAGGATGAGAATCCTTGTATCACTGGTTATTGTTATGCTTATAACTATGGTTTGTATGGTAGTATCTTGTTTATGGTTATGCTTGGTCATTTGCAAGATAATTCATAAGTTGGTCCAATAAAGATATATAGCTAATCAGTGTCCACATCAACAAATACTATGTAAACAATAATCTTAAGAGGTAAAACCTGCCTGAGTATTTGTGGGGCTCAAAAATAAAAAGGACCTTATCTAGTCCTTAGCAATTAGGCTTTTCTTGTCTCTGAATCAGTATTAGAAGGCACAGGGTTCAAATAGACATTTCAAGCATTGTGGTTCATACAAGAAAAATCCCTAACACTGCCTATGCCCTATGTAGAGTGCTAGGGATAGATGGCGATGCAGAGAAGATTAGTGCAAGAATTTTGATGATGGTGTTGGACCTACAAGAGGTCCACTCCAATGCTAGTTATGATTATATTCAGCATATCATTGATGAAATGCATGAGGGTTTCATTGCAACACAGAAGATGAAAGACCCAAAGGAGAAGGAGCCCAAGTTCTTACACTACTCCATTCTCATGCATCCCCTATTGCATTTCAATTTTGTAATCATGGATGTTGATAATTTGGCCCCTCAGAGGTTCTACCAAGCAGGACCAAATCCTATCCAATTTTGGGTGAGGGTTTAGAATTACACATCTAGGGACTGTGATTATTGTGCTTTTCAGAATTGGACTATGTATCCAATAGTACAAAGTTTGGGGATCAGCAGAACAAGAATCCCACTAAAGGTTATACAACTACTTAGGCCATGTGAATACACAGATATGTGGGGTGGAAAGCATAATTGAGGTGATTTCTTCTTGGAAGAGAATTACATAATCATCAGGGTATATGGGTGTATTCACCCACCTCATCTCTTACCATATTATGTACCAGCAAGAGTGGCTGCAATGGAGTTTATATGGCAGCTATTGTTGATAGACAATGAGCATTTTGCACCACATAAGAAGGGGACTTTGACCCCTAGGCAATTTAGAGTTTTTAATTTCACAATTGGCAAAGGTGCTATTGATGCAGTGGGTCAATGGTTGGAAGGATATAGAATGGGGGTAGCCCCTTATAGATATATTGACCCAGAAGGCTTTATGGCAGGGGTAAGAAGATTGTATACTCCTACAATCCCCAATACTAATGTCCACTGTGAATGTATAGAGGAAGATGAAACAAGGAAAATCTTGGATGAAGATGATATTCAGACAAGAAGACTAAGGATTCAAGAGTTGTTAAATCTTGAGAGGAAAATAAAGAGAAATGGGATGGCTTTTGGGGGTTTTAACCTTGATCTCCCATATTTTGACAGGATTAAAGCCATGATAAACAACTATTATATTCTCATAGAACAACTTGATACTGTTCTTGACAAAAAAGGTGCCCAAGGACCTGATCATTCAGAGTCTGAATATAACAGTAGTAGTGACAGTGATTATGCACGTCCTACTATGTATGCTCCACCACAACAAGATATTGCTAAAGTGCCATAGCTGTAAGGAACAGAGAGCCACATTCTGGATTTAACAATAGTAACACAACTAGATGATGTGGAGGAACCTACTGCAAAGAGGTAGAAATTGGAATTAGGTCAACCTTCAACTGAAGGGAAAAATAAGAAGAAAGATAAGGCTAAGGCCTTAGTACCTAGCAATAGGTTATATGATCATAAACTGAGGAAAGCAATTAGGGAGGGCAAGAAACAACAGCCTGATTTAGATGATGAGGTTGAATTGCCTATCAAGGCTTGTGTTGATGAAAGATTGATTCATCAACAATAATTTTTGAATGATGATAACTTTGTGAAAACTGAGGAGTTCAAAGACTTCCTAAGATGGTATAAGAAAGAGCAAATAAGAGCTCAATTGACAATTAATGGAAAGGAGACCATAACTAATGAGGCATTGGTGGCTTTGCAAACTTATGATCTTTAAAATGAGGATATCTCACCAGAGGATGCTAGGAAATTGGTACTAGGAAGTGGAATACTATTGGCTGAGGGCTGAGATTTAGCATCCGCCTTCATAATTGACCAAATAAGAAAACAACCAGACCTCAAGATGGCTAGTGAAGTTCAGATGGGTGATGTAATAAAAGGATTTGGGTATAGCCCAGAGTCTCAGGCCTTTGCAATGTGGAGCCTATGCCTAAAATATCAAAAGCCCCAAGTGATGAATATTTAGGAGAATATGGTGGGCAGTCAAATGGTGTGGACAATGCAAAATACAGGGGATTTGGAGATATCTCAAATCTTGACACACTGGGCTCACTTTAATGAAGACAAAACTAAACAGTTGTCTGATAAGTGTAGCACATTGGTAGAAGAGACCAGTGCATTGGAAAAAGATAGAGAATTATGCCAAATACAGGTGCACTAGCAGGATCAGGTGATAAAGAGATTGATGAAAGAATTGGAAGAGAAACCTGAGGTGATGTATGTACCTATGCAACCACAGCCCCTGCAAATTGAAGACAAAGCAAAGTCTAAAGAGGTGGTTGAGGAAAAAGTTGAGGAAGAGAAAGGAAATGCAGTTGCTTTAAGAGCATTGAAAGGTGTGTTACAACATAGAATTGAAATCCTAAAAGATAAAAATAATGTTGTACTCAATGCCTACAACAAATTTCCAGCTTTGCATATAGAGGTGATGGGGTATTTGGCTATCCTAAACCCCTATTTTACTAAGTGGTCTACTAGGGTGGAATTATTTGAGAAGCTAGCATCTTTGCAAGACCTGAGATCAGATTTGCCAGAAATAGTGATAGAAGTTGAAGATGAGATCAAAAGAGTTAACATTGCTCTCTCATTCTTTAAGGGCAAATTGAACCAAATTGAGGTAAAATTAAGCCTCTTTTCTGATGATTTTAACAGATTTATATCTTCCTTAAGGGGAGATGATGATTAGGTAAAGGACTTAGATGTCTGGAGGGGTGAGTTTGACAATAAAATGCCTAGTGATGAGGCATTTATTTCAGGAACATATGTGGATGTAGAAGGGTTCATTAAGATATTGGACGAAGCTTTCAAGGCAGAAACTAACATCAAAAAGTTTCTAGTAGATGTCAAGAATATCACTGATGCAAGATGGGACAAACAAAAGGTCCAAATAAAGAGTACTCGGGACTTCAAGTGGCCATCAGATGATGAAGTGAAAGCATGAGAGTTGATGACTACACCTAAGATAAAGAAGCCAACAGTTGAAGAAGAAATCTAAGACGATGAGTAAGGGTGACTACTTGGCGCCTCACTATTGAAGATAAAGAGAACAGTTATTGCAAAAGGAGAATATAGGTGAATCTAAAAGCATAATCATCTAGAATCGACATAACTACTACAATCTACTATGTATACTATCAGATTCAAGTCGTTAGATTAGGAGAAGAACAAAGAATATCTATTTCCATCTTTTTGACTTGGTCATTCCATCGCTTTTTCTCTCTCTCTTTCTTTTTGTCTCTTCTGTAGTTTTAGGGTTAGGTTTTATGAGACCATCTGAAACTTGTAGCATCCTTTTGAAAAGGATTCCAAGATGGTTGAAGACCTATATATAGAAGAGAGTTGTATTTTCTTAAAGAGGATGAAATATATGAAAAAGGATCAGTCTTTCTAAATCTGTGTCTGTGTTCTTTCAAGCTTCAAAGCTTTTTCATGTATGAAAGAAGGATTACATCAACAAAATACGGTGCAATTTTACTCTTTTGTATTGTTGTCTCTTTATTTCCTGTGTATGCTTTTTTATGCTTAAGATTGTAAGGAACTCTGAAGCATTTTGGTTACAAGGTGACTATCTAATTACTTGCAAGTTTCTTTCATATAAAGAACTAAGTTTTGTGAGTAGTTTCAGGAAGCATATCAGTATTTAAGGATTTGATACAGTATTTTAGAGGTAATCAGATAATTTGTAAGGCAACTTATCCTAATTGCATGTAGGTTGTAAGGCAGCTTATAGTATTTTGTTTCTGTGAAATTTCAAGCTTTTGACTTTGTAACCCAAAGGATAGACACTAATCTAGGTCTGAGTCTGATAATCTATCATCATCTAAGTTTTCAAAACATTAAAAATTATTTCAAACACACTTATTACTAAAATATATGAGCTGAACTCATCAGGGACTTATGTTAGCAGGACAGTGTCCACTTTGTTGATTCCTTGAAGAGTGAATCATTAGGTTATCCCTCCTAAAATCAAAAGGAAGAAGGATGCAAATCCTTGTCTCATTGGTTTATGTTTTCAAAACCATAGCCTAGCTTATAGTACTCTATTTCAAACTTGTCATTGCAATATCTAAAGTGTTCTATAAGTTGTTACAGTGAGGTTTCTGGTTCATAACTAGTGAATGAAGCAATCCACCAAATACATAGACTGAAATATCAGTAATCTTTAAAAGGTAAAACCTGCCTGAGTCTGTGGAGCTAAAAAATGAAGAAGTATATTATCTAATCCTTAGAAATTAGCCTTTCTCTTGCCTAAAAGAGGTTGCATCCGAGTATACAAGGTATACTATCATTATTAGGTAAGTGTTGCAAGAAAAAATGCTAACAGAAGGTTAATAACATTTGTTGATTTTAATATGATCATACTAGCTAATCTGATTTGTTTTGATAGCAAGGATATTTCTTTCTCTCAAGAGTTGCAATGGAAAAGGAGATTTTTTTGTTTGAAGGGAGTTGAATCTATGGAGGTTTCAAGATGCAAAATTCCTTTAGATTGTAGGGAGTGAAACTATAATATTGTTCTTCTCTTTCCATATAGGGTATCCTTCTATACATGGATGATAAAATTATTTTCTTTTAAGAGTTAAAATGCAATATTCATGAACTAAGATTCTATCTTTTACATTATGGTAATCTTACAATCTACATCTCAACATCTTCAAGATGATAAATTTACACAATACTTGGATGGCATACAACATATTTCCCTTTAATGATTCATTACATAAAGGAGGAGATCTCTCCACATCAATCTTGAAAAGCTTCAAACATGAACATAACGACAATCAACAAGAATGAATTTCAATACAATGAGTGACTTTGAAACAATGAAGTTTCTTACACACAACTACCCCCAAATAGGGATTTCTTTCAAGCTTCTTTCACCTTCTTCATGACTTCAAAAACCTGCAATTTTCAAGAGGGAAAACCATGGGAGCTCACCTCCCAACCAGGGCCTCAATGAGGCCACCGCCGAGCTTGGAGAACCAAGGCTAAACAAGATTTCACAATCACATCCTCACAACATCTCATATGCACAAAACAACAATAAACTCCCAACCAAGATTCCACAAATGAGTTTTACAAACCCATTGAAGTAGGGTGAAGGTGAGATTTTCCAAGCAGGAGAATGTCATTCGCATTTTATTTTCAAATTCCTCAATAATAACTTTTCCATGCCTTTCCAAGGATTCATTGACATTCTTTCCATATACACATTTAGTCATTTCTAGACCAAAACAATATTTACAACATGGCTTCATGGAGCCCATACTCCATGAAATTATCCCTTTTCTCTAAGAGAAGAGACTCTCACTACAATGAAGAGCCTAACTAACCCCTTCACCCAAGGCCACTTCTTCCCTTCCCAAAGGGTGAGTAATGCCTTAACTCCCATGAACAACGCTCCTAATCCAAAGACCAAGAATTGAAACCAAAATCCAATGCATTTCCAACCCAACACATGACAACAAAATTTGCATACAATAACACTATACAAGATTACATACATGAACACCATACAAAATTTCATATTCATAAACAATAACATCCAATTCTACTTGAAACAACAAGCACTTCATGGAAAAGGAAACCAACCTTCCAAATGTGTGATGGCAAAAATGAAACTTGAGAAGAGCCCAAATCCCTATCCTTCCTCCTTCCAAACCCTAATTGTCTCTAAAATTAGAGAGTGGGTGAACACCCACTAAGTCTCCCAAAACCCTCTAAAAAGACCCCCAAAAGTGTACTAAAGAACTAGCAATAATGAGACATGACAACTAGCCTTTTTGTCTCCCCTCTTAATTGTGAGTTAGTAAGGAGTGGGACAAGTTAGATGCATGTGGCCATCTCCATTTTCACCACTTTTGAAAAGTAGATATTTTGGAGAGTCATAATGGTGACCTAGGTTTCTCCCATAGGTAAAAACTAGCCCTAACCCAAGGTAACCCCTTAGGGTTAACTAATTTTGGTCAAAAATACACTCTAGGGTCACTTTTAATCCCTCCGAAGTACCCCTAAGGTTCAAATCCGAGTTCCAACATGATGTGATCCCTACAAGGCACCTATATGGAAGTGATTCATATAATATCATATAAGGTTAAGTGATTCTTTTCCAAGCCCTAAATGACATGTCACTATCCACATGGACAACACAAGTGTCAAGTGACACCAAACAAAATACACATCACATTCACAATGACATGTCCAAACAACAACATAAATTTAAACTATTAACACACATTTAGATTACATTTACAACAAGGGTCACATTACAATGAGGTTTCAACCCCTTCTTGGATTAAACCTTGGCTTACTCAATTCACATGTGTTTAGCCCTGATTCTTGAAAAAATTGCATGGTTCCCTTTCCTGCACACTAAACTTCAAGCACTAGTAGTCCAAGATGATAAAATTACATGTAATATACATTTTCAATTCATAATTAGCAACATTAATCAATAAGAATAATTAAGCCCCTAATTGAAATTTTCATACATAAATGTTTAAAACATAAAAATTCCTTAATCACCATGACATAATATCCATGATATAGTCAGGTCTAATCATGATTCAGTTTTCTCATCAATTCACTCATCTAAACATATATAATCAAAATCAACCACCTGTTCTAGGTCTAATCCATATCAAAATGTAATTCACACAATATAATCATCATCATAACATAATATCATGAGTCTCTATCAGGATAATCAAAAAGTGTATTAATGTATCAAAACACAAAGTATCAAAGTGTGATCGAGCAGTAAAGCTATGATGGGTTGGGGTGAGGCCTCACATCCTCCCCCACTAGGCATGAACTTCCTCTTGGAGTTCATAAAAAGATATGGGTATTGAGATCTCATCTGCGCTGCATCCTCCCACAAAGCTATGACCTCATCATAACAATTTCACTGAATGCTAACCTGGTCCAGCTCTCGGCCTTGAAGTGCAAGGGTCTGTCAGGCTATAATACAAATAGGCTCTAGTGCTAGCTGTTTGTCTGACTCCATTTGTGGCCTCTATGGCTATGGCCTGGTGCTCGGCCTGGCGGCTATCAATCGCTGCAAAAAATCTATGGCATCTACCCATATCTCCAATTGCAGGCTCTGAGGTGGCCCCTCTTTGACCACTGGCTGACTGTCCTTGCAGGCACTCTCTCACTAAATGACCCATAACATCGCAAGTGTAACATGGCCCTCAAGTCTGAATCTACACTCCCTATGTCCTAGGCTGCTGTGATCCTCTGGTCCTGCTAGAATCACTATATCCACCCCTAGAAGACTGTTGATTCCTAGCTGGCTGTGTCTGAGGGGTCTATGTCCCATGATCCTATCTAGGGTCCTAAGATTGCCACTCTTTGGGCTTAGAGCCCTGATAACCCTATGAATGCCTCTGTCTATAATTCTACTAGGATCTCTGCTACTGAGACTATTAGGAGGAGGGGTTTCAGTGCTGGGACCGATCTCAAGATTCCTATCTAGTACGAATATCCTCGGCTACAAGTGTCATCTCAACTGCCCCCTGAACATGGTAGGGAATGCTTGGCATACTATGCTCTAAAGAGACATATTAAGCTCCTTAATGAAATGGTGAATACATAGTTTCTTGTCCTTCATGTAATCAACATATGGAAGGAGCTCAAGAAACTGACTCTCATACTGGTTCACTGTGAGGCCTCTCTGCTGGAGGTCATGGAACTCCTCTATCTATCTATGTCTGAAATACTTAGAGAGATATCTCTCATAGAAATGGGCCACAAAAGTCTCCCAAGTGAGTGTGTCAATACTTACTCCACCTATGGACACCTCCTGCTCCCACCAAGTAGAAGCGTTCTCCCATAGGAGATGGACTACAAGTCTTGCTTTTAGATTACTCCCATAAGGGCGCAATCCAAAACACTGATATAAACTCTGTAACCATTGATTCAGAAAATCTCTTAACAAGAGTGGGAGTTAACCATCCTTAATATATTGAGATACATCCCAAGGAGTATCAAAAGGTTTTCATGTTAACAACATAGTGAATTCTAGGTCAAGTGATAAACTATTAGTTTTAAATCCTCTAACAAGGTCACACTTAACAGTGTGTTTGTAACCTTTAACAAGGTTGGCTCTTCACTGAGCTCACTTCAGAAGAGTGAAAATTTTGAGTTACCGATCTCAAGTGGTTTTTCCCTTAGCAAGTTTTCCACATTAAAAATCCATGTGTCACATGTGTATATGGTTCATTGCTTTGATTTTTTTCTTTACACATGAATAAAACATGATTGATTGGTAAATACTAAGTTATTTACTGTATTTTGGTGAAGGCTAAGAAAAGATAAACTGCTATTCGGTAAAGCTTAAGGAAAGGATAAATAGTATAAATACTGAGCAGTATATACATGTTAGATTCGTACAAGGAATACATCTTGTAGGACTGAAGATAACTAGAGGTTTTATATTTGTTGTATAATGTTTTGGTTGGATTATTGGATTAATTTTTGAGGCCACTGATTCACCCCCCTCTCAGTTATTCTAACAATTGGTATCAGAGCTTGTGTACTTGGAAGAGAGTTTTAAGACTCAAGATAAAGATTAAAAGATGAGAAAAAGGGATGTGCCTAAGTTGAACAAGGACAACTTTGCATCATGGAAAAGTAGGATAAAACTCCACCTATCAGGTATTGGAAATGATGTCACACAGTACTTGGATACTGAATTTGTTTTACCTACTAGACCTCTAATATTTGATCAATTGAAAGAAAAGAATGAACATAATTATATGATGATAGAACTTGCTTCCTCACTCTCTGATGTTGAATTTGAAGATGTAAAATCATGCACCACTGCAAAGTAAATGTGGGAAAAAATCAAGCTAGTACATGGAGGAGATAAAAATGTGCTAAGAGCTAAGGCTGAAAGCCTAAGAGGAAATTTTGATGACCTAAGAATGAAGGAAGGAGAAAAAATCACTTAGTAAATCTATAGAATCAAAGAGGTTGTTAATGATATCCAAGGAGTAGGAGGTGTACTTGAAGAAGAAATAGTGGTTAGTAAAATTCTAAGAACCTTACTACCTGTTTATACTATTAGAGTATCTACTATACAAGAAATGAGAGCAATAGAAAATAACAATGTTACTCTAGATACTTTGATTGGTAGACTTATTTCATTTAAGATGAATAATTTTGACAATAGTGTCTTACCAAATATTGAGTCTGTATTCAAATCTTCATTGAAAGTAAGTAAATCAAGTCATAAAAACACTATGAGAAATGATAGTGAAAGTGATAGTGATGAACAACAACTTGATGAGATTGAAGCACTAATGGCCAGAAGATTATAAAGAGGCAAAGGTAGATACAAAGGTAAATTACCATTGGTATGTTTTAATTGTAAAGAGATTGGACACTTTGCTCCTAGATGTCCTAACAAAAGAAAATATGACAGAAGCAATGACAGGACTTATGAAAATAAGTTTGACAGAGGTGATAACTAAGATTACCGAAGCAACCACAAATCTAACAGAAGAGATAATTGAGATTAAAAGGACAAAGGGAAGAGGACATGTTACCTGGCTAAGAACAAAGCTGAGAATGCTGACACCTAGTCTGATGAAGATATTGAGGTGGTATTTTTTGCTATGAAGGGTGATTCAGATGAAGAAGAAAGGTATATTGAAACTGAAATCATAACCAAGGTTAATAAAAATGATGTCTAGATTATTGATAGTGGCTGTACTCGCTACATGACTGGAGATAAGGAAAATTTTGAAACTTTTGAATCTTATAATGGTGGATCAGTAAGAATGGGTAATGGCTCACCTTGTTCGATTGAAGGTAAAGGAAAAATCATGTTGAATAATCTGATCAGATGTGAAAGTGCATATTGGGTGAAAGGACTTAACTATAATCTATTGAGTATTTTACAGCTGAATAAAATAGGTCACCGAGTTGCATTTGAGAACAAAAAGGAAAAGATCTTTAATGAATCAAGAAGGTTGATTGGTACTAGTGAAAAGACAAAAGGTAACCTATTCTATCTTGATCATATTAAAACCACTTGTTTAATGCCTAGAAATGAAGGCACATGGTTGTGGCATAAAATATTATGTCATATGAATTTTGAAAACATGGTTAGGATAAGCAATAAAAGAAAAGTAAGTGTTAGTAATAACTGAGAGAGGGAGGGGGTGAATCAGTGGCCTCAAAAATTTATCCTTCAAACTTTAACCACCAATCAATAAACCTCAGATTATGTCCCTACAAGATGCATGCCTAATAATGATTAACTTTCTATCGGTTTTCTCTATCAATCCTTATTCTTTATAGATTACCGATAAGTAGTATAGCTATTTACCAAAATTTAGTAAATAAGTAGAGTATACCGATCAATCTAGAGTTAGCTATGTAATATGCAAGACAGTAAAGAAATGAATCATACACACATGACACATGAGTTTTTAACGTGAAAACCCTCTTAAGGGAAAAACCACTGGAACCGGTACCCCAAATTTTTACTCTTCTAAAGTGATCCCTGTTAAGAGCCAACCATGTTAAAGGTTACAAACACACTGTTAGGTGTGACCTTGTTAGAGGATTTTATACATAGAGGTTGTCACTTAGTATCAAAAATCTAATGTTGCCATCCTTGAATCAACCTCTCTCTTAGACTGTCAATAGGCATCAGGCATATCCAATGCTACTTTCATGAATCAACCTTTCTGGCACTCCTTGAGATGTACCTCAATATATAAAAGACTGTTAAGTCTTTCTCGGTTAAGAGAATTGATGCTTCAACGGTTAAACTGAAACATTATGAACCGTTCATATTGCAACTTAAATTGCAGATTTTTAGATCTATTTAAGTACATTACCTCTCTGACCAATATGTCAATTCAATCCTATGCTCCATACTTTCTGCTCTATGATACCATGCTCACAATTCATCAGTTGTCTGCAGAATTCCTTAGCTCTCCTTCAGCTTGTTTGACCAGTACTGCATGAAGCATTTATTCATCAGTTTCTCTTTAACATCCTCTTTCTATTCACACCCCTTAATCCAATTTTGTAAATGAATTAAGCTTGTATCTTATATAGACATAATATTCATTGTTTCTTGATTCTTGATTCTGCAAATTCATTGGTTCTTGGAGACCACAAAGTATTGCAGTTTCAAGAATAACAAATTTTGATGAACAGAGAGATTCTTGACAGCATCAAAGAAATGGTAAGCAAAGTAGAAAAAGAAGATTTTCCTATTCTTTATTTTTCTCCTGATATTGAAATATTCAGATTTGATGAAAATAGTGATGATTCTTTACATGAAGTTTCTTTTGAAAATCATCCTTTGGTTTGCACACAAATGGAATATGAAGCTTTCAAGTTTGAAGATGTTACTAGCAAAGATGATTTTCCATCCGTACAATTTGATGAAGATCCTATATTAGAATCTTTTTGTTTTAAATAAAATGTGACATTAGGTCTTCTTGATGAACTATGTATTAATGAAAGGGCTGAATCATGTTTTGGTAATCATTCTTTTAATTCTGAAAATGTGGTTGAAGAAACGGTTGCAAGAACAAAGTTTGAGCAGGGATTTTCTTTGGTTGATAAAGTGCTACAACATCATTAAGAGGATAAATAGCCAGATTACATTTTTCTTTGTCATGAAATGGAAGTTAATCAATTTTTTGAGCCGGCCAAATGTAAGTTTCCTTCTATGGTTGATTCAAGAGAAAAATCTTTAAATTGGGATAAATATTTTTTAGACTTGATAAATGCAAAGAATAATGAATATATTTCAATCCAGATTGACCCTATGTGTGATGAAGAATCATTTTACTTCATTCTTGATTTGAAATCTGAGAGTGCTATTAAAGATCATGGTGAATGTCAGTATGACACCGTAACTTTTCTAGAATCATTAGAATATTCTAATTTTTCCAACCTTGGTTTATCTTCTAAAATTTCTATCAAAAATGGTCATGTTGAAAGTCTAGAATGTGAGTATGTAGTATTTCCTTTTTTTAGAAAGTTGTGATTATGGTTCTTTTCAACAAAGAGTATCAGGATGTTTTAAAATTTATGTGCAAGAGAATTCTAAAAATTCAGAGGTCTATGATGAAGCATGGTTATTCGGAGGAGATTTTTGGGTCACATATTTTTAGCACGCTTCCGAATTCACTTTCAGTTATGATGAAGTTGTCAAAAAGAAATGGTTTTGTTGCAGCTTGTTGGAGCATAAGTTTCTTTCCTAGAAAGGTTCATACTTCTCCTTGTAGGTTAATGGTCATGTGTGAGTTTCTTCCTACTTTCTCTTCTTTTGGTGAGGCTGCCTCACCTATTTGTAAATAAGTTTTCTTTCATAAGTTTTGGTGTGCTTATCTTAGCCTTTCCCGCTTTCTCATTTTTGGTTTTGGCCCTGCTCCCCTCCACCCTCCCGGAAAGAAACCAATTTTTGTCCTCATTTTTCCTAGACTCTGGAGCCTGACGGATAAGGCACTTGTCTTTTGCTAGAGATACTAGATTCTTTATGTACTTTGCAGCACATAATCCATATTCAAAGCCAGCTGTAGGTGTATTTCCAGTCCCCCAATTTTTGAAATTTTTGGGTTGATTTTCAAGGTGAAAATATCCCTTAATATGTTCCCTACTTTTTATAAACATGTTTCCTATGAAGTTGAAATTGTTGAAAGATCCAAATGCAAAATTCTAGATCCTCCAAGTTTGAGGAGTTCAGAATTCAAAGTTCATTTCCTCGGTTCAAAACTATAAATTCAGTTTGAAATCTACAAAGTAGAATTGGAATTGCAATTCACAATGCAGAATTAGAATTGAGACGAAGAATTGGAATTGGGATGTAGAAGCACTTTTTGATTTTTCCATAAAGAGAAAGTGGAAAATGACCTCTCATGATCATTTTCCGCCAAGGAGAAGCTTAAGTCTCATTTTCCGCCTGAGAAGAGAAAATACAAAATCTCAATTCATAGTGAAGAGGTATGGATTCTTAGTATCAGGATTACTTTTTCAATGCAATTTATGAATCAATCAATGTCAAATCATGTCCATTACAGTGAAGCATAAAATTGGAAAATTGCTACGCTTTTCGCCCTTGATTTTGGATTTTCCATAATGGAGAGGAGGATTTGGGATTTTCTGCCGGGAGCATTAGAGGCCAATTTCCCCAAGTCCCGGTAGTTAACTAGAAGTCTTCCACCTAATATGGCTTCTCTGGTTCCTCTACCAGACATGGCTTCTCCACTTTTTGCTAATCCAAGCACACAACACTTTGAATGTTGACAAAGGAACTATGAAAGAAAATGATGAAAAATCCGCCAAGTGAAAAGGAACTTATGACATGATTGATGAAGATGTGCATCCTGAAGATCAGTAGAAGCCAAGAGAAAGGATATTAATCCATGTGAGATGCTATCCATATGCTCTGTTATGATGTACAGGGCCTGAGAGAGAAGATGGGAATCACATTCAAGTCATTCAACCGAAGTCTAGGCTTTTTGCAATTCATGGCTAGAAGTGAAAATCCCGCTTATAGTCATATAATGGAGCCACTTGACACCATGAAAATGAGGTAGAGGCTAGTACAGATCAATGTCATGATAGTTCAAGTTGCAGATGCTAATACATCTCAGAGTTGTAATTTGGGGAATGTATATAGCATGATCATCACCATGACCAGTCCAACACAGAAATGCATATATTATGAATTCCATAAACATAGTTGAGCCCTTCATCTACTCATTTCCCCTCTTCATAAGCACTGAGAATGATGATAATCCTGAATTGCTTGATAGTGTGATACCATATGTTTATCAGGAGAAGCCGAGATCAAGATACTCAACTTACACATAGAGTACTTGGTGATGGTCATAAATGGTTAAGACATTCTTATTTTTGTTCTAATCAAAATTGAGGATTGCGGTATATAAAGTTAACTGGATTTCTTATTCAATGATCACCCAAACCCATTGCGCATGCTGAAGGAGAAAAGAGGATCTTGATCTTTCCAACCATCAAAACTGATTTTGACATGCTTGCATATAAGTGGGATGTCTCTCAGTGATCCCCATCCATGAGGCTTGCTTCCACCAGTAAGGAGGAAAGACAAAATAGAGCATGTTTGGGGTTGGTGAAAAGTATGAAACTAAATACTTAGAGTATTTCTAAATGCCCTTGGTGAAAGATACTGTAGATGGTGGTATGAGGATTCCATTGCATTCTCATCTTCATAGGACAATACACAGGTCGCAAAGTATGGACCACGACATTAATCATGAACAAGGGAGATTGATGTATGCATACGAGGTGGATGTAAGAGATAGTGCATTGACGGTTAAAGAATTGATCAAGAGTTGGATGCATGTGTGTGACTGATGCAACTGCAAGAAACTAAGATCAAAAAGCAAGTGACAAACATCACCGAGCCTAACTTGCAATGGATAGAGTAAAATCACTACAAGACAAAGATCGAGCTTTGGGCCTTTTATCTGGGGGAGAAGCCAACCATAGGTATAACATTCCTCAAGCCATAGCATGTTGGAGATCGAGGTACACTTGTAGATAGATCAGATGGCCACATCAGAATTCCTTTATCACAGAAACTGCATCCTCTAGAATTAGCTACAATACTTGTTATCAAATGTTTGAGCAATGGATATGCTCAATTGGAGGCTTAGATGCTCTAATTCAAGAAATTGAAGAAACAATGAAACTTCCTCTGATCCACTCAAAGCTTTGTCTTCTCTTCCACAACTGTAGCATGTATTCAGGCCATGAGTAATGAAGTGCAAATCTTTGAACAATCTCAGCCGATTTGAATGATTAGTAACACTTGAACAGATGTTGAGCATCCTTAAGATGAAGCCCCAGAACCAATTGCATTGTGAGTTGAGCAAGACATAGAGAATGCACATATATGTTTGATGTCTTGATATTAATTGCTAACCTCAAAAATATTCATAGAACTGTGCTACAAGATAGAGAACCAATTACTGTGAAGGCCCAAAAGTTCTTGCGAAACAGTGAAACTCTCAGTGTTCTAATGATGAAAGTATTAACATTGGAGTATATTTGAGGCTTTAAAGTAAACAACATATAAATTCTCAATACTGGGTACGAGAGGTCAAGCTTCATAGTCAAATCATGGATCTAATATGAAGGAAAGCCACTGATGCAGGGGACCCAAGATCATAGAACCGACATTCACTAATCATGGGAGGAGGAGTTTATAAATATTGTTGAGAGGCTCCATCTTTCCTAGCAATATGTGCCAAATGCGATAACATTGACATGATATACCAAAATATTGACATCAATAAAAGCATGTGTATACTATGTGATATGTGGCATACTCATCCACATAATTGGTGACAAAGGTTGCAGAGCTTTCTTTGTAATCAAGAAGGTTGCAGATCAATAAAGATAGATAAGAATGAAACATGTCTTCATTGTAGATAATACTTATCATCAAAGTATTCTCTATAAATGCTAAACTACAATATACCAAAAACAACAAAAGACCAAGTAATGTGGAGAGAAATGACAAGATCTGTATTCATTAAAGATCAGTTACAAATGAAGAAGAATTAAATGAAGAGGGCTTTGCAATAAAATCATTTGGTCCCTTATGACAAAAGGTCACTCAAAAGAGTTGCTCGAAAAAGAAGGAAAGAAGGTGAGATTATAAAGACATTGAAAATTAGAAACTGTCAAAGAATATGAAACGGTTATTGTAACCAAATAGTCACAGGGGAAAGTGAAGGATTCCTGAAGTCTATTTATGGTAAAATATTTTCATTGAAGGGGGCTTCTTTTCTGCAAAAAGACAGAGAGCTGGAGTAGGGGGAAGACATCATTTCATTATTACATTTCATTTTATGCATTAGAGGTTTTTGTTCTAGTTTTGTAATAGATTTGGCAATAAGCTGTAAGCAAGTAAAATCTGAGTATTCTTATTTGTTGTGTTCACAACAAAGAAGAGTTTTGCTTCTAATGAGAGAGTTTGGGTATTATTTTCTGAATATATTCAATGAGATCATTGTTGTATTTGGTTTTGAACATTATCTTGCATATTGTGTCAAATGATGAATGTTATGTAGATGAGAGCATTTGTATGCATTCCTATTGCAAGAATCTAAATATTAAATGTTCATTCCTTCATTGCATTTGAATAACTAACATTCATTCTACATTACCAAGGCCGGGGAGTCATAAGATGTGTGGGTTCTCAAAGTTGGCTAGGTTTAGGGTTGATTTCACTTCCTGAGTTAGTTCTATTCAGAGCTAGCTTGGTTTTCCTCTTCCATTCTCAAGTTAAGAACGTACCCAGTTAATGTAGGAATAAACAAATTCACTAAATATCATTCATAAGGGAGCTGTACCTTTCAATTCAAAGGAAATCTATCAACCTGATGATATATTATCCAACTATTGGTATCTGATCATTTCTTTCAGATTTGGGCATTTGAGAGTTAAATTTGAAAAGAAAAATCTATTTACCAATAGATTTTTGGCAACTCTGCTGGGGAGGCGGAAAAGAAGATTAGTGTTGAAGATTGTTTCCTCAGTTTTATTAGTATTATCTCCACTAGAGATTGTCGACTCTGTTTTGATTCTCATAATTTTTGGTTGAAGAGTCCAGTGCTTTCATTTCTAGAATTATTATTATCTCTACTTGGAGGAGATTGGTGACTCTGACTTAAAATACCATGCCTATCAAAGTTGTGAAAGGGAAGAGGTTGGATCCTTCCTTTATAGAACTTCACCAAACTTGCGATCCAGTATTGTGTGATTTATTTGATTCTTTTAGAGAAAGTATCACTCAAGGAAAAAAAATGAATTTAAGCATTGAAGAAGACCATGTACGAGTTCTATTATGAAGAAGTGTTTGTGCCAGGTATCACAAGAAGAAAGAACTGGGAGTGAAAATGAAGTTGTTGCAGCATTGCGAAAAAAGGGTGTTGCATTTAAGTGAAGAATTGAAGGTGAATGATGATGAAGTTTCAGAAGTCCCACATGACCTTGTTTCTTATAATTTTTTAGTCTTGAGTGAACATGACATTTAGCCAAGGAAACAAATCACAAAATTTCCTACCGGTGAAGAAATAGATGCTAAAAGTGATCCAAGTCTGCAATTCCTTTGGATTGCCTTTAAAGAGAGTATTGTTGAAGGTGAAAAGAAAAGGTTGAGTTTCTCCAAAGATCATCAATCTGCTCTGATGCTAAAATGCATGATCCAAAGATATTTTGATGTCCAAGATGCAAGAGAAGGGAAATTTATTCCAGCATTTATGCATGAAGAAAAATTAGTAAATAAAGAAACCATATCTGCAAATTGCTTGGTTCTCAGAGAGAAGGAAGTATTCCAGTTTCAAGAAGAACAAATTTTGATGAACGGAGAGATTCTTGACAGCAACAAAGAAACAGTAAGCAAAGTAGAAAAAGAATATTTTCCTATGCTTTCTTTTGCTCCTGATATTGAAAGATTCAGATTTGATGAAAATAGTGATGATTCTTTACATGAAGTTTCTTTTGAAAATCATCCTTTGGTTTGCACACAAATGTAATATGAAGCTTTCAAGTTTGAAGAAGTTACTTGAAAAGATGATTTTCCATCCGTACAATTTGATGAAGAGCCTATATTAGAATATTTTTTTTTTGAAGAAAATGTGACATTAGGTCTTCTTTATGAACTATGTATTAATGAAAGGGCTGAATCATGTTTTGGTAATCATTCTTTTAAGTCTAAAAATGTGGTTGAAGAAGTGGTTGCAAGAACAAAGTTTGAGCAGGGCTTTTCTTTGGTTGATAAAGTTCTAGAACATCATGAAGAGGATAAAGAGCCGGATTACGTTATTCTTTATCATGAAATGGAAGTTATTCAATTTTTGGAGCTGGCCACATGTAAGTTTTCTTCTATGGTTGATTTAGGAGAAAACTCTTTAAATTGGGATAAAGATTTTCAGACTTGATAAATGCAAAGAATAATGAAGATATTTCAATCCAGATTGACCCTATGTGCAATGAAGAATCATTTTACTTCAGTCTTGATTTGAAATCTGAGAGCGCTATTAAAGATCATGGTGAATGTCAGTATGATGCTGTAAATTTTCCAGAGTCATTCGAATATTCTGATTTTTCCAACCTTGTTTTATCTTCTAAAATTTCTATAAAAAATGATCATGTTGAAAGTCTGGAATGTGAGTATGTTGCAGTACCTTTTTCAGAAAGTTGTGATTATGGTTCTTTTCAGAAAAGAGTAGCAGGATGTTTTAAAAGTTATGTGCAGGAGAATTCTGAAAATTTAGAGGTCTATGATGAAGCATGGTTATTTGGAGGATATTTTTTGGTCACATATTTTCAGCATGCTTCCGAATTCACTTTCAGTTATGATGAAGTTGTCAAAAAGAAATGGTTTTGTTGTAGCTTTTTGGAGCACAAGTTTCTTTCCTGGGAAGGTTCATACTTCTCCTTGCCGATTAATGGTCATGTGTGAGTTTCTTCCTGCTTTCTCTTCTTTTGGTGAGGTTGCCTTGCCTATTTGTATATAAGTTTGCTTCTGTAAGTTTTTGTGTGCTTAGCTTAGCCTTTCCCACTTTCTCAGTTTTGGCTTTGGCCCTGCTCCCCTCCGCCCTCCCAACAAGAAACCCTTTGTTGTCCTCATTTTTCCTAGACTCTGTAGCCCGATGGATAAGGCACTTGTCCTTTTCTAGAGATACTAGATTCTTTATGTACTTTGCATCGCATAATCCCCATTCAGAGCCACCTGTAGGCGTATTTCCAGTCCCCCAATTTTTGAACTTTTTGGGTTGATTTTTATGGTGAAAATATCCCTTAATGTGTTTCCTGATTTTTACTAACATGTTTCCTATGAATTTGAAATTTTTGAAAGAACCAAATGCAAAATTCCACATCCTCCAAGTTTGAGGAGTTCAAAATTCAAAGTTCATTTCCTTGGTTCAAAACTATAAATTCAGTTTGAAGTCTACAAAGAAGAATTGGAATTGCAATTCACAATACAAAATTAGAATTGGGATGGAGAATTGGAATTGGGATGTAGAAGCACTTTTTGAGTTGTCTAAAAAGAGAAAGTGGAAAATGACCTCTCACAGTCATTTTCCGCCAAGGAGAAGCTTAAGTCTCATTTTCTGCCTGAGAGGAGAAAATACAAAATCCTGATTCATAGTGAAGAGGTACAAATTCTTAGTATCACGATTACTCTTTCAATTTAATTTATGAATCAATCGATGTCAAATCATGTCCCTTACAGTGAAGCGGAAAAATGGAAAATTTCGATGCTTTTCTCCCTTGATTTGGGATTTTCCGTCAGGAGCATTAGAGGCCAATTTCCCCAAGTCCTGATAGTTAACTAAAAGGATTCCACCAGATATGGATTCTCTACATCTTCTACCAGATATGGCTTCTCCACTTTTTGCTAATCCAAGGACACGATACTTTAAATGTTGACAGAGGCATTATGGAAGCAAATGATGAAAAATATGCCAAGTGAAAAGGAACTTATGACATGATTGATGAAGATTTGCATCCTTAACATCAGAAGAAGATAAGAGAAAGGGTGTTAATCCATGTTAGATGTTATCCATATGCTCTGTTCTGATGCACCGGGCCCAAGAGAGAAGATGGGAATCACATTTAAGTCATCCAACTAAAGTCTGGGTTTTTCGCAATTCACGGCCAGAAGTGAAAATCCTGCTGACAGTCATATAATGGAGCCACTTGACACCATGAAAATGAGGTAGGGGATAGTACGGTTCAATTTCACAACAGTTCAAGTTGCAGATACTAATACATCTCCGAGTTGTAATTTGGGGAATGTATATAGCATGCTCATCACCATGACCGGTCCAACATAGAAGTGCATATATTGTGAATTCCATAAACATAGACAAGCCCTTCATCTACTCATTCCCCCTCTTCATAAGAAATGAGCATGACGATAATCCCAAATTGCTTGACAGTGTGATACCATATGTTTATCAGGAGAAGCCGAGATCAAGAAACTCAACTTAGACACAGAGTACTTGGTGATGGTCATAAATGGTTAAGAGGTTATTATTTTTTTTCAAATCAAAATTGAGGATTGAGGTATATAAAGTTAACTGGAGTGCTTATTTAACAACCTCCCAAACCCATTGCGCATGTTGAAGGAGAAAAGAGGATCTTGATCTTTCCAACCATCGAAATTGATTTTTATATGCTTGTGTATAAGTGGGATGTCTCTCAGTGATCCCCATCCATGAGGCTTGCATCCACCAGTAAGAAGGAAAGACAAAATAGAGCATGTTTGGGGTTGGTGAGAAATATTAAAGTAAATACTCAGAGTATTTCTAAATGTGTTTGGTGAAAGATACTGTACATGGTGGTATGAGGAGTCTATTGCATTCTCATCTTCACAGGACAATACATAGGTCGCGGAGCATGGACCGTGACATTAATCATGAACATGGGAGATTGATGTATGCATACGAGGTGGATGTAAGAGATAGTGCTTTGACAATTAAAGGATGGATCTAGAGTTGGATTCATGTGTGTGACTGATGCAACTGCAAGACATTAGGATCAAAAATCAAGAGATGAACATCATCGAGCCTAACTTGCAATGGACAAAGTAAAATCACTGTGAAACAAAGATCAAGCTTTGGACCTTTTATCTAGAGGAGAAGCCAACCATAGGTATAACATTCCTCAGGCCATAGCATGTTGGAGCTTGAGGTACACTTGTAGACAGATCAAATGGCCACATCAAAGTTCCTTTATCAAAAAAATTGCATCCTCTAGAATCAGCTACAAGACTTTTAATCAAATGTATGAGCAATGGATATGCTCAATTGGAGGCTTAGATGCTCTAATTCAAGAAATTGAAGAAATGATGAAACTTCCTCTGATCCACTCAAAGCTTGATCTTCTCTGTCACAACTATAGCATGTATTCAGGCCATGAGTAATGAAGTGCAAATCTCTGAACAACCTTAGCCAATTTGAATGATTAGTAACACTTGAACATATGTCGAGAATCCTTAAGATGAAGGTTCTGAACCAATTGCATTGTGAGTTGAGAAAGACATAAGGAATGCATTTATATGTTTGATGTCTTGATATTAATTTCTAACCTTAGAAAGATTCATAGAATTGTGCTACAAGATAGAGAACCAGTTACTTTGAAGGCCCAAGAGCTCTTTCGAAATAGTGAAGCTCTCGGTGTTCTAATGATGAAAGTATTAACATTGGAGTATGTTCAAGGCTTCAAAGTAAACAACATATAACTTCTCAATGCTGGGTATGATAGGTCGAGCTTCATAGTCAAATCATGGATTTGATATGAAGGAAAGCCACTGATGCAGTAGACCCAATATCACAGAACCGATATTCACCAATCATGGGAGGAGGAATTTGTAAATGTTGTTGAGAGGCTCCATCTTTCCCAGTGATATGTGCCAAATGCGATAACATTGACACGATAGACCAAAATATTGACATCAGTAAAAGCATTTGTCTACTATGTGACATGTGGCATACTTATCCATATAATTGGTGAAAAAGGTTGGAGAGTTTTGTTTCTAATCAAGAAGGTTGTAGATCAGTAAAGATAGATAAGAATGACACATGTCTTCATTATAGATAATACTTATGTTCAAATTATTCTCTCTAAATTATAAACTACAATATACCAAAAATAACAAAAGACCAAGTAATGTGGAGAGAAAAGGAAAGATCTTTATTCATTAAATATTGGTTACAAATGAAGAAGAATTAAATGAAGAGGACTTTGCAATAAAATCATTCGGTCCCTTATGAAAAAAGGTCATTTGAAAGAGTTGCTCCAAAAAGAAGGAAAGAATGTGAGATTAGAAAAGTTATTGAATATTATAAATTGTCAAAGAATATGATACGGTTATTGTAACCGAATAGTCATACGGGAAAGTGATGGATTCCTGAAGTCTATTTATGGTAAAATATTTTCATTGAAGGGGGCTTCTTTTTTGCAAAAAGACAGAGAGATGGAGTAGGGGGAAGACAACATTTCATTTTATGCATTAGAGGTTTTGGTTCTAGTTTTGTAATAGATTTGGCAATAAGCTGTAAGCAAGTAAAATCTGAGTATTCTTATTTGTTGTGTTCAAAACAAAGAAGATTTTTTCTTCGAATCAGAGAGTTTGGGTATTATTTTCTGAATATATTCAATGAGAGAATTGTTGTATTCAGTTTTGAACATTATCTTGCATATTGTGTCAAATGATGAATGTTATGTAGATGAGAGAATTGCATGCATTCCTATTGCAAGACTCTGAATATTAAATCTTCCTTCCTTCATTACATTTGCATAACTAATATTCATTCTGCATTACCAAGGCCAGGGAGTCATAAGATGTGTGGGTTCTCAAAGTTGGCTAGTTTAGGCTTGATTTCACTACCTGAGTTAGTTCTGTTTAGGGCTGGCTTGGTTTTCCTCTTCTATTCTCAGGTTAAGAACATACCCAGTTAATGTAGGAATAAAAAATTCATTGAATATCATTCATAAGGGAGCTATACCTTTCAGTTAGAGGAAATCTATCAACCTGATGATAGATTATCCAACTGTTGGTATCTGATCATTTCTTTCAGATTTGGGCATTTGAGAGTTAAATTCAAAAAGAACAATCTATTTACCAATAGGCAACACTATGCTTCCTATTGTCGGGTAACACTGTGACTATTCTTCTTTTCTTTTATCGATGGTGTGTGCTCTGTCGGTGTTCTTTGTCACTTAGTGAATACATGACTTTTTTGTATTGCTGAAAGCATAAGCTTGGTTCCTTGGGTTCTCTAAAGCCTTTGGCTTTATGTACATGACCATACAGATGATATTAATTTTACATCAATGACAATACAAACTATTAACTGATTTAATTCCTTGCATTATCTTCAACTTAATACTATCAAACATTTAATTAGTTACATGTCATCAATATCTCCCTTTGGCATCGATGGAAACATAGTATATTATCACACTATACTATTTCTAATACAATATGAAATACAACAGTTGAGCTTCATCAACTACTAATCTTTTTGTTCTAATAACTGATAAAAATGTCTGACCATTGGTAAGCTTTGTTTAAGATTAGATTTGATTCTTGTAGCTCTTCATAGCTTTCTTTTTTTGATGTGTTGCGATCTCTTCTTGTGTCAAAATTTCTCCTCTAAATTTTCTCCTCTTTTGATGTCTTTTTTCTCTTGTCAGTAACTCTCCCTTTGTATAATCTTTCCATACAATATCTCTCCCTAAGAATATAATCTCCCCCTGTTGGAGTAATGTGCTAATAGATACTTTTTATCCCTTTTCTGAAGAATGTGTGATAATATGGATACTTTATCTCCCTTTGAAAGCAATGCCAAATAAGTATTTTACTGATATCTGACATTAGTGTCAAGCAATCTTTTGTCACCATCCATAATATATTCCTTGAATTTCCCTTCTCCATCAGCAATACAACAATATGCTCTAGTGCTTGGTGTTGATATATACCTATCTGTATATACATGTCGCTTTGAAGTTCATCTCTTTGTTTGCATAAATCAAGAATGATATTATGATAATATGTAGGTTGATGCAGCCTTCTAGTCAGCTTACTAACCAGTAGACAAGGGTTTGACCCTTAGTCTCTTTCTCAAGTACTCAAATGCATCCTTGGGTAGTGGCTTGGTGAAGATATCGGCCAATTGTTCCTTTCATTGCACATACTCAAGTATCACCTCTTTTGCCTGAACTTGTTCTCTCAAATAATGATACTTGATGGTAATATGATTTGTTTTAGCATGCATGACTGGGTTTTTGGAAATTTTAATTGCACTTGTATTATCACAATAGATAATTAATGGTTCTAGGATCTTCATATGCATACCTTCTTGTAACTATTTGATCCATGCAATATTTGAGAAATTTGCAGCAGCAGCAACATACTCTACTTCTATAGTAGATTGTGAGATGCATCCTTATTTCTTGCTCATCCATGTGACATGTCTGTCACCCATGAATAATGATCCTCCAATTGTGCTCTTCCATTCATCAATACTTTCAGCCCAATCAACATCGGTAAAGACCTGAAGTTCAAATTTTCCTTCTCTTCTATACAAAGTCTAATTTACCTCTGATGCGTTGTCCTCCTTTGTCAACTTACATCTAGTATCCTTCGGTGTTCCAACTAGTTTGGACTCTTCCATCTTGAATATTTTTAGGACCTCTTTAATGTATTTGGACTATGTAATGAAAATACCTTCACATTTTTGCATGATATGTAGACCAAGAACTTGATCTCTCCAAACATAGACATCTCAAAATATTTTCTCATCTCATTAGAAAATGATTTGCATAGCATATCATTGCCTCCAAATATGTTGTCATCAACAAATATTTCAGCAATCAAAGTGTTAGCATCGATATCTTCCTTCAAATAAAGATCACTATTTTCACTAGTCCTTACAAATCCAATACTTATAAGATAGGAATTAAGCCATTCATACCAGGCTCGGGGCAATTTTTTTAATCCATAAAAGGCTTTGTGAAGTCTACATACCATGTCCCTCTTGTCTGGATAAACAAACCCTTCTGGTTGTTCAATGTATACCTCTTCTTCAAGTATTCCATTCAGGAATGCAGATTTGACATCCATTTTATATACCTTGAATAATTTATATACAGCATAAGAAAGTAATATTCTTACTCCTTCTATCCTAGAAATAGGTGCAAAGGTCTCTCCATAGTCAATTCCTTCTTCTTGTGCATACCCCTTGCATACTAGTCTTGCTTTATTCCTTGTGACTTCTCCATTCTGATTCAGCTTATTCCTAAATATCCATTTTGTGTCGATGGAATTCTTTTCATTTGGTCTTGTCACAAGTGACCATGTTTTGTTTTTCTCAATCTGCTCAATCTCATTATTCATAGCACTTATCCATTCTTCATTATCAAGTACAACATTGATAATTTTTGGCTCCAACTCACAAATTAGACAGCTTGATTTTAGAGACTTAATTCTTGTTCTTGTACCAAATTTCTTATCTCCTATGATCTAGATCTCTCGATGGTTCTTTCTTACATATCTAGCAAGTATAGGTATAGCTCTTTGTCTATTAGTTTGATCATTGTTTTGTTCTTCATTCTTTTCTTCATCACCTTGCACATTATCTTGATCATTGTCCTGACCATCAGTATTTGCAGCCTGATGCTCGGGTGCAATGATCTATTTCTCAGGAGCTCTACATTGTTGGTAGGGTAGAGTGTTAGGTTCCTCATTGTAAGTGAACTTATTGTAGTCCTATAGTTCTTTAGTGCTTTCCTGTTCATTCTTCTTTGCAAATTCATCTATCTTTACATTTACACTTTCAATAATTTTGTTAGAGGATTTGTTTAGACATTTATAATCCTTGATCTTGGTAGAATATCCTAGAAAAATTCCTTCATCACTCTTGGAGTCAAGTTTTCCATTTCTATCATCTTTTAAGATATAAAATTGACTGCCAAAATTTTTGAAATAACTTACATTGGGTGTGTATCCATACCATAGATCATAAGGTGTCTTTTTGGTGTCTTTCTTCAATTGTACTCTGTTTAATGTGTAAATAGAAGTACTAAGAGCTTCCATCTAGAAGATTTGGGTGATGCTTTTCTCTATCATCAGTGTCCTTACACAGTCAACTATGGATCTGTTCCTTCTTTCAACGATTCCATTCTGCTATGGTGTCCTTGGTGCAGAGACCTGTCTTTTGATTCCATGCTCATTACAAAAGTTAGTTAATTCATCTAAAATAAATTCCCCTCCTCTATTTGACCTTAAGAATTTTAGCTCCTTACCACTTTGCTTTGTACCATTTAAACATCTTAAATGCTTCTGATTTATCTTTTAGAAACATGACTATCATCATTCTGGAGTAATCATCAATAAAGAGAATGAAATATCTATCTCCATAATAACTTTTTGTCCTCATAGGTCCACATAAATCAGTATGGACTAATTCTAGAATTGCATTAGATGTATGGGTTTTTCTTTTGAAACTAGACTTTTTCATTTTTCCTTTTTGAAAATTCTTACACATGATATTGTTGGGCTTGGTCATCGTTAGTAAGCCTTTGACATTTCTCTTTTTGCTAATCTTTATCATGTTTTCAAAGTTCATATGACACAATATTTAGTGCCATAACCATATGTCTTCATTTGTAGCAATCAAACAAGTGGAGTCAGTATCATTCAAATAGAATAAGTTACCTTTTGTTTGCTCACCAGTACCAATCAGATTTCCAGATTTATTAAAGATCTTTGCCTTCTTATTTTCAAATGCTACTTTGTGACCTAAATTATTCAACTGAGAAACACTCAATAGATTATAATTCAATCCATTTACCCAATAAGCATTCTCACACTTTATCTGGTTATTCAACATTATTGTTCCTCTACCTTCAACTAGATATGGTGTTTCATTTCCCATTCTTAGTGAACCATCTTTATAGTATTCAAAAGTCTCAAAAATTTTCTTATCATCGGTCATATGGTGAGTGCAGCCACTATATATGATCCAAACATCATTTTTTCTAATTTTAGATATGAGAGCTTTTTCTACATACCTTTCTTCATCATTATCTAAATCATCTTTTACAGCCACACACACCATTTTTGATATCTTCATCAGATTCAGTGTCAGTATCATCATCCCTGCATTTTTCTAGGTAACTTCCCTTCTTTCCTTTGTCCTTATAGTCTCAAGTATCTCTTCTTTCTGATTGTCGGTAGCTTCTATAATCACCTCTGTCAGACTTCTTTTCAAATGATCTGTCATTACGTCTTTCATCTTTTCTTCTGTTAGTACATTTTGCAGCAAAGTGTCCAATCTCTTTGCAATTAAAACAAACAAGTGGAAATTTACCTTTGTATTTACTTTTGCCTCTCTGCATTCTTCTGGCCATAAGTGCTTCAATTTCATCAAGATCATCTTCTTCACTTTCACCATCACTATCTTTTCTCATAGTGTTTTTGTGACTTGATTTACTTATTCTCATACAAGTTTTGAATGCAGACTCTATGTTTGGTAAGACACTATTATCAAATTTATTCATCTCAAATGAAATCAGTCTTGTAATTAAAAGCAAGTTGGGAGATTTCCAAACTTCCCACATGGTTGAAATTCGTGTGTCTAACTCATTCTTTGGGCAAATTGGTAACATGTACACGCAATATAATTATAGACTTCCCATTGTTTGTATATACAATAGTAATTTATCTTTCTTGATCCAGAACACTACAAAGGCTGAGGGGTCATGGCATTACATAGTTTGGAGTATGGTGTATGTGATCAATGTGGGAGTTTACATGCAGAATTAATGCCTAAGAACTATAGAATTCTTATTTCTTCTCCGGATGTAGAACAAGCTCTCCCAACCTGAATTTTAGAGGAAATATTTGAAGGTATGTTTATTGTTCAATCTACAAACATTAGGGAAGCAATTAAAACTATCATTGGCCACGAAAATATAGAACCGCGGACCAAAAAACTAATATTTCCATCACAATTAGTTTCAATCTTCTTTTCAAATGCCATGGACTTAATGCAATCTACACATTTACTGGAAGAAATTGCTCTCAAGTTTGTGATCCCAAAATTTTGGGATGAAAATAAATTGCAGAGAGCCATGCAAAAGTATGATATATGGAACAGGCATGCTTTGATAGGCAGCATCTTTACAAGGCATTCACTGCTATCAAACCACGTTGCCATGGTCACATATGATAAAATCAAAAGGGTGTTGGAAGAACAGAGCAGCCTCCAAACTTCTGTTGCTTTGCATACAGTGGGTCGCACATTAGGTTTAGACTCGGAAGAGCCAATTTGCAAAAAAGTGGATGCATTGTCTTTGCTACTCGATAGGTTTAACATTGTAGATTCCCCACTTGCCTGTACATCAGTATCTTCCCAACATTTGGGTTGTGAAGTTCGATGGCCCCAACTCTCGGTTGATCATCCGCAGGAAGTATGGCCGGAGAGTGCACAAGTGTTGGAAGGGACTGCTATCCAACCATACAATAGGGAAGGTTGGGTCGATTACCAAAAAAACAATAAAGATTCAGGATGGGATGGCCCATAGGCACACAACAAAGATGGTGGGGGATGGTTACCTCACTCAGATTTCTCCCCTGGAGATTTTGACCCTATGGAGGAATAATTAAAGAAACAACATATTTTTTGTATCAACTACTGCATGAATTTTGTTTTTAATTGCCTTTGGGACAACAAAGAATGAAGCTCTCAAAGTTCCTGACTGTTGATGGCTCCTCGATATCTAGGGTTTCTTCTACACGATCAATGGGTAAATTTTCATATGCTTATCGGTTTTGGTGGTCTCTTCCTCATCGACATTTTGGCCATCTTTTTGGAGGCATAAAATCTAACTTTTCAAACTTGTTTAAATTTAAACACCGACCCCCCGATAGGAGCCTCATATAGGATGTGTGTGTCAAAGTTAATTTGAAGTTATTTTGAAGGGTTCATTTTGCGTTTCCCACTTTGTAAATGTTAATTTGATTTAAGCTATTGAGCAAATACTGTGGTTTTGATCTCGTTTCTTTTTGAGGTCAACTAAATATGTAATAGTTAGACTTCTAGCTTCTGCATATCATTGTACTGAGTAATGACGTCAGGTTTTCTTACTGGCTCTTTCCCGACCGAGCTCTTGAACCAGTTTTATTATTAATATTAAAAATATTAGTGGAGACCCCACTTTTTCCTTAAAAAAAAAAAAAACATTGCTATTTGCTACTGCTCTCATTTCTTGAATGGCAGATACTCTAATAGCATAAGTAGGCAGTAAGATTCTTAGAATTTTACTTACCATTGTATCTTCTTCTAGTACACCTCCAACTCCTCGGATAGAATTGACTACCTCTTTGATTCTTGTGTTGTACTGAGTGATTTTTTCACCTTCTTTAATTTTGAGATCATCAAACTTTCCTCTAAGGCTTTCTTCCTTGGCTCTCAAAACATTTTCAACTATTGGTGCTCCTTTGGGAAACACATATTCAATTTTCAGAAATTGAGTAACATCATTACTAATACCTGATAAGTGGAGTCTTATCCTGCTCTGCCATGAAGAAAAATTATCTTTTCTCAACTTGGGCACATCTTGTCTATTCATCTTGTGTTCTTTGGCTTAGGTCTTGACACCTTCCTTCTAAGCACATAAGCTCTGATACCAATTGTTAGTAATAACTGAGAGGGGGGGGTGCATCAGTGGCCTCAAAAATTTATCCTTCAAACTTTAACCACCAATCAATAAACCTCAGATTATTATGTCCCTACAAGATGCATGCCTAATAATGATTAATTGTCTATCAGTTTGCTCTGTCAATCCTTATTCTTTCTTGATTACCGATAAGCAGTATAGCTATTTACCGAAACTCAGTAAATAAGTAGAGTATACCGATCAATCCAGAGTTAGCTATGTAAGATGCAAGACAGTAAAGAAATGAAT
>MU225608.1:676059-689151 GCA_018584345.1 Thuja plicata | reverse complement strand
AATATTAATAAATGAAATAAACTTATTTAATTCATTTAGAAATATAGGAATTAATTATTTAAACAATTTAATTGCTTTTTAATAATTAGGGGACTATAGCCATTTTAATTAAATTAAATAGGCTAGAGGAATGGGTTAATTGCAAGTGGGTATTTGATTTTGGGATTTATTTAATTCCTTTATAATTAAATACTATAGCCATATTCGATTTTGGTTTGATTTGATTGGTCAAAATTGATTTGAATTATATGGCTATAATAGTTAATATAAATCAGTGATAAAAATCACCTAGGACATTAAATTGATTATGCTAAGTAGTAATAGGGTCATTTGGACATAATTGAGGGTATGATCACACTTAGGGTAAATAGGGTCCATAATTGGAACAAACCAAATTCAGGTGGTTACATTTGCCCCTCTTTGAATTGATGTGCGAGCAGCGCATTGATTCAAAGAATTTTTTTGATTTTGATTTCAGAAAAGTTGAGAATCCCGTTCTTGGTTGTCGAACGAAATGTTGATGAGATCAATCTTGCACTTTGATTGAACCAAGCTGATAGAATTGATTTTGAACTTGGTTTTCATCCAAAGATCAACAAAAGATTTTTAAAAATACCAATTCTGAACTTGGTTGTCGTCCGAAAATTGATAATACTGATTCCAAACTTGGTTGTCATCCGAAAGCCAATACAAAGCTGCCAGGAGCTTTAAAAATCTTCTAAAATGAGGAAACATAAGATATCCATCTCATGAGAACCAAAGCTTTCTATCCAACAATTCTGACTTTAGTCAAGGAAACTGTCATGCCCCTAGTTTGTTTGATAACAAAGTCATTTTGATGCTGTTTCGAGCAAAAATTTAATTGATGATAGTGTGATCATGGCCCCTCGGGAACAAAATCGAAGGAAAAAAAATAAAATCCCTCAGTTGAATAGATTATAACACTTGCAGGAAGTGATAAGGCCAGAAAGAGTAGAGTAGAAGACGGTGTGTTTTAAAAATAAACACATAATTATCAAGTTAATTATGTGAAAATGTGAGTTCAATTTTGTTCCTGATAGATCAGAGATTGTGGGAATCATTGATTATGTAATTAACTTGGATTTAGAAGAAGATAGAAATCATGTTTTAAGCTCAAAGTTCCTTATGTTGTTAATGCTGTTGAAAAATGCATCAGGCAATCTTTAAATGCAGCTATATGAAGACTCTTAGGACTTGTCACTGATTTAGCAAATATTGCAACATTTTTATCATCATTGGGCGCATTTGGAGTGGATACCATTGAATAGTATAATCATCACTAATACCCACTAATATTATGATAATATGAATACTATGTTTTATTGAAATGTCAGAAATAGACTTAGGTATCAAGGTATAGAAGCCAGGATAACAAAATAGTCACCTTCCTTTTAATATACCAGTTTCTGATTAAGGCAAGATTTTGAACCCGCAATGACCTTGGAAATTCATATCCTTGGGTACATTATGATTCATATACCTTAGTGAGAATCTAGATCAGAAAATGGACAAGCAAATTGTATCAAACTCACCGTAGTTTACACATAACAAAGATCGAGATATATGCGGCTATCCACCCATAGTGGCAGCTCTTACCATAAACATCCAAGCCAAGTGAAATTTATAGGATCATTTGAAACAATCACCATACGTAGAAATTTAAGAAAACATTATGCCCCCAATCCTTGCGACTCTTTGTCTTTGTGCAGATGTCATTGAGTAACTAAGAAGACATAACAAATCATTAATTGTGAATCAATCCAATAAAATTTATAATTACTTAGATGCCCCTAGTTGAAAACATCATTAGGACATAAAAAGAATCATAATCAAACCAATAACAAACTATGTGTTTAATAAGTACTTTGTTCATCCATACGTCATACACAGTAAAGATTCATCAATCAGTAAATCAAAATATAAGCAATATGGCGTTCCATGTCTGTGTCTTGGTAGGATAATTTGTGCATGTTTGCGATCCAACATAGCCTCATAGAAATGTTGTGAATGTTTTTAAATGTCATGTCCCATGTCGTCAAAAGACACCTTTGTTTTAAGTAAGTGACATTTTTTTTACATGTATTGAGAAACATCGTGTTCGTGAGACAAACCATCCTAGAGAAACCTAGCAACCACAATTGACTATGCCAACAAGGATGCCCCCAGTGCAGAATGACCTATTCCTAAGACGTAAAGATAGACAAATCCCAAGCGAGGATAAGATAGTCGTGTAGGAAACTGAAGTTAGCGTATGAGCACAGGTAAAACTATGAAGGCCTAGTATCAGTAGTGCATTGATAGATGGAGCACAGAACACAAGTGACGCCTGATTGCCAGGTTTTCACCACTTGGCAAGATTCTTATCTTTATTTTTTCTACCAAGATGCCTGTTTGACCAGGTGCTCATCAAGGCACTTTTTCTCTTTTTCAATTTTTTTGCTATTTTTGCTTTTTTGAATGTTTTTGTAGTATCAAGGCACCTTTTTACTTGGTTTTCACCAAGGATAACCATTTTGTAGGACTTTTTCCACTATTTTTGGATTTCTTCAGGATCAATTTTCTGAATGTTTTTGGTGTTTTGCAAGAACTTTGTGTTGTACAGGCTCTGCTAGCTGAACATTAAGCGTAGAACCACTTTAAATGTAGAGTGTTGATAGAATCAAGAAGAACATCTCCCTCAGGCGTAGCTAACTAATAAGCTCTAGTCCCAAAAGTAGCCATGATAATATAAGGTCCCAGCCAGTTAGGTTCAAATTTCCCTTTCTACTCTCTGTTAGGTTGGTTTTTAGGATTCTCTTTTAGGACAAGGTCCCCCACTTCAAACTTGCATGGTTTAACCTTCTTATTGTAACCTTTGGACATTCTTGCTTGGTATACCTTGAGGTGATCGAATGCTTATTGTCTACACTTGTCCAATAGGTCTAGAGAATTTATCCGATCAATGCGGTACTGTTCATTAGTAACTAGTCCTTGTAGAGAGATTCACAAAGATGGGATTTCAACCTCAATAGGTAGTACTGCCTCAGCGCCATAGACTAGATAAGATGGTGTGGCTCCAACTGGTGTCCTGATGCTTTTTCTGTAGGCCCATAGTGCCGGATTTAGTTGTAAATGCCAGTCTTTGCTAGACTTGCTCACAGTTCTGTGTAGGATTTTGAGAATATTTTTGTTTGAAGCCTCAGCCTGTCCATTACCTTGAGGATAATAGACCAAAGAGCAATGTTGAGTAATATTGAACTGTTCACAGAGGTCATCAATGTCTTGGTTTTTAAATTGGCCCCCATTGTCTGCCACAATTGATGAGGGTATCCCATATCTACAAATAATGTAGTTTAAAATGAACATAGCCACCTGTTTGCCAATGGCTTTGATTAGCGGCACGGCCTAGACCCACTTTGTGAAATATTCAATGGCCGTAATGATGAACTTGTGTCCATTTGAAGAGTTGGGATATATCTGTCCAACCAAGTCAAAGGCCCATTGCTGGAATGGCCAATGTGTTATGAAAGGTATCAGTTCTCTGGCAGGAGCATGGATGAGATTTCCATGTGTTTAGCATTTAAGACATGCTTTGGAAAATTGAATAGCATCTTTCTCCATTGTAGGCCACTAATAGCCTACTCTGAGCAGTTTTTTAGCTAATGAAAAGCCATTTGAGTGTGATCCACATACACCTTCGTGGACGTCCTTTAAAGCTAGATCAGACTCTTCTAGTTCTAAACATCGAAGAAGTGTATCGACGAGACTATGTCGATATAGGTTGTTAGTTATGAGGATGTAACGTGATGTTGTCCTAATCAAGGATAATTTCTCATTTCTAGATAGATTGGCGGGAATGGTTTGGTCAAAAAGATAAGCAATGATACTAGCATATCGAGATTGATTGGGAGTATTTAAGGCACAGATTACCTGGTATTTTGGATTGGGGAAGGCCGAATAGGATATTTCTTCCACCAAGAAGTCATAGCAGAATTGATGTTCCTCTAACTGTAGCATGGATGCCAAGGTAGCCATAGCATCTGTAGCTTTATTCTTTGATCTTGGTATCTGCTAAAAGGTGACAAAGACAAAGTATTTCTTCAAATCATCAACTAGTTGTTTGTAGGGCATCAATTTTTCATCTCTTGTTTGATATTCCCCATTGATTTGATTGAGAACTAGTTGGGAGTCCCCATATATGTGTAGCTCAATGATCTTCCATTCCATGGTGAGCTTGAGACTGTTGACCAATGCTTCATATTCTGAGATATTATTGGTACATGGAATCATTAATTTGTAAGATTTGGGAATCTTATATCCTTGTGGAGTAATGAAGAGAACTCCAGCTCCAGATCCTTGTTGAGTAAATGACCCATCAAAGTACATCCTCCATGAATGTTCAGTGAGATGCATGATTGTTTCATCAGGAAATTCAATTAGCAATGGTGTATCATCCTGGAGCGGTGAATCAGCCAGTTGATCTGTAAGTACCTGTCCTTTGATAGCCCTTCGTTCAACATACTCAATGTCAAAATCACTTAGAATGAGGACCCATTTTGCCAAATGGTCTGTTAATGTGGTTCTGCTTAAAAGATACTTTAGAGGATCTATCTTAGCTATGAGCTTGACTGTGTGAGAAAGCATGTAGTGTCTTAATTTCTGTGAGGCGAAGACAACTACTAAGCATGCTTTCTCAATAAGGCTATAATTGAGCTCATAAGTGACTAGGGTTCTACTGATGTAGTAGATAGATCACTCTTTCTTTGTTTCATCCTTCTGTGCCAGTAACACTCCTAGTGATGTAGTTGTAGCTAAAATATAGGAGCAAAGGTTTCCCATGAATAGGTGCCATAAGAATTGGTGGTGAAGCCAAGTATGCCTTTAATTCTCTGAAGTTGGTTTCATAGTGTTCATCCTAGTTGAATGTAACCCCTTTATGTAGTAGCTTAGTAAAGGGTTATCTCTTATCTACAAGTTGGGACATAAATCTCCTGATAGACTAGAGTCTCTCTTGTAGTGTCCTCATTTGACTGATATTACATGGAGGAGTCATCTCTAGAATAGCTTTTACTTTTGCAGGATCTACCCCAATTCCCTTAGCTGATACTATGAATCCTAGAAGTTTCCCTGATTGAACCCCAAAGGCACATTTCTTTGGATTGAGCCTAAGTTGGAATTGTTCCATTCGATCCAATATTTTTCCTAAATCTGCAATATGAGTGCCTCTTTCTTTGGATTTAGCCAGTGTGTCATCGACATAGTCTTCCATGTTTTTGTGCATCATTTCATGGAATATGGTTGTCATAGCTCTTTGATATGTTGCTCCAGCATTCTTTAGCCTGAATGGCATGAAGTTCTAACAAAATGTGCCCCATGCACATGTGAATGCGATTTTCTCTTTATCCTCAGGGGTGATCTTGATTTGATTATAACCTGAGAATCCATCCATTAAGGAATACATCTGGTAGCCAGCTGTGAGGTCTATAATCATATCAATATTTGGTAGAGGGAAATCATCCTTTGGACATGCTTTGTTGAGGTCCCTAAAGTCTGTGCAGATCCTAATAGATTTATCAGTTTTAGAAATAGGGACCACATTGGAGATCCAAGCTGCATAGGCAATGACCCGAATAAATCCAGCTTTTAACAACTTTTCTAATTCTTCTTTCACCAGTAATGCAACATGAGGATGCATTTTTCTAAGTTTTTGTTTCACAAGCTTGATCCCAGGAGCTATAGACAAGTGATGCATAATGAGATTGGGATCTAGCCCTAGCATATCAATGTAGGACCATGCAAAGTTGATCTTTTTCTATTTCAAGAATTCTGTGAAGTGTTCCTTCTCTTCTTCTGATAGGGATTGTGCTAGATGAACTATCTGAGGATCTTCAACAGTGCCCAAGTTCACTGGTTGTGTTGGTTCAATTAATACCAAAGATCTTTCCTGGAAGTGTTCAGGGAGGATATCAAGAGTCTCATCCTTTGGTGCCTCTGAGAGGTTTTCACCATTGGATACGTCATTTTTCTTTACTATTTTGGGATCTGATACTACCACAGAGTGGTTTTCACCATCAGTCCACTTTTATTTTTATTTTTCAATTTGTGACTAAGAAACTTGATATCCTCCTCTGACATGTTCTCGCTCCTTGCATTGGTGGAAGAAGGGTGAGGTTCACAAGCATTAAGGTAACAAGCTAGGGCGTGATCATTGGAAAATGTGAGCATAGGTGTAGGATCTATTTTAGTCCAATCAATGAGATCTCGAAGGACCAATTTTAGGGAGGTAGGTTCTAAGAAGGACAGCATCATGTTAGCATCAAAACTGTTAACCAACATGACACGGTCTGTTAAGTTAATGTCTTCGATGTTTAGGTCAATAAGAGCGAGATCATTGTTAAAAGGGTCATTATCAGGCATATATGGATCGAACTCTAGTGACTCATCAGTAGATGACTCATCATCATCTCTTTGTAAAAGAAGGCTTCTTGCTTGTAGCCTATGAAATTCTTGTAGAGTTATGTATTCGCCAGTGTCTCCATCTATGATTGGAGGAAGGAACTCTTCTTCTACTTCAGGAGGATTAGTGTCATTGAAAGGGATGTTAGGTCACCTATTAGGAGCTCTGGGAGCTGCAAACATGTGAATCGTGTCTATCCCAATTTCTTTAGAAGCAATAGATAATCGATCATACTCATAGTCATGAGAGTCTATGACATCATCATCAGATCTATTCAAATATTCAGCAATGTTTATTTGATGGACTCAGTTGGCTTTGTGTAGATCAAAGTGACGTAGATTTAGGACATGTGTAATAGTGACCAATTGTCCTGAGTTAGGATGTAAATTTTGTGGCCGCGGTTCTTCTTGAGTGATTGTAGCTACAGTGTCTCCTACCTCTTGAATGGGTGGTTGTTCTAGTAAAGGAGTATGAAGATCCTGTGGTACCTCAAAACTAGGTACATAGCGTTCTCCTTGATATTCTGGATTCTCTATACCAATATGTAGAAATCTCTCATAAAGCCATGGGTCTGAGACTATTTCATCTGTTTTATCACTCTCTGCTTCAAAAGGTGGACTTTTCTTGGAAGGAAGTTTGTTGATTTGAGTATTAAAGCCCAATCCTATTTTATCTCTATTGAGGCGGAACTCCATGGGTATAGGTTCAATGATCCTCAGCCTATGTCATTTAGAGGTCCTTTTCCTTTGTATCCCATTTGTTTGAGGAAATCATATCCCTTTCCATACTGTTCTGGGGATATCTTTACATTTTTGACCTCAGAGTCCACTGGTTCTCCTTTGTAAAGCCAATTTAAGACTGCTTGCTCTTGTGTGTGATCTGAAGGAGATGTGGATGATTTTACCATACTAGTAACTTTATGTATTTTTGGTTCCTGTAATGCGAGAGGTGTGAATGTTGATGATGGTTTTCCGTAGGATCTTGGTGATACTGGAAGCTCTATCAGGGAGGGAGTCAGGTCCAACTTGTATTCTCCCATACCTATTCCTTGAAGTTTCAATTTTTTGCTAAAGCCCTTCATGACCATGTCTTTGGTAGTTTCAGGAGTAATTGTATCCATAGCTTCCTTGTAGTGTGGGATCATGCTACCTGCTTTAATATTGTTGCAAGCATAGTTGGTATCTGCAAGAATTGTCACCTCTATTCCATTATATGGGAACTTGATGCATTGATGATAAGTAGATGGTACAGCTTACATCTCCTAGATCCATGGTCTCCCTAATAGAATGTTGTAGGCTAGTGGGAGATCCAAAAATTGACATATTACATCTCTTTCAATTGGTCCCACCCTAATGGGTAGACAAATGACACCTCGAGAGGATCTTTCTTCCTCATCATATGCTTTGATGGTTATTTTATTTCTAGAGTCAATTGTTTGCTCTGAGAGGCCTAGCCTCCTAACAAGATCCAGTGTATAGATATTTAATCCGGTGCCTCCATCTATCAACACACGTCTAACACAGGATTTATGAATAAGAACTTTGATATGGAGGGGTTGATTGTGTGGATGGGTCAATGACTTGTCATCTTCCTCAGAAAAGGAGAGGTAATGTGGCGTTGAAATATGATTGACCATCACTTGGAATTTGTTTACATCTATATCCTTCAGAACATTGGCAACGTGTAGAGCTTTTTCTAGAATTTCTCTATGCACGGTGGATATTTTGAGAAATTCAAAGATGGATATTTTGGCATTAGTTCTTTGCAATTGATCCACCAAGTCATATTTCGCTCCAGGAATAGTGATCACATGTTTTGCTCCTGGTTTAGGTATAGTGATAATAGGAACCTTGGGTGTAGATGTCTATTTTGGAGGTCCCTTGATCATAACCTGTGCTTGGCTTTGAGTTATAGTGTTTGTGGAGGATGAGGCTCCTTTGATGGTGACCATATTGACAGATGCATTTTTAATGTTGAGCATATTGATCACATTGTCATTTTTGGAATAAGTATAGTGTACCTCCTTACCTTTCCCTTTGAATGTTTCTCCTTGATTGTAATTGGGGAATGGTTTATTAAATGCCGTGTGATCTTCATTTGTAGTGTGTCCATCTACTTTGATTTTACCCCCTTCAATGAGGTCCTGGATAACGTGCTTGAGTTTGAGACAATTATTTGTCTTATGTCCCTTGTTTTTGTGGAAAACACAGTAAGAGTTGTCATCCCACCATCTGGGTTTGACCATTGGTTCCCAAGGTTTAGAATCAGGAATCGTTAGGACTTTGTTATCCACCTATGTTTTTAAGACAGTTTCAAGAGGTTCTCCCAAAGGCGTGAATGTTCTTTGGTGTTTTGAATTCCACGTTTGTGCCTTGTCATTGTCATTGTTGGTTTTGGGAATGGAAGGTGTTATTTTAGCCTCCTTACTTGCTTGCATACCATTGGTAAGATTGAATGCTTTGGTTTTAGAATTAATGTTGGAAGCATCAACCACTCCGTCATTAACAACATTTTTATTTTGTTTCCACCATTTAGGCTTGGAGTTGGAGCTACTGCCTTTATTTTCATTTTGAAGGGTGATCTCCCCCTTTTTGACCATGACCTCTTCGATACGGAGAGCATTCTTAATCATCCTATCAAAGCTAGGAGAATCTTGCATTTGGAGAGCATAGCTCAGTTCAGGTATGAGATTATTAACAAAGATTTCCATTTTTTCTATTTCAGGGATGACTCTTGAATATCATGCAAATATCTTCCTCCATCTTTGTAGGAAGTGTGTAAAGGATTCTCTCATTTTCTGCTTGGTATTACATAGATCCATCATGGTGACATCATGCTGGATGTTGTAGGAGTAGTGTTTAATGAACCATTGCATCAACTCTTCATATGTCTTGACTTTGGGATTTAATTTTGAAAACCACTCCATGGTGTTTCCTCCTAGACTTCCTGGAAATAGTCACATGAGGTAAGTGGGTTCATGCATATACTCAATGCTAAGAGCACAAAATTCTCTCACATGGTCATGTGGATTGATTTCCCTTGTGTACTTGTCATATTTTGGTCTTGCCACATTAGGAGGAAACAGAACCATTATGATACTCTTATCGAAAGGAAATGGACAAATGGCGTCCAAAGAGTATTTTGTTTTTGGTTTATCCCTCTCTTGCTTGAGGTTTGTGAGCTTAGTTTGCATCTGATTGAGTTGTTTAGTAAGAATAGATATGGGGTTTGGTACCTCCTTTTCTTTGAGATCATTCACATCGTAATCCTAGGGTAATTTGACACCCATGGATGCTAAATGGAGGAATTATTTTTCTTTGTCATCTCCGATTATCCATTCTAATAGCTTGTGGACTCTTTTGCTTTGTTTTAGCTTTTCATATTCATCTTCAAGGATTTCTTCATCGCTATCTGACCTGAATGGATTATGTTCAAACCTGGGTCTTTCTTCCTCTTCCATTCCTATGGATTGTGCTTTTTTTCTGTCATCATAACCCTCAAAGGCGTTACTCCAATCATTAGTGTTGCTACCCATTTGAGGTGAATCAAGATCGAATAGGGAATTGCGAGAAGTTTCTCCTTGGAAGTGTGATGTTTTAGGAGGTACTTTGGATTCTTTAGTTGTGTACTTGTTGTATCTCATGTTAACCATGAAGTTTGTTTCTCAACTTCATCAACATTTCCCAATAGTACTAGCAAGGATTCCAGATCATTCAAGTGGGTGTGTCTAGGTAGAAGTAACTGTTTGTTTGTTTGGTGGATGTAAATGATTCCAGCGTCAGAGGGTTAGAATGCCCTGATAGTGAGCTGGGAACCAAGTTGTTGATAGAGAATGGGTAGACCACACGTATTGAACTGATCGTGAAAGACTGACTAAGCATGCAAGGTAGACGTTTTGAAAGTGTTTGAAAATAATAGCAGGGAGACCAGAAGAGACAACAGGGACCGGTTAAAGAGTAAAAAGGGTACCTAAAACAACTGAGACTTCCTAGAAAAGACTACTAGAAATGCCCACTGCCCAGGATGCAAGCTTCTAGATACGATCCTCTGACAGAACCAAATGCGATCCTAAACCCTGGATGCGATCCTAGAAAACTGGATATGATTTGTTTCTTGACCAAATGCGATCTAATGTACCAGATACGATCCTGAATACAGGATATGACTCAGGAAATCTTGGATGCGATTGTATGATGGACTTGTCAGTTTAGTCAATTTTGAAAAATTTGTGTTTTGAGGAACGTGATCTGTTTGTCTCTGAATTGCATTTAAGAGGTATTTGTCAGGCGTGAAAAACACTTGTACTCCAGGGTATGAAATTTATAGATTGTTATAAGGAGCTTATATTTTTAATGATCTTTCTGACACAACAAACAATTTTTCTTTGTTTAAAAGGGGTGGATCAAAACACACATCTTTTTCTTATTCTCTAGGTGGAGGATGAAAATCATTTGCTCGTTGACTTAGGCACACACTCAAATGCTAATCAGAATACAACCATCACCAAGCATGTAATGGCTCCAGTCATGATGCTGTATTAGCCGACTCCAAATGCAAGTGAGGGCACAATATGATGAGTGTCTTGGGGAAATTACTTTTTTCCTTGCACAAAGATTATCACCCTTTCGGGGATGAATCGGGAATTCTTTTAGTTGAATGTGTTGTAGATTATTGGGCAATCTGTTCGAAACTGTCCCCCATAGAATTGCACAAGGTAAAATTGAGGTGTATATCCCTATGAGTACCAGAATATATATAGTCTCACAAGCAATATTGAAGTGGCTCCGCTCTATATATACCTCGATATGTTCAAGGAATGATGTCAAAATTGTAAGAACAAAACTAGTTCTGTCTTCCAAGGCTTTGGCCTACAAGGAAGCAACTATTTATAGTGAGTTGGAAGGGTCAGCGTAAGACCTGTCCTCACTTGGGTCATTCTCGAGAGATTTTTTCCTCAATCGGCAGGCCCTCTACTGCTAAAAGAACGGTAACCAGGATTGGCGAGCTTAGGAGTTCTAGATTTCTGTTTCTTCAAAAGAAGAAGAGCATACTCTCCTATTCCATGTCATTTTCTCCTCAAACACTAAAAACAATGTTCTTTCCCTCAAGCTATGTTGAGCTTGATTTAAGTGTTCCTATTTTAATGAAAATAGGATGCTTGAAAGGGAAATTTGCCGTGTTCAATTAACCACAAAGATTTAGTGCATTTGTTTTGTTCAATTTCTGATCCAAAAGTAAATAAATGATGTATTTGTTCATTGAGCCCACATATTTAGTGATTTGTGTTTGTTCAATTACTTTTCCAAAATGAATTAAACAGTTTTGTTTGTGGTTCAGTTACTCCTAGTTTCATCACAAATGATAAGACAATGTTCGACTTTATGATTTTCCTCAAGAGGAAAAGAACACAATATCTAGTTGTTTATCAAGTGGGAAAAAATGGTTTTTAAGTTATGAAAATAGAGAAATAGAAGTCAAGATGGAAGGGGTTTGGTAACCTGCGAAAACCATGTTAGTTTCTTGCTAATCCAACTCCATGAAACCTGTCAAAAGGTACCTAAAAACACTTGTTAGGCTGCAAAACACAGAAAGCACAATGTTTTAAACTTGTTAGGATTAGATAAATCAAATGGGAAAGCTTCAAAACCAAATGCGATCCTAAATTTTTACCAAATGCGATCCTAAATTTTTACCAGATGCGATGTAGTATCCGGGATGCAATCCTATTCTCTGGATATGAGCCCTTGCTGACCAAATGTGATTGAAAACCAGATACGATCTGGTAAATCCTAGATGCGATCCAAAAATTATGCGGTACGATGGCATATCCAAGATGCGAGCCTGAAATTTTATTTGTGATTCTGTGTATGATTCCTGAGTCTACAAATTGCCAAAAAAATGTTAGAAGTTGCGGCTAAAATCAAAATCGAGTCCCTCGATGGGAACCAAAAATGTGTGTGTGTATTTGGGTACCTGTCGAAAATAACACAAACACTCAATAGGTCATTGCATTAGTTCAAATGGTTAGTCAAAATGTTAAAAACCACTAATATCGGCCTATTGCCTTCTAACTAGAAAGAGTGTAATTAGTTGCATATTTAGCCCTTAGAATATGCTTCAAATCAGTGACCAATACTATTCTAGCATGAAGGATTTGATTCAAATTTAAGCTAAAAATGTGAAAAAAGCATGCAATCTAGCTTTAAAAGATGAAATGGAAACAATGAACTAGCATGATATAATAGATGAAATATGAATCTAGGATGAATGTAACAGCATAACAATGTATTTTTGATCTAAGGTGAAGGCTTATTTGCTCTCAAAAAAGGCTTCTATTTATAGAAGAATGGGAGAGAGAGAGAGAGAGGGGGGACAAGGTTCATTTATGAATTTGGAGACTCATAAATGAATATGTAAGAGCCATTAATGCCCAAGGAATTAATAAGGCATGGGAGAGACATATGATTAAGGCATCTTCATTAATAAGACATTAATGAAAGCCTTAAAAAGGTAAGGGAGGATGTAAGAGAGTGGCATGAGAAAATGGACTTTAAGAAAGTCCAGCTTGAGAAAGTGGACTTTCTCAAGTGGGTTGAGTTGCTAAGCATTCCTTAATGGAATGTGACAACATTAGG
>MU225608.1:622293-674664 GCA_018584345.1 Thuja plicata | reverse complement strand
TTAGTACCCACAAATATTGTACTAGGTATAATGAACCTGTTAAAGTTCCTTTTCCCTGTTAGAAGCAGTCTTTACAATTTGAGTACAATGACCTGGTTAAAGGTCTGACCCTATTAGGAGTCTTTTATAAAACCCTGTTAAAGGTATATGGCTCACTGCCCAATAAGATGAAGGCTACAACCCTCTGAATGTTGATATGCACTATATCAAAAATGAACTGCTATGATGACACTATTGTCTAATCAGTTTCGTGTATGCGTGAATGCTCTTGCTCTCTTAAAGAGCTATATCATGTATTGAATTCATAGTACTATCCCTCTATAACTTCCTCTTGCACAATAATCGACACTTGTTACATATATTTACATTACATACTTATATATGCAAATCCGAATAGGCGCGACCCAAAACAAATCACTAGTCAGCCCTAAAACAAAAATACACAACACTTCTGAACAATTCAGCTCAAACACGTTTACTATAAAATTAATTGCATTATTACAAACTTATAACTAAAGGCGCTTAGCCATTACATTATAAAATCATTCACGCTGATCAAAATTGTAATCGGCTTCCATGCTTTGTTTCCTGGACTGCAGGTCTACTAATCTTCCTATAACTTTTTCGTACTAATGTTCCATACTCTGCACATCTAGATCTAGCATGTATATACACCATAGAGTATATGCCTAAGCACACATGCTCTGGTGTGATCTCTAACATGTGCGTTGATGTACTAATCTTTGTATGTGTCTGTCTGCCCTGTTTTCACACTTAGTCATTTTGTCTTTCATAACAATACTTAAGTATGACTTTGTTGCCATGATTGGCAACACATAATAAGTCATGCTTCCTCAGGAAGTCAACTTGCCAACATTGGGTCAAAAAGAAGGTATAGTTGAGCATGCCATTTATTACATAAGAAAAAATTTGCAAGGTGCAAAACTAAATTATACTGTTACTGAAAAGGAACTTCTTGCTCTAATCTATGCATTAAATAAATTCAGACATTACATAACTAGTTATGAAGTATTTGTTTATACTGATCACTCAACAATCAAATAATTGATGAATAAACCCACCATTTCTGGTAGGTTAACCCACTGGTTACTCCTCCTGCAAGAGTTCGATATAACTATCATTGATAAACCAGGAAAAGCTAATGTTGTCGCTAATTTTCTCTATAGATTACAAGTTCTTGATGATCTTGCAACAATTGATGACAGCTTCCCAGATGAGCACCTATTCTCTCTTGCAACTTACAATCCATGGTATGTTGATATCACCAACTACCTTGCTATAGGATGAGCACCACCTCATTTCTCACCTCGTGAACGCCGGCTGTTGGCTGGGAAAATCTTTCACTTTTCATGGATCTCTAGATTTATGTTCTACACAGGTCTTGATCAAGTCACCGCAGATGTGTTTGCAAAGATGATAGCTATGACATCCTTCGGACATGTCATGATGAGTCGTGTGGTGGCCATTTTTCTGACAAAAGAACAACATACAAGGTATTGAAAATTGGTTATTATTGGCCTACATTATATAAAGATGCAGCTAAGCATACCCAACACTATGACCAATGCCAAAGGAAGGGATGCCCCACAAAGATAGATGAAATGCCCCTACAGCCTCAGGTGATGGTAACACCGTTTGACAAATGGGGCATCGACTTTGTCAGCCCCATTGAGTCATCCTCACAAGGTAAGTCTTATATCTTAGTATGCACTAACTATGCCACAAAATTTGTTGAAGCAAAAGCAATGAGGCATGCAAGGGACCATAAGGTAGAAGATTTTATATATGAGTTTATTTTTACAAGATTTGGAGTGCCTAGAGAAATAGTAATAGATCAAGGGGCACAGTTCACCTCTAACCTTATTGTTGAATTAATGAATGAGCACATGGTGAGGCATGGTAAATCTTCACCATACCATCCTCAGGCCAATGGACAGGCTGAGATCACAAATAAGGAGATAGAGGCCATTCTGACCAAAATAGTTGCAATTCACAAAAAGGATTGGGCTACTCACCTTCCTGAAGCCATCTAGGCTTACCGCACAACTTGGAAAACCACTACTAGATTCACTCCTTTTGAGTTGGTCTATGGGAAATCTGCATCCATGCCTATTGAGTTTCACCATAAGAATCTCAGGATGGTATTGGAATTAGATATTAACCTGAACAAGGCACAAGAGGACAGGCTCCTGTAGCTCAACAGATTGGATGAATATAGGAAATCTGAAATTCATAACATAGAACTGATTCAGAAGCAGTGAAAGAAGTGGTATGAAAGATTCATCAAAGATAAAAAAATTTCCATTGTAGATTGGGCCTTTCTCTATGATTCAAGATATTAGCATACTCTTGACAAATTTCAAACTCGTTGGTTAGGGCCCTATGAAATAGTCTCAGTATTTGATAATGGTGTTGTCCAGCTATCTACAATTGATCTTGTCAGATTCAAACTTCTTATTAATGGGCATCATCTAAAGATTTATCACAAGCCTGAGAGTCGTTAAGACATCCTGTAGTAGTTCCAGCGGAGCTCAGGCAGTGCCACTCCTGCAGAAGAAGCATCTAGATCTTCCACCTAGATTTCTGCCAAGCTATGATTTTATTCCATCTTCCATAATAAACATTTCACTCCCATAATTTGATTTCTTCATAATAAAAATCCACATCACCTCCTCTCTCTTCCATGTGTCCACACCGCAACATCACTCCATCAGTGCATGTCGCATAACATTACACTCTTTATGCAACAACTCAGGTTAGTAACACAGACTTTTGAACATATCTTATTTTATTCATTTATTATTTCAAAATGAGTGTTCTTTTCTTTTTCTATTCTTGCACGCAACGGCCTGGTGGGACCCATGCCTTATACTTAGTTGGGGGAGGGGTTATTTAATTCATGCTTGTTTCAATATTTCCAAATAAATTTTAGCAAGCGAAAAGGCAAACCTTATTTCTTTCTTGTCTTTTCATGGTGACCGCCGTCATGTGGGAGTTTATTTGTCCTTTAGTGATTAAGTCATCATGATTTAAAAGTTGATTTGAAAGCAAATTAAAGTTAAGGTTCACTTAATAATGGAAATTTCATGACGTGTTCAGGTGGAAAAACTTAACACATGCGAATGTATTCATGAAAACCATTCAAAATAATGCTTTCTTTCTTAGAATTAAAATCTATCCTGTACTTTAATTTTTCTTGGAAAGAAAAATAGAAACATCTTGCATCCGTAAGAAGGCCTACATTTTTTAGTTTTCTATAGCAACTGACCACATCCTGCAAAGACATTTTCTTTATCATTTGCAATGGGTGGAGACCTTCAGAGGAATGATCCAACGGATCATCAAGTGTTACTTGGGGATCCAGCTACCTGTGAATTGTTTCAGAAGTAGGGATGGTTGGATTACTACTTAAGCCTTAATGGCTTCGATGACGAAATTGCTTTTCAATTTCTAAATACTTTGAACAATGGGTTTGTAGTAGTGAAGGGTATGAGGGTTGAATTCTCAAAAGATATCATGGCAGAGGTTACAAAGTTGCCACAGGAAGGAGAAAAGTGGAGTAAGGATATTGACGTGCGCTCAGCTAGGGCACAATTTATCCTACATAGTGACGCATAGTTGGAGATTGATAAGAAATAGGGAATTTCAAGAACGCCATTACCCATGGAGTTTTTGTAGCCAGCTACATTTATAATATCCTACTTCACCTATGAGGGCCATTACAAGTACCTACATGTACTACATTTCAAGATTTTGAGTGCCCTCCACCATAAAAACAGGCCAGTAGACTTACCTAGTTTTCTTTTTAATATTGTGAAAAAGCAGGCATCTTTTGTTCAGTCAGGAAAAGAAAAATCTATTTCCCATCACTATTTAATTAAGCTATTTGTAGGAAGGGAGTTAATTAAATAGTCAATTGGGACTTGGGAGGAATTCTTGGCTATGGAAGAATTAGAACCTAGGGTGGTTGGTCCAAGAGGCCAGGGTGTAGGTAGTAGGGTTAACATGGAAATGGGGGTTTGTAAAGTAATCCATAAAATAGAACCCATTCCTGAAGCATCCTCTTCTAGACCTACCCTATCTAGGAAAAGTGCTTGCAATGATAGCTCTCCTATTTCTGATAAAAAGAAGGGAAAAACTAGAGAAGCTGTTGCCACTCCTGACACTTCACCATCCAAAGAAACTAGGTCTATTGTTATGAAATAAAAGGATAAAACCATAGATACAAAGGATATGACTCCAGAACAACAACCAGCAGATAATGAAAATATGAATAAGATACCTAAGGAACCCTTGCCTTCTTCTAAGGAAGCAATGCCAGAAGAACCTCCTGTAGCCATTACAGGGGAGGTGTCCTCCACAAATAAGAAACACAAGGAACCTATGATCTCTTTTCAAAACCCTATCAGGAAGAGTGCTAGACTTTCTGCTAGTGCTAGTAAAGAAAGAAAAACCCCTAATTCAATTATAAATGTTGAATCCTCTTAATCTGTAGAAAATTCCTCTTCGGAGGCAATGGCTTCAAATAGAGCAGATAATGATACCCTAGCCCACATTATGGATGATGAAGCTAGAACTGATCCACAAGTTGAATACATCCCTGTGGATAGTGATAAGGATTCTTTAGGACCAGAGGGATTTTGCAATAATTTTGTCGGTCAAGATCCTGATGACAGTTTAGAGAATCTTCCTCTTGATGAATTTCCCACAGTGAATGAGGACATTATTGAAGAAGTGTTTAAACAATTGAGCAAGGATGGATTGGACACATTAGCCTGGGTAGCTGAATCATCCCAAGTGAATGATTCGATAAAAACCCTTGTCATTTGGAAAGGAAAATCTTCCATTAATGAATCCTTCCAAGCATATGATTTAGTAAAAACTTGTGACAAGGGGAAAGGGGCTACTTTCACTAATGAGGAGGAAGTAAAGATCCCTCAAACTGCATCTGGGTGGATTAATGTTCTTCAGCAAGAACCCATGCCACCATTAGAATTATCCAGACTGTTAGCAGTAGGATTGAGTTTGTACCAAAATTTCACCTAGGAGAAAACACAATGGGAACTGGAGACAGAAAAATTAAAAAGGATAATTGAGGAGAAGGCTTGTCAACTTGAACATAAAACAAATCAGATTGCAGTATTGGAGAGGAGAATTGAGCAGATCACTGAATTGATTCCTACAGCAATGGCATGTAGGTCACCTTCTCCAGTTTATGCATTGTTCCTTAAGGAAAAAATTGTTAACTTTCAATTGACAAGGATTGTAGAGGGATTAAATCCTTCCATTGCTACACCTCACAACTTCTATGATGCCTTCTGGTCAGCACCTATGCCCATAAATAATCTTTTATTTTAATTATATCTGCACAATCTAGCTGTGCTTGACAATAGAGACTGGAATTCACTTCTTTACGTAGGAGATGTTCAGTTGAGGGTAGTTATGTCCTGGATTCAGAATGAGATCAGTAGAGAGCATCAAGCTCTCCCATATCAAGATAGTGAGATAGACACACCCCTCATGATGAGGCCTAAAGTTTAGAGATATAGGTGGACTTTCCTTGATTGGATCTCAATCATAATGAACCCTAGTGGGTCTTGCAAGGTTCTTCTAGTCAGAGAACAGGGATATGCAGATTGGGAACAACATTCATCACAAGATATTGAGGCCACGATTGTAGCTTGTAGGAAGAGGTGGATAAGGATGCCCAATGACTTAAAAATCAGGGAACCCCATTCTCCACAAAATTTAACTCTTACTACTCGTCGTGTCCCATGGTTTATAATGTTGGGCCGCACACAGCTACATTATTGGATGCCCTTAAGGTTTCAACCTGCTATCTTCCTGCATCCTTTACTGGTAGTAAATGAGAGCATAGAAGATCATGATATGGTTAAGGAAAGACAGAGGTGGGACAGACTTCGAAATAGCCATGGATATTTCAACTATGTTGTTGATGAACTAGGTGAGAAGACTGCCAGTGACCTAAGGCTTAGGGCCAGAATCCATAATTTCATGATTGCTGGGGACCAACAATAGTGCAGTTGGGGGGAATGATGAGCCTCTCAAAAGGCCATCTTTTCCATATGTTTACTTTCCTTTTTAAGCATTTTTTTTCAAAGCAGAGACTTTAAACTTATGGTTTTTATATATTTTATATATGTAAGGACATAAGTAGGTAAAATAGATGGTAAAAACATAATGTATTTTGCTTGGAACTGATGGATAGAAGTTGCAGGATATAAGTGATTGCATGTTAAATAGATAGTCATTTTCCCTATGCTATGTTTATGGGTAGTCTCCTTCCTGTAGCCGAATGTTGTGTAAGAATATCAAATGGAATCTTATACTTCTTTCTTAGTATTAAATGATAAAATATATTTATGTGTCAGAAGTTATGTATGCTAACCATTTTGTAGGAGTCAAGTCATGGCGCATTCAATAATTCTAGCATGGCGTTGGAAGGGTCAACAACAACAATTACCTTTAGAAGAGCCAACATAAAGCAAGGAATTAAGTAAAGTAGTTGAAGAAGGGCGTGTCACAGAACTCTCATAGAGGAATGAGTCAATTCAGTTCCTGAGTAGACACCATGTGTAGATCTAGAACCACTGCATGCTATGTTCTGGGAAGAACTTGAAGATCTACTATTGTTGTTTGAGATTTCTGTTATGAGAACTTTGTATCCATTAGTGATCCTCATTAATGGAGTGATCCTATATTTAGGTAGTAGTGTAGTTTCTCCTTAAATAAGTGGAATTTTGTTGTTCCCAGGAGAGAATTAGTTGATATAATTTCTGGAATAGAATTTGGCATTGTAGCACTATTTTTATTTTCCAAAGTACATTTCCTCCATGAATGAATAGAGTGCATAATTTGAGTTTCAGTCTCTTATCTTGATTGTATTTCTATTCAATCATCCAAGGGGGCCCACTTGGTGAGTGAAACATTTTATTAGATTAGAAGTTATTCCCTTGTTCATTAATAAGTAAATAGAACTCTGCTATTCTTGCAACCATTGGTAATAGAACTGGTGCACTATTCTTGCAACATAGGCAAGCAGAGTAACTCCTACTCATGATTACTGCTTTCTTAGTGTAACTGCATATAATTGAGATAGTATAGATTCCTAAAGCATAATGTAGTTTGATTCCATAGGTTTAGCCATGAGAATCAAGAAGGTTTGAAGCATATACTTTGAAAATACCATTCCAAGTTTACGTCCCTGGTCAATAATTAAATGAGACTAAATAATATACTTAGTAGCCATTTAGGGTGTCCAATCTTGAAGTAGTAGTCCAATGCTATATGTTTCTAAGACAATTGTTTAGCCAAGCAATGATATGTTATGCAAATCATTTGCTGAATAAATTAGCAAAGAGTTTTAGATGTCAATGTTTGGGGAGAACAAATTTTTTCTTGGTCTACAGATTCTTCAACAGGATGCAGGCATCTACATCACGCAATCCAAATACATAAAAGAAGTTCTCAAGATATTCAAGATGGAGGAATCCAAGCTAGTTGGAGCACCTATGGAAACTAGATGCAAAATGACAAAGGAAGACAAGTCAACTGAGGTAAATCAGACCCTATATAGATCAATGATTGGAAAACTCATGTATGTTGTACATACTAGACCAAATATACCACATGCAGTTGGAATAGTTGTAAGATTCTTTGCTAATCCCAAGGAATCACACATGACTGTTGTTAAAAGAATTTTGAGATATCTAAATAATACCAAAGACTATGGTCTATGGTATAATAAATAAGGAAAATTTAAGCTTCAAGTCTATACAGATGTTGATTGGGCTGGAAATATAGATGATAGAAAGGCACAATAGGAGAAGCATTATTTATGGGTGATAGACTTGTCACATGAATAAGTAAAAAACAAGGATGCATCTCTCAATCCACTGCAGAAGCAGAATATGTGGCTACTGCTACAAATTACTCTAACATTGCATGGATCAAGCAATTACTGAAAGGTATGAATATGGAAATCCTGATCCAGTAATTATCTATTATGATAATACAAGTGTTGTCAACATTTAAAAGAACCCTTTCATGCATGCTAAAACAAAGAACATTGCTATTAAGTATCATTACTTAAGAGAATAAGTGAAAGAGAAAGAAGTGATACTAGAATATGTACAATCCAAAGAACAATTAGCAAACATATTCACAAAGTCATTGCCTAAAGATACATTTTAGTACCAGAGGAAGAGACTAGGGGTCCGACCCTTGTCTACTGGTCACTAAGATGACTAGAAGGTTGCATCAACCTACACATTATTGGAAGATCATTCATGTTGATGCAAGAAAAGAGATGGACTACAATGATATATCACTACATAGAAAGGTACTTATCTAAATCAAACACCAAAGATATTAATGGCTACTACAGAGCTAAATTTCTGATGGAGAGGAAATTCAAGAGAAAGATATTATATGTTTGGCATTGTTGTCAAAGGGAGAGATTATATGCATATGAAATATCTATCATGATCATCAAAAGGGAGAGAAGTAATTAATGAATATATCCATATAAAATATACATAGATAAGGGAGAGAATATCCAAAGGAAGAGATAATAAATATCCATTAAAGAGAGGAATAGTCAAAGGGAGAGAAAACATCACAGAAAGATTCAAATAAATATCCATCTAAGGGAGAGAATTGGAGAAAGTTAACACTGCATATCTATCCAGAAAAATGAGAAGAGATTCAACAAAAATGGGAGAGATAGAAACAGAAGTTTCTACATCTATCCATTGAAGGGAATAAAGAATGAAGAAAAGTACTCTGCAATAATCAAATCAAATATATAAGAGCTTACCGAGAGTCAGATATTTGAATTGGTTATAGAACAATAAGTTTGGGAGAGTTTGATGAACTACAACTGATATATTTCATATTGTATTAGTAGTATGTTGCCATCAATGCCAAAGGGAGAGATTGATGAACTATAACTGATGGAATGTTTGAACATGACAAAGTTGATGATCACTAAGATGCAAAAAGTAAATGTAAGACATTAAATCAATTAATGTATTGTATTGTTATTGATCTCAAATTGATATGGTATGATTTCTCATACACATGTTTTCACAACACTTAAATATCTGAAGATACAGTTTTTTTCATTAGTAATCATGTACACTGAGTGAAAGTAACCGTGACAAATAGTGAACCCCAAGCATAGAAGCTCACAGTATTACCCGATGGATAGTGTTACCTGAGAAAGTGATACTCAAGCAAGCATTACTAAGATAATTGCAGTTGTCACTAAATAGAACTGAAGTTGATGCCCAAGCTATCTGCAATAGTCACCGAGTAGACCTTAAGTGTTGACCGATGAGAACTAAAGTTAGGAAATGAAATAACAACTTAGATGGAAGAAGTTATATTTAGAGTTAACTGATTGATTACTTTATTTTCATTGATAAGATAAAATATAAATATAAGAAGGATATTTAAAACATGTTTTATTCCATAAAACAAGGAGAGATTTACAGAATAAAACTAACTCAAGCATGGCAATCTTTACGGATCAAGAAGTGATCAACGAAGAAAACAAGAAGGACAAGAAATGGTGAAATCATGTCTATATAAATAGATAAGTAATTCATAATGAGAGGAGGAATGATAAAAAGAATTTTGGTGAAGATAAGAAGTCTTCATGCAGATCTGATCATACAAGATGAAGAACAGAGCTAAGAATTTTGCAAACACCGAGAAACAATGAAACAACAACATTCACCGAGAAGAAAGAAGTGGAGCAAAGGAATTGAAGAGAACATTTATCAGAAAAGGTATTATGGAATTACAATAGATCTAAAAATCTACAATTCAAATTTGTATTAATGAACACATCATCTACTGATTCAGTTTAATCATTGATTCAAAAATTCTCTTAACAAGAGTGGGATTTAACCATCCTTAATATATTGAGAAACATCCCAAAGAGTATCAAAAGGTTTTCATGTTGAAATTATAGTGAATTCTAGGTCAAGTGATAAAATTTTTAATTTTAAATCCTCTCACAAGGTCACACTTAACAATGTGTTTGTAACCTTTAATAGGGTTGGATCTTCATTGAGCTCACTTCAAAAGAGTGAAAATTTTGGGTTACTGGTCCCAAGTGGTTTTTCCCTTAACATGGTTTCCATGTTAAAAATCCATGTGACAAATGTGTATATGGTTCATTGCTTTCATTTTTTTATTTACACATTACTAAAATAGGATTGATAAGTAAACACTAAGTTATTTACTGTATTTCGGTAAAGGCTAAGAAAAGATAAACTGCAATTCAGTAAAGCTTCAGAAAAGGATAAATAGTATAAATACTGAGAAGTATATATAGGTTAGATTCACACAAGGTATACATATTGTAGGAATGAAGATAACTAGAGGTTGCATATTTGTGGTATAAAGTTTTTGTTGGATTATTGGATTAATTTTTGAGGCCAATGATTCACGCCCCCTCTCAGTTATTCTAATAGATTGATAATGAGATACATAAACTGATAGTAGACTAAAGAAAAGGTTTAATAAATACCTAGGACCTGCTACTTATACAATGGTTCAAGTTGCCACATCATATCATTATCAGGATCCTCAGATTCATTTCCATCAGCTTCATAGCTTCCTTGGTTCTTCAATATGTTTTCTTCACTTTGCATACCTCCGCTTAACTCAAGTTCAACACTATCATTACCAGTACTAGTAAATGAGTCAATGATAGTCACATGATTATTTCTGGCACTCCCACTTTGGTTTGAAATGTTTCCCAACCTCTTCTTTGACATTTCTTCTACCATAATTTCAATGCCCCGTCATAAGGAAAAGTATGGACTTCATACCTGGATGTATAGAGCCACAATAAATTTTCCAAAATTCTTTTCTAGTTTGTTTCTTAGCTTTGAATTTAGGAACCCCAAAGCACTGAAAACTCTCTCATCCTCCACCGACCCTAATATCATGGTTAGACATAAATCAACAAGCTTGAAAAATTCTAATATTGAATCAATCAATATTTCTCTCTCAACTAGATATATCCAAAGCCTTGTTGTCAATCCATCTTTGTGGGGTTTCGGCATAATATTATATTGTTCCCTCATTGTCTGTGAAAAATGACCTGACTGTTCTCTCAAACAAGATTCATCTAAAATTCCATTTAGAGTTACTCCATTTAACTCTTTGGTTTTGCAAAAATAATCTATCCAAGTTAGTAGCTTAGTTCGATAATCCTTCGAATTGTTGATACTCCAATATCGAGGAAACACAATAGCCATGGATTCAAGTAGTTTGACTGGAGGGAATCTTGCTCTAATATTTAAGGAAAGATCATAGGCCATGCAATTCACAGAAGTAGTTATAGACTCAATGATCTTGCTAAAGTCTTCCCTTTTTAACACCTTATATTTTCTTGATGTTGTTCCTTCCTAGTTCCTCCGACTCGACCCTGGCATAGTAGTATATTAGAATCTCAACTCTGTGTACTTTTGTACATAACTCCTCATTTACACCGATCTTTAAAAAGTTGTCAGGATTGTCCAAATATGTGATTTTAAGACAGCTGGAAAATTTTACATCATCACATGATCGATAGAGATTATCCAGCATCATGCATGTCAATTTATGAAGCGTAGCATATTCTGCAATATAAATTTATCTTTGTTGGATCTTTTTCATTATATTTCTCATTTCCTCCAGTAGGGGGAGAAGATCTGCTAACATTAAGAGTGTCTCTACATTACTTAACCTTCGCAATAGCTCAGGAAATTTTGGTAGCCCTGCTTCTTCATGACTTGAGTTCATTAGACCAAGCAATGATTGATATTTTGAAAACACTCGATGCGCTGGTCCATACAAAGAGATTCATCTACTATCATTATCCTTCAGAAGCTCTTTCCTGTCAATTAGTCCTTCGGAAAATTCTTGAAATTCCCGCAATCATTTTGAACTTTGACAAAAGTATTGGTAGAGCTATTTTATTAAAAATTCAATTTTTTGTACTGGACCATACTTTCTAATAAATCCAAAAGCTATATTCATTCTGTGGGCCATGTAGTGAATGGGAGTAATGTAGGGTGCAAAAGATGATTGTATCTTTGTGCAAAGACCGCCCCTATGGCCTTGCATTACTGAAGCTCCATCTGCTCCAACACACACCAACTTATTGGCTATCATCATGTCATTTATACCTCCATATTCAATTAGAGAACTCTTTACTAGTTCAAATAAATTTTCTGTTTTCGCATTATCCTTCATTTTAGCAACAATTATTAGATGAGGTTGGCGGAAAAAAATGTGTTTAGTATAAACATGGATGCATACCCACGAAGTATTATCTCTTGTTGTAACCTCATCTAAAGACAATGCAATAAAATTTGACTCTTTAATTTTTCCTTTAGATCCTCTTTTTCAACATTGGCAAGATAACTTGCCCATTCCCATCCACTATTTACTGACCAGTGACTTTTAGGATAGTTACAAACTTTTAGAAAGTGTAAAAAAGCACTCAATGATGGGTAGTCTGTCATAGGACACCCTCTATGCAAAATATTAAAGACAACACTTAACTGAACAACTTTTCCCATTAGTTATACTTCCAATGCTCTTCCAAAACAAGCTTCAATAGAGCCTTTAACTTGAGTAGGCTTTGTTTGTATATTCTGCTGAAATTCATATAATTCTACATTCCTAACATGCAAAGATTTTTCCTTTGTTTTCCATCTTATCACTAATTTTTTCAACTCCATCTATGGTTTTATTTTCATAAACTTTACCCATATGCTTCTCTATGTTGTCAATATTTAACTGCACCTCTTTTCCTTCTTATTTATCTTGGTGCAAATCTTACATCTACATTCTACCAGAGGCAAACCTTCAATTGGATTTTCCACTAGTTCAATGAATGGATACTTTAACACCTGTTCTATTTGAAATTCCTTGACAACTCCCACTTCTGATCATTTTTTGATTCCCTATCCTTCTGTGAGTTTTTTTTCTTTTTTTCATTTTTTTTTTCTGTGCACCATCATCATCTCTGACATTTTTATTTTCATCCAAGTTGATTATATAATTATGACTACTCTGGATATTTAACTAAAAATATTCTTCAAGTTCATCATGATCTGAGATATTAGGTTTGCCTACTTCTTCAATATGTCATGTAGTTTCAGGTTGTGAATCTTAAAAATCTACTTGTGATGAAGTAGCTTCCCGATTTTGGATAGAAACATTTCCAACACCATGACTAAAGTATGATGATAAGGTTCTACATTTTTCTGGCCTCTCTTGTCTTTCCCCACTTGCAGGAGCCTTACCCTTATTATTGTTCGACATCTCCATTCTCCAATGACTTTGAGTGCAAAAACAAAATGTTAAATTGTTGAAGAAGTGATAATAGACTATAATATATACAAATATGATTCTAGATTTATTGGCCCTAAAATCCTATATGAGGTCTCCTTGGTCACCACTGTTCACTAACTGGTTACCACTAAATAATAATGAACTCAAAACTATAGAGTCGCAGAATAGGTGTCACTTACCTTTGCCTCAAATTAAATTGCATTCACGACTCACCAATGCAGTATGTAGTTGTACTCAATAGTCTAAACATTTTCTATCAATCAAATGTTTTTATACTAATCCTTATTTAGCTAATTCGGTGAGAGGTATTGGGTATACAAATATTTGGCGAAGCTCACATAATTGTAACATGTCTTTTGTTATTTCTGAGGAGATTATGGGTCGTCCAATACCTTCGCATGATTAATAAAGTTGACAAAATTACATCAGTTTGATACATGCATCTGTAAAATGCCAAGTAAATTTGGGGCTGCCTATAAATATATATGTAAAATTATTGGTGAATATAGGCTGTCGATTTGGGGTCGCTTAGAAATTATAGGCAATTTTTTTAAATTTATGGGGACAAAAATTTATATTCCATTGGCGATAATGTGTAAGAAATGGAATAATTAAATAAACCAATGGGTGATAGGCCCATGCATTGGACCCAATATTAATAAATGTCGGGCGATAGGATCGATCCAATATATGAAAAATATTCACTAATTCTTGGCTCACCAACATGTGACATTCGCTAAATGTAGAATAATGCCCACTAAAGTTTTCACTATCCAACACACCGAAAGAAAGGTCATCCAAAGGCTTCAAATTTTTTCACCAGAATCTTTTAGCCTTTCACACTCTGATAAAATCTCACATCTTCACACTTCAAATTCTTTAAAGGGGATCCCTCAACTTGTCTTTATCCTTTTACACCTCAAGAACTTCCAGGATTTCACACGCCAAAGTTCTATTTCACATTCGCACTCTGCATGTCCGAAAGAACACCATTTCACCCATTTTTAAGCTTATGACCTTTCGCATCTCGACCATGTTTTTGGTGTCCACAAGTCTAAATGGCCAAAATTGCACCAAGTTTCATTTTTGATTGTTCTGGGGCCATGGTCTCTGTTTGTTGAAATTTTTTTCTGTTTGCTTTGCTTTTCTAAATAGTTTTTTTCTGGATAAATGTTGATGTTTTCATGTTTTTCTTACAAGAATACAGGAAGGGAACATCAGATCACAAATGAAATACATATTCAAGGGGTACTACCCTCCATCTAAAATTGGGAACCACCTTCAAAAGGTTATTGACAATGACATAGGAAATGTGGACTGGAATGACTTCCTGACATGATGTTCCAAGCGTACCAAGAGACATTATGATTCCACCACCCTGGTCCTATCAAGATTGGTAAATGTAGAAACACACCCAGTATTAGTTTTATCCTCAGAATTGATCATGACCCTGGCACACCACTATGTGCCCAATGAGAGGGTTGTCAAGAATGAGGAAGGAGATGTGGTCTTATACCTCAAAATAGACAACATTGAAGATGTCTTCCATCTTCAGAAAGGGGTAGAATGATTCTATGACTTTTTTGTCAATAAGGGCCTAAAGTGGTTTGCAAAAAACACTCTAGAGGCATATGAAATCACCAATCATGAGTACCTAATTCAATCCCTACCAAAAACCAATCTTGACGGGATTGACTTGAGGAGAGGATACCTCAAGTATGACATCTAAGTTGCGGTTACAATGCTGAGCTGACTGTATGGACTACCTTAGTCCATTCATCTCAAAAAATGGATGATCCTACTAATTGAGAGGATCAAAGGGCAAAAGGCCAGGTTTGATTGGGAAACCATTCTAAGTGATAACTTAGATGATCAATTGAAAGCACTAAAGCACGACCACAAATTCTACATGACCTCGTACCTAGTTTACTTACTCACAACAAGAGCAGAGTATCTGGGGCTGGTGTAACAATGAGCTTTCAGCCAACCAAATGCATGGAATTTCATAGTATACCCATAATTTAAAAGGCAAGAAAAGATGAATGAGAAAATTCCTAATTATAGGGTGGTAAATGATGCATTCATCTTTGTGATCATCCATTCCATAGAGTGTGATTTTTCCAAAAGGTTATCTGAAGAGGCTGTAGTTAAAGTTAGGGAAATAGGGGCCTTTTACCTATAATTCAAAACATTCACTTACATTAGGGTAGCAAGATCTACTCTCAAACCTGAGAAGCTACCTAGATACCCTTCTGATTGGATCATTATCATAGAAATGGCTAGACAGCTAGCAGATACATATGAACACATCAAGCACAAAAAGAAGCATTGTTGGGATTTCCCTATATCTGTCAGGCCATATACTCTACAGGACATGAAGATATTCAAGTCCTTGGTGTTTGAGTGGGATGAGTTTCCATTGTAGTTGTATTCACACATCAGGCCCATGTTTGACCCTATAGGTACCTACAACCACATCATGGGTAAACATTATGTCCATGAGCCACACATACAAGATCATTGGATCAACTGCGTGGATGATTATGAATTCTGGATAAGGGACTATTACAGGATGATGTTGACATTGGAAAAGGATTCCTTAGATATCAGTATCCCCCCAAGGTCTAGGATAGAGACACAGTAGATGTATTAGACACTTTGTACAATAAAGATAAAATATACACTCAACTAATCCTAAATGATGAGATAGATAAAGATGATAATGATAGCATTGACTTTAAGGTGAGGCATATAATAAAATCCTTTCCCAATGGATCCAATTCCTATGAAGCTACAACTAAACCCTCCCTCAAAAGAGGACAGGAAATGTGGAGAGAATCTTACAATGCCTCTGTTCATGAAGGCTCCACAATAGAAACTAGGGATGGTGTATGACCATGAGTTTCCTAGTGTATATGGCTCCAATCCCAAGCATAAGAAGTTAAATACAAGGATGAATGGGAGTATAGAATCACCCCTAGATCACTCACCTTCCACACAAGGGTAACTCACCACTACTTCCAGTCAATATCTAGTTATGAATGCTTCCTTGGGAGGGAAGAAGAAGGTATACAAGAGGAAAGGAGCTTCCACCTCTCTGCAGTTGGAAACACTACAGGAGGAACCATAAGAGGAACAAAATGAGGAAGAGGATATACCTTTGATAAGGAAAATAAGATCTAGGACATTGGTATTAAGATAAAAATGATCACAGTAAAGATACACCTACCCATGGAGGGATAGAAACACAAGGGGAATGGGACAATCCTCTGGATGTCCTAGGTTCAGATGAGTTCCCCTTGTCTAATTTTGAGACTCAAAGGATTTGGAAATGAAGATCAAGATTTTTTCCATACAACAATGGAGGTTAATGCAGAAAGACAGGTGCCAGTGAACCCACAAGTTATTCTTAAACCACCTCCAACTCAGCTCACAAATCCCACAAAAGATGTACGAATTCCAACAATGGATGTGAGTACAAGTAAAAATATAGGGACACTAGGTGTACCTATGCCATTTGAGGATCAAACCACTCACACTACTCCATATAAGTCACCAGGAAGGGATGTAGCTCCTACTCCACCACCATCTCTTCCCATTCCCACTCTTACCCCACCACCATCTCTTCCTATTCCTACTTCTACTCCACCACCATCTCTTCCCACTCCCACTCCTGCTCCTCTGCCTTCTTCACAAGCTCTTTCCCCACCACCTTCATTTCCACTACATGCCTCTAACCCAACTCCCCAAGTGTCGCTAGATACAGGGACAATCCCTTCTCCTTGGAGAATGTTGGAGTTAATAATTGGTCTTAGGGATGAAATCTTAGCTACCTCTCCAGAGGATGAAGATGGAGGGCACAAAAAAGAGAAACATACTACTAGAGAAGGGGAATATAAGGGAGGAGAAGGGCAAGAGAAATAAGGAGGGGGAGAAAACAAAGAAGATAAAGAGGAAGGAATAAAATAAGAGGGGATAACCCAAGATGAATTAGGCTTTGCTTTGGTACTTAATATTGTACCCTATGAGCCTCTCACTTCCTTTACTAAACTAACTTGGTTTACTAAAGAAATTCAGCCAAGGAAAAGGATATACACAGAAGAACAAGAAGAGGAAGAGGTAGACATGTCCTTCCTAGGCCAAGCCTTCCATCAAGCTGAATCTAGTACACTAGCAAGGACCATATCATATTTCATTAAGGACACACAGGGTCAATGGAAGGCACAAGTATCAATTCCCACCACCGGTATCACTAGGCACAGATAACCCCGAATGACTACTTTTGAGGAGGTTGATTTTGGGGAACCTACAAGAGAAGGGAGTAGGACTCTAGAGGCATTAGGACTCAAGCATGCTTTGGGGTTTATGGATAAGGATGAGGAGAAGATCAAGGCATTAACTGAGCAAAATGAGGCTATAAAGAAATTTACTTACAAGATGGTGGGTCCCATTGACCCAAATTTTCCAGAAGTCATATTACGGGCTGTCCTTGAAAAGAAATCTTCTCTATAATTGCCGAAAGGAATGAATCCTTCTTTCTTACAAGGATGCACTAAATGGAAGAATTACTTAGAACAGTTTGGAGGAGTTATCAAGATAATCTTTAGACCTTTCAGATCCATCCTTGTGGAGACTACGCAATTTCCAGACATGATGGAGAGTGATACGGGGTTAGATTTCAAAGTGGACAAATGGAAGACTTCCCTCTAAGACCTCAAGACAATCAGGAAACACTACTTCCAAATTTTGGTAAAGGTATACGAAGGCACAGAGGTAGACAATTTTGTAACATGGATCAAGAGTATCGCTAAAATAGTTAAGGTTTGTAAGAAATGTCTAGACCGCATACGATAAAAACATGAGGGAGCTATGAAATGAGTGGAAAAAACTGAAAATTTATTCACATGTATCAATTTGGAGCTATACCAAGATGAAGGAAATCAGATTTTGCACCTAGCTAAAGAGATCATACAAAAATTCAAGGGTATATTGGCAGGGGTGAGTACGAAAGAAGACCTCCATCATCTTTTCTACTTCAAAGAAGACATGTAGAGAATGGTAGAACATTATGAAGAAACAAAATTCTTCACTTTGAAATTGACCCCTTTCAGGGAGAAGCAAGAATAACACCTCAGTAAAGTGGAAGAGAAGGAAGTAGATTATGAAGAGGTACAAGAGATAGTAAAAAGGATATGCAAAGCTCACCCAGAGATAATTCCATAGTTGATGCTCAAAGAGAATTCTTCCAGACTTAAGCCAAATTTTGAACTGGGAAATTCTTCCAGACTTAGAAATTTTTGCAAGGGCCATTATTTGGCCTTTCAGCCTCTGAAATTCCAAAATTTTGGAGAACCCAAAATCATCTTTCAGACTTAGCAAATTTTGCCTCCATCAAAATTCAGAGCAAAGGTCAGGGTCTGAATTTTGGGTCTTTCCAGCATGGGAGATTTTTTGCATTAAAACATAGTTTCAGATCAGATGGATCCACAACTGGAGTCCATTTTATTATAACTAGATGCCTTTTATCAATATTCACTGCATAGGGGACTCCAAGTTTAGATCCAAGGGAGAACTCAAATATCCAAAGAAAGACTACAGTTAAAGATGGTGGAGCTCTAGTTCCTCTCTCTTTCTTATTTCTAAGCGAGTTTGACACTAAGTTCATTGGAAAAATAATTGTAAATGGATCAAGCATCCATGCAAACTATATAGCATCAGTTTAGTAGTAGATTTCTTTAGCAAGCTTTAGTTTTAGTTTGTTTTCATTGTTTTTAGAGTTCCTAATGTCCTAGTTTCAGGGTTCAGAGTTTGTAGATCAAAGCACTATATATTGTAATTAAAATAATGTAATACAGGCAGATCTTTAATGCGATAAAGAGATACAATTGGTGCTTCATTAACTATGTGATTATTTTTTGTTGTTTATGGGAATTTTATAAATGTGTGTTTTCTCATTCATTTCTTTCAAAGAGTCAATTAGGTTTATTGTTTTTTGGATCTGCAATTAATTAGATTGGATTTTTCTGTTGTTCATCAATCTTTCTGTGATGAATGATTGGGAGAGATAACTCTATTGGTTCAATGATAAATCCATCTCATGTGTGTGCACATGTTTATGGCTTCATAATTTTGATAGATTTTGAAAATATCATGTTTTGATATATTTCTCTATGTTGGTGCTTTTTCTTGTAGAATCCTATACAGCAGCAATGCTTGACTCTTATAAAATCCAAATTCTCATTAAGTCAAGAAACAAGTCCAATTAACGAGGATTAAATTCTCCTTAGTAAATCATGCAGTGGATTGACTTTTCACGATGATCTACTCCTACCTTTTACTACAAAATTTGATAACAAGTCCTACAAATGCTAACAATCAGCTATATGAAGAGCTTCACAAGCCAAACTATGAACTTGATAAGAGCAAATAAAAGTGAAATAAGGATTCTCATCCTTCTTCCTTTTGAGTTCCAAAATTAGGCAATGATAACCTATTTAGTGTCCTAAAGATGTAGTAGTTTTCAACATGCAGGCTTAATAGAACATAAAATTGAAAATGATAACAGTTTGTGAATAGATTTGATGGGAACTAGAAAACTTAACACATAAGACCAATGCGTTATCCAATGGGAATGGGGTCATTCACTATGTCAAGACCTTCAATATCAAAGACAAATCAAATGTAAATCCTATACTGAATACTGAAATAGACTATGCCTTACATAATCTATTCACACTTCCTAGAAGCATAAATACTTATCAAATCCATTACAATATTTTACTCATTGAAACTATCTTAAGGATTTAATTCTCTCCTTGAAAGAAACATTAATATAGTTCAACACTCTGCCTTACAAAGTAATGGACTGAAATGTCCTTAATAACCAATCCAAATGAGTACAAAAATTGGAAATAGAGACAACTATTCATTCAAATCCTTCAAATCGCAGGAAGTAAAGATGTGAGTAAAAACACAATAATATGTCACCCTTTTACAAAGGAAAAGGTTAATAACACTAAAACTGTAAAACTTCAACGGCATAAAAGTCACATTTTTGTTGAGAATTTGAAGATGATGTAAACTCATGAAATGTGTGAAATAGGATGAATTATATGCCTATAATTTGTTTTAAAAAAATTGAACCAAAATTAATATGTTTTTTTAATTTTTTAGGTCTATATTTCATTTTCTAAAAAATACTATAAATCAGGGAGTTTACTTCCCATGAAATCATTATAAGTAAAACATTGTTTTTTCCTCCAATCTTAGAATATGTTTTAGATGAAATGTATAGATAGTGCAAAAAAAAAGAAAGTGTTTTTGATGTATAGTTTTCCCGTTATAAGTATTCAAATTTGAACTTACTTGAAATCAATAGTTTTTGTCTCCCGCCATTTTTCCCCTATCAAAACTATACCAAAAACCAAATAAATTACATATTATTGAAGAGGACTCTGTTCTCTAGTGTTATCTATGATTTTAAAAAATTTCTTAATTGATTTAGAATTTTTTTATATTATCTAAATCAACAAATTTTGAAAGCTTTAATAACCTACATGTAGTTTTTAACAAATTTGGTCAATGTTTGTATAAAATTTTAAAAAATTATAATTGCAAGAATCCTAGTTCCTAGATCTAGAAAATAATACTTTTAGTTTTTTGGCATTGTCTAGTTTGAGCAGAGAAAAAAATAGTAGAAGTGCAAACTTCTAGATTTTTTGTGTTTTTGGAGGTTTGGTTGCCAACATGGCATGCAACCTAGGTAGACTCAGCCCAGTCAGACTCAGCCAAGTCCTACTTGCCCTTACATTGGCTCATGCATGAGCCTACTTGGCCACATAGGCACCCATTCGGTGTCACGTTGATTCAGCCAAGTTAGACTGACCCGAGTTTGTCTGGGCCGAGTTTAACTGGGTCGAGTCAATCAAGGTGGATTAAGAGGTGATGGCTTATTTTTATTTTACCCACATATATTGATATCAAAACATCAAGTACATATGAAATCAGAGCCAGAGACCATTGATAAACTTGATCAAGTTATGTAGAACTTTTACAAGCTTTTGTGGCATAAAATTCTCATCCCCACAAAATGATCTTGGAAGTCCTTTTATAGAAACAAGGACTGAAACAAGCTTCAAATTCATTTAGGGTTAGGTTTAAAACTATTAAACTATTAGATGACAGATAACATTAATTTATCATAACAACTAAACAACTCTGTCATCTTTTACAAGACATTCTTTTGAAACATTCTGTTGGGAAGAAAATCTGATTAATCGCTATCTACCTTGGGAAGCTGAAGAACCATAACCTTTTTGAGAAAGCTTATTTTCTTGAAAATCTAATCAAACATGTATTATAAAACTCTAAAATAGTTCCCCATTTATGGAAAAGAACAAAACAAGATAAGCCAAAGGTTTAAATATTGTTTTACAGGCTAACAGAAACTCTAAGAAAATAATTTCTGTAATAAATATCTTTAGAACCAATAATATTCCTCCATAATGTATCCAACATCTATAAAAAACATGGCATAGAAGATCAAATTCACCTATTTATCGCTCTATAGCATAAGACATAATCCATCACTTTGAAAACCCTACATAACATATTTGAAATTTTGAAAGTCAGTTAAAATAGTCACAAGTGGTGCGGAAATCAACATCAATGGTTGAGATCAAGCCTTAGCATAATTTTAAAACATAGTCATTGATGAACCTTCAAGTACCTAGGTTGGTGATCTGATTTTCCCTTTGTCACATAGGCACAATGCCTTAAAGACTAGATCTCATGCAACTTTACATTAAGCCTTCATGCCTACTGCATGATCTTTTCTAACTTATCTGCCCTTTATCTTTTCCTTACTCTGGTCCCATGATCATAGGAGGATAGGTTTTGGTTGGGCATAATTCCTTAATGGATAGATATTGCACATCTCTACTTCAAGGCTTTACACCCACCGTCAGATCTTCTTTAACTTAACTGTGCTTTACCTTACTCTTCCTTACTTCATTCGAACCCACTGGGACACATGTTCATCATGTGCAATGCGTCAATCAGTAAATAACTACATCTTATGCATCAATGGAAAGCGTTGTCTGTACGATCCTTTCTACTCGATCTATCTTTAACTTTACTTAGAGCTGAACATGAACCATCATAGACACGTGGAAGAAAGGCATAATGCCTTGATGATTAGATCTACTGCATCTTATGTATGAGGATTTACACTAGCCATAATATTTTCTCCAACTTGTGTCTTCTTTAAACTACCTCAGTAACCCTGGGATCATGACATCACAAAATGCCACTTGTCACATAGCTGTGATTCCTTAATGAATAAAGACATTCATTTTTCACTTTAAGTTTTTATGCTAGCCATTGGAATAAATCTGAGTTGTATGCCTATTACCATATCTTAAGCTTCAGACTTGGCCTGCCACATTCTACGTGTTAAGATGGCGCAATGCCTCAAAGGATAAAGATCTACATCTCAGCATTGAAGGGAATATGTCTACCATCAGATGAAGAACAACTTGCACGACATATGCAAAAGGTAATAAAATATGTCAGGGCCTAGAACTTAGGGAAATAAAACAAAATTAATTCATCCCCTGCTTAGACTTTGGAAAAATTAAAAGGGATGGCCCCATTCGACATGAAACATAAAGCACATGGATTATAAGGATTTTAAGTGACCTAAAAGGTAACTACAAATTATAATAGACCATGAAGGGTTTAATACTTTTTTCAACCAATGGCTTTAATTTAGAAACTAGGGTTTAAAACTTTGTGAGACATAGCAGGATTTTTCATGATTTTGACCAAATTTCTTGCAGATATTTACAGTGCTAACATAGGCTCCGACTAGGGAAGGTTGAGTGCAAGATAACCACTAGAATATAGATCTTTGGGAAAAGAAAACCACAACAAAAAACATAACCCTAAAGAAGACACACCTAAAGTCAGAAAAAACAAGAAAATTTATACAGATATATACATTGTTGAGTAGAGTCATATTACCTCTGCACCTCTTCTCCTGATTTGAAAGAAACAAAATAGGCTTGATTTCGCTAAGCCATCACCAAATTTATTTTGTAGCTTACCTTTTTCAAACACAAAACCTTCTTCTCTCTGCACTTGAAGCAAGCTAAAATAATTTCTTTCATCTGCCTGATCAAACTTATTACCACTTTCCATTAGCTCAAGTAAAAAAAATCAGCATAGTCCATATTAGAGCTAAAATGGAAATCATACAGATCCTAAAAAGGATGTGGCATAAACATGTTGCATCCACCAACTAGTAGGAATTGAGAAACAATACAACAATCAACATTGTCCAATTCACTACCACATCTGGGACAATCACCATCCAGCTGAGAAAAGCACTTTTGTTCTGCCAAGTTGCTGGAATCATCATTATTGGATATATTTTCTGCAAGAGGAGACATATCAATGTTTGAACAACAACTATGTTCAAAACCATAATCTTGATATAGCTTCATGCCATGATCTCTATTCTCCTCTTCAGCCAAGAGACCATCTTGCATCATAACAATGGTTTTCATATCAATATTAGAATTCTCTATAGAACTCTCTAGTAAATTATCAGTATCATACAAACCCAAAACATATTGGTGGGTGGGATGGAAAACATAAATACACTCATTATAAACATATGTAACTTGAGCAACTGGAAGACCATTTTTCAATAGTTTAATGAAATATTTAAAATCTGAAAAAGATTCAAAATCTACACAACTATCCCAATTAGTACTCAACATTGTATCAGGAATATCCTCATGCCTTGAATCTGAGGAAACACTGGTGCATTCAACATCTGATACATCAAAACCCATCTTGTTGTAACCAAGTAATGCAGAAGCACAAAGAGAATCATAAAAACACATGTCAAAATTAGAACGTACTGACTCATACTCTCTGTCAAACTCAATGTGTGTTGGGTGGGATACTTCAGAGCTATCCCTTCCTAAACATCTGAGATACTCACAAGTTAGGAGCTCCAAAATTTGTTCACTATGAAGTGAACCACTGTCATCGTCTTCACCCTCTTCTGATAAATAGTCACCATCATCATTTTCACTTATCCAATCATTATCTTCTTGCTGATTGCACATGTCCTCTAGCTCATATTGAGAAAGAGCATTACTCTTATGATTATAAGTGAGAGAATCCATGCTAGACACATCTCCTTCATCAGTTTTATCATTCTCAATATCAGCATCACTAGGTACAACCTCATGTATATTTTCAAGTTCAAGATTTACAATATTAGCTATCCAATCTCTAATATGCACATAATTTTCTTTCCTCAAGGAGGCTGACCAATGGGTTGATTCCGGAAAACAAAGTTCCAAAAGCAAACCAATGAAAATAGACTCTAGAAACTCAACACCCTCTGGAAGTTCATTATATGCATCACAAAACCTTTCATAAAATAAAGGCATTGCCATATCCCTTCTCCTTCCTACCATTTTTTCTCAAATAGATAATTTCTTCCTCTTCAACCTTCTTAGGTTCTTGAGCATAATTTACTGCTATTTGTCCCAAAAATTTTCATCTTAATTGATTAATGTTGATCAGCTTTTGTCTTATGTCATCTTCATTTTCTCTTTTAAGTTTCTCATGATCAACATCTAATTTGGACAATGGATCCATTAAGAACCTTATGACTCTTAGGTTCACTTATGTTAGCTAGTACATACTTCCTCTTGATTTTGCAAGCTGCAACTATAAACCATGAAGTATGAAAACCTCTATCCACACCTTTTCCTTCTCTTAGTGCTTAATACCACTTGATAAGGAAACAATTATAACGCTGAAAGATGAAATACCTAGATGTGATGAAGGTACTAAAAACTATTTGTTTTGAAGTCACCTCCAAATCACCTTCAAAACTTGGTAGAGCCGCCACCTCTTTGTAGAGGAATTCTTTAAATCAAAAACTTACAACACACCCCCAATATAGGGTCTCTTATTGATTCCTCTCTTGACTATGCTCATAGTCACAGGAGTCCTATCATCTGTTGTCTCTTCACTGCAAGTCCACCTCTTCTTTGTAGTCTTTCTTCAAACATGCATACTGGTGCAAATCAGAGAACTCAGAGTCTCCACTCACCCTATGTGAGATAGTATAGATATTTCTTCAAGAACTTTGGAATTTTATTCACTTTGCAATGACAAACAAGTAGAAAAGACTCACTCTTAGAAACATGAGGAAGGTCTCTATAACTGCATCCCCAATAGAGTCGCCAATTTGTTGGTTACTCAGATGGGTCAAATGATATAAATAGTACAATACTAGAGATTCCTTGAATGGTTTAACAAGATTTTTACTTCTCTATCCCCAATAGATTTGCCAATTTGTTGGTGCTTTTTTCTTGCAAAAACCTATATAGCAGCAATGCTTGACTCTTATAAAAACCAAATTCTGATTAAGTCAAGAAATAAGTCCAATTAAAAAGGATTAAATCCTCCTTTACTTTGAGCTCCATAGGCTCAGGAAGGTGTACCTAAATTGATTTACCACTCTTTAGTAAATCATGTAGTGGATTGACTTTTCACAATGATTTACTCCTACATTTTACTGCAAAAATTGATAACAAGTCCTACAAATGCTAATAATCAGCTTTATGAAGAGCTTCACAATCCAAACTATGAACTTGATAAGAGAAAATACAAGTGAAATGAGGATTCTCATCCTTCTTCTTTTTGAGTTCCAAACTCAAACAAGCATAACCTATTTACTGCCCTAAAGATGTAGTAGTTTTCAACACGCGGGCTTAATAGAACATAAATATAAAAATGATAACAGTTTGTATATAGATTTGATGGGACCCAGAGAAATTAACACATAAGACTAGTGCCTTATCCAATGGGCATGGAGTCATTCACTATGTAAAGACCTTTAATATCAAAGACACATCAAATGTAAATCCTATACTGAATATTGAATTAGACTATGCCTTACATAATCTATTCACACTTCCTAGAAGCAGAAATACTTATCAAATCTATTACAATATTTTACTCACTGAAACTATCTTAAGGATTTAATTCTCTCCTTGAAAGAAACATTAATACAGTTCGACACTCTTCCTTACAAAGTGATGGACTGAAATGTCCTTAACAACCAATCCAAATGAGTACAAGAACTAGAAAAAGAGACAACTATTCATTCAAATCCCTCAAATCATAGGAAGTAAAAACATATATTAATATAAAAACATCAAGTACATATGAAATCAAAGCCAAAGAGACCCTTGATAAACTTGATCAAAATAGACAAAAATTTTACAAGCTTTTGTGGCATAAAATTCTCATCCCCACAAAGTGATCTTGGAAGTCCTTTTATAGAAACGAGGACTGCAACAAGCTTGATATTCATTTAGGGTTAGGGATAAAACTATTAAACTATTAGATGAGAGAGAACATTAATTTATCATAACAACTAAGCATCTCTGTCATCTTTTACAAAATAATCTTTTGAAATATTCTGTTGGGAAGAAAATATGATTCAGCTGCCATCTAACATGGGAAGATGAAGAACCATACCCATTCTAGGAAAGCTTATGTTCTTGAAAATTTGATCAAATCTGCATTATAAAACTCTAAAAGAGTTCCCCATTTATGGTGAAGAATAGAATAGGATAAGCCAAAGGTTTAAATATTATTTTACAGGCTAACAGAAGCCCTAAGAAGATAATTTTTGTAATAAATGTCTTCAGAACTGCCAATCTTCCTCCATACTGTATCCAACATCTATAAAAAAATGGCTCACCTATTTATCACTCTGTAGCATAAGACATAATCCATTTCTTTCAAAACCCTACAAAACACATTTAAATTTTTGAAAGTCGGTTAAAACGGTCTCAAGCGGAGCAGAAATTAGCATCATTAACGGTCGAGATCAAGCCTTAGCATCATTTTAAAACATAGTCATTAATGAACCTTCAAGTACCCGTGCTGGTGATGTGATCCGCCATGCGTTGGGTAGGCGCAATCCCTTAATGAATAGATCTCAAGTAACTTTACATTAAGCCTTCATGCCTACCGCATGATCTTTTCTAACTTATCTTCCCTTTATCTTTTCCTTACTCTGGCCCCACAATCATAGGAGGACATGTGTTGATCGAGCGTAATTCCTTAATGGATAGATCTTGCACATCTCCGCTTTAAGGCTTTATGCCCACCATCTAATCTTCTTTATCTTAACTCTACTTTACCTTACTCTTCCTAACTTCAGTCAAACCCGCTGGGATACGTGTTCATCAGGCACAATGCCTAAATCAGTAAAGAACTTCATCTTATACATCAAGGGAAAGCATTGTTTGTCTGATCTTTTCTACTTGATCTCTCTTTAAATTTACTTAGCGCTAAACAAGGCCCATCGTAGACACGTGGTAGAAAGGTGTAATGCCTTGATGATTAGATCTACTGCATCGTACGTATGAGGCTTTATGCCAACTATAAGATTTTCACCAACTGGTTGCTTCTTTAAACTGCCTTAGTAACCCCAGGATCATGACGTCACAAAATTCCACTTGTCACATAGGTGTGATGCCTTGATGAATAAAGACCTTCATTTTTCGCTTTAATTCTTTATGCTAGCCATTGGATCAAATCTAAGTTATCTTCCTGTTACCCCGTCTTAAGCTTCAGACCTGGCCCGCCACATTCCACATGTCATGATGGCACAATTCCTCGAAGGATAAAGATCTACATCTTGACATTGAAGGGAATACTCCTACCATCGTATAAAGAACAACTTTCATGACAGATGCAAAAGGTAATAAAATATGCCAAGCTTAGGACTTAGGGAAAATAAAACAAAATTAATTCATCACCCGCTTAGACTTAGGAAAAATTAAAAGGGATGGCCTCGTTGGACATGAAACATAAAGCACATGGGTTATAAGGATTTTAACTGACCTAAAAGGTAACTACAAATTATAACAGACCATGGAAAGTTTAATAGTTTTTTCAACCAACGACTATAATTTTGAAACTAGGGTTTAAGACTTTGCAAGACATAGCAGGATGTTTCATGATTTTTGACCAAATTTATTACAGAATTTTACAGTGCTAACACTCTCCAAACAATTGCATCTATTGGGTATAGAATTGTGACATGGTCTGATTAATATTTAGTGGGTTATGATCTTTCCGTCATTTAATTAGCAAGAATGGTTCTGCAATGTTTTATGTCCATTAGGATTTCATTTTTCAGCAAAATTGTTTAAACTCTCGTTACCCAAACCTTTTTTATTTTCTTTGACAATCTGGATAAATAGGTAATCATCATAAGTTTTAGCATATACTTGCATCTTTAGTAAGCTATATGCATTGATAAATTGGAAAATACAAAAATGTACTAAAGTTGTTTTGCAGTTTGACGTCTTGAAAGTACTAGTAAAGGCCTCCTTGTGAACATTCACATTTATCTTCAACTCAGTTTACCGAGGAAGTTGTACCATGACCATAGATAACATTGGGAATAACTTCTTTATTCTTTCAAGAGAGGAAATCAAATCTTGAGATCCTAACAATTGACTCGTGTAAAAACAACTCTCAATAGAAGTGGCGCTAGAAGGAGGGCCAAAATACTAAAAAGCTAGATAACATTGGATCTTTCTCTCAAGAATGGTTCGAGTGAGTGCTTAGATAATCTCCAAAAATAGGTGAGTTCGTTGAACTCACTCATCATTGGAGAGTTCACAGCAACAAAGGAAAGTCAAGAGAGAACCCCTCTCACCATCACATTGAGGCACATAATCCTCTTGGAAAACAATCACACAATGTTGTCCTGACTATCCTCATAGCCATAAAGAAAAATCAAATCTTACAAAATTAGAATTTACAAAAGCCTCGTCTGATGTCTTTCTTGTATAACACACAAAGCTTGCCGCTAAAATTTGTTGGGAAACTCCATGAATTGCCCAAAAATCTAGAGTAGTTTTGCACACATTTTGTATATGGAGAATCAAGGACAACAGAATAGAACATCCATGCCTTGAAAGAAAACTGTAGCCGCAAGGAGATTGCCCACCAAGATCTTGTCTATCACCTATTCCCATACACTTTGGGGGAGTTTGCATACAATTGGTACCTGAACATACCACAGGGATCTATCTCTGCATGGTCCAAGTTTGAAACAAAAATTTTAAGCTAGTTTAAGTTGTATGTGGACCCTACTACATCACATCACTATTTCCATAAGATGCATTAAAAATTGGAAGCCTCATACACTATACCAAAGGCAGCCATCATACAAGTTTACCTGAAAGCCTTGGACCCCTTCACTTTAATTTTTCTAAGAATACTTCCCCCGAAAGATAGGGACACAATGGAAAAGGTGTACAATAAGGCCAGAACGTTTGCACATCAAATGGACCAGAAAGAAGGGAAATTTGGGGCCATGCCTACTGCTGGTAACATAACTTCTCCAAATCAATAACACAACTATTTTCTTCCCCACCACCATCCATTAATTATCTAGGTTATGATGCATATAAGACAACTTTCTTTGAGCAACAGACAGTGCCCCCAACTAAAATTGATACTCACTTTGCCTCTAAGTTGGATTCTATAAATAAAACCCTATCCCAACTCACTAGTGAGCTCACTAAGATAAATTTAAATCCCTCCTAGAACCAAAGTCAATACCAATAGACGCTTGCTAGTCTGAATGCTTAGCCCTAGAATCAAAATTGGAGTTTCAATACCTACAACAATAACAAAAATTCACAAGATAAGCCATTTGGGAAGAAAAGGCCCAGTAGACCATGGAATACTCGACCCAACAATGGTAGAATACCTTTGGATAATTCTCACACTTATGATACTGCTGGTGAAAATTTTTTTGGGGCTCTAAATCCACACAAAGGCAATGATGGATGTGGAAGCAACCCATACAATCAATATCCTCAGAACCTAGAGGAAACACCCATCCAGTTTAATGCAATGATGTTTGAATCTTACAAATTGATGTAAGTGGCAAGGGTAAAGGACCCAATCACTAGATTCCTAACTCCTTATGAGGAATAAAAAGCCTTGCCACTCACACCTTTGACAAACTAGTACAACATATTCACATTGACTCCATTCAATGACAATAACCCAAGTGCCAAAAGAAGTTCTCAAGGCTTACAATGCCACACAAATTAAATGGAGGTCTTAGACAACATGGGGATAATTAGGTGGTTCTATCCCAATCACCCAAACAAACAGATTGGAGTGTTTCTAATGTAAAATCCAACCAGTGCAGTCTAGGCTTGTAGCCCTATCCATAGACACCAGTCAATTTAACTTTTAAAACTTCCAAACAACATTAGAATTTAATCTAAGATTCAAATACCCTTTATTGAGACACAACTACCCTAAGAGCACCAAGATTTTAAAACTTATTCCATGCTTAGAATCGAAGGTTTGAAGATTGGTTTAAAGGGCTAATTAGGCCTTGGTTAAAGAAGGAAGTACTCAAAAACAATGGAGTTTCTCCCTAAAACCAATTCAAAAATTTAGGGGTTGCCTAAAAAACTCTAAATCTAGAGTTATAGGTCTTGGTGCTCTGCTGCCCGGGAGTTATGCTCATTTATGTGTTTTCAGATTTGGTGCATACATTGGGATATACACCTAGGGCTCGTCCAAACAGCCATCTCCCTGCAATAGCATGAAAAAAACTTGAAAAAACATGGAATACGTATTACAAATAAGATTTCCACTAGAGGTCATACAAATCCCATGGTGGAAACGCTTCCAAATTGAAAACCAATACAAAACCCTCAAAAATGGGGATCAAACAGAGCTGCAGTTAAAAAAAACCTGATAACTTGAGTTGTAGATGGTCTTTTTCCCTCAAACCAATTGCATTCAAAATATAGTTCATAGGAGCATCACGTCCTATTGGTTTTGTGTAGATAAAGATCCGTACCTGGCCATAAAATTCATTGGTATCACAAAAAATGTAGCAAAACAATTATATTTTTATTGATTAAGCAAAGAATTACATTATCCCGCCTTCTACCCACCTGTGAGGGCTTAGAAGGCCATCCCCAAAGTTTTTACAATAGTTTTTAACTAATTATCCATTGGGGTAAGGATTACAACAACTTTTTGAAAAGTTGCTAACAAAGAGCAAAGTTGCAATTAAGCAACTTTTGCAATTTTGTAACTAATGTGCAATATGACTTAGAAAATAACTTAGGCCTCTAGGAGTAGACCTGTATTATTGTAAACATCAATCCTAAAACTATTAACTATCCTAGAAACAATTATTTATTGATCTCAATGACCATAGTGTATCAAGTGGCTTATAAATGGCCTAACTTGTAACTAGGTCTTACATTTGGATCTTAAAGATGAACAAACTCTAACACCTAAATTACAAGATTGCTTGGATCACTTAGGGTCAATGGTGAATTGAATGGCCCAAGTGTTAACAATCTCCCAAAAGTGGTCATGTGCTAGAGGGTGCTCCTGCACCATACTCCCCATGAGAATTAGAGCTCAAGTTCCTACTTGAGTGGAGGAGATCTATAGTTGAACCATGTGCTTTTATCTAATCTTATGTCAGCCATGTGGCATCTATATTTGGAAGTCCCTTCCACTTAACCAAATACTGCATATAGGTATGATTTCTAGTGTTTTTCCATTCTTAGGTTACAAGGATCTTGTCTAGTTGAACTGGTGTGCTTGGTAGAAGGTTAGTAACATAGGTATCATCTAGAGAGTCATCAACATCTATCTGGATCTTAGAGGTACCTGCATCACTTTTAACAAAAGTAAGATCTGTAACATTAAAGATAGGAGAAATAAAAAGTGTGGGAGGGAGAGAGATCTCATATGCATTGTCACCCATTTTTTGCAGAACTATACATGGTCCAATTTTCTTCATATGAAGCTTGGTATGCCTTCCCTTAGGAAGTCTTTCTGGTCTAAGATAAGCACATACCTTGTCCCCTATTTGAAAATGAACTTCTCTTCTCCTTTTATCTGCATTTGCCTTGTTTTTGAGAGTGGTATGTTCTAGTTTTTGTTTCACTTCTTTATGCACTTGTGAAATGAAGTTAGCAAAGTCTTCTCCTTGAGCACTCATTTTAAAATCAGAAGGTAGGTTAGCAAGGTCCAATGGTCCTTTAGGATGCACTCCATAAATTGTTTGGAAAGGAGTTTTTCCACTAGATCTATTGATGGAGTCATTAAAGGCAAATTCTGCTTGGGGCAAGATTACATCCCAACCTTGGGAGTGCTACTTGGTAAGACATCTTAATAAACTTCCCATGGATCTATTGAATAATTCTATTTGACCGTCCATTTGGGGATGATAGGATGAACTGCATGTCAGATTTGTACCCAAATTCTTGTGAAGTGTCCTCCAAAAGTGTCCTTGGAACTTAACATCCCTGTCTGAAACTATAGTCTTTGGGAGTCCATGAAGTCTAACTAATTCCTTGAAGAAGAGTTGTGCAATGTGAGAAGCATCATTTGTGCTTTTTCAAGGGACAAAGTGTGCCATCTTGCTAAATCTGTCCACAATGACAAAAATATTGTCAAATCCCTGCTTGGTTCTTGGTAAACCCATGACAAAATCCATTGATATTGACTTGCATGGCCTAGAAGTTATTGGTAAAGGCTAGTAGAGTCCTTGGTTTGTGGTGACTCCTTTAGCTTGTTGACAAATTGTACAAGATTGAAAAAAAATCTTAACATCAAGAGTCATCTTAGGCCAATGGTAGCTCCTCTTTACTAATTCTATGCTCTTGTCTATGCCAAAATGACCACTCATACCCCCATAGTATTTTTCCTTTATGATATTAGTTCTCATAGAACATTTTGGAATGTAAAGTTGGGCACCTTTAAATAAAATTCCATCATGGATTAAGTATTCTGTAAAATCAATATGATATCTGCCAGAGAGAGTAGTGCAAACCTTGTATGCTTCCCCAAAATCTAATTCATTTGCATATATGTGTTTCAAAGAGTCAATTCCCATGCTTGAAAAATGAACTTCTTCTACCAAACCCACTCTCCTACTGAGGGCATCTGCAACTTTTTTTGGTTGTCCTTTCTTGTACTTTATTGTGAAGGTATAAGACTACAATTGCTCCATCCATTTGATGTTTTTCACACTAATCTTCTCTTGTGAATTCAAGAAACTGAGAGCATGGTTGTCAGTGTAGACAAAAAATTCCTTGGGGAGGAGGTAGTGTCTCCACTTTTTGAGGGCCTGCACTACTGCATATAACTCAAGGTCATAAGTAGAATATATTTTCTTAGCATCATTTAATTTTTCGGAGAAGAAGGCTATAGCTTTCCCTTCTTGACTTAAAACAAGACCAATTGCTAGGTTACTTGCATTCATTTCCACATTGAAAACCTTATTGAAATTAGTTAGGGTTAGGATAGGATATTGTGCTACCCTATTCTTCAAGTACTGAAAAGCATCATCCGCATCCTTTGTCCAAACAAATTTATTTTTTCTACCTCCCTTAATTGTGTCTAACATTGGAGCACACACATGACTGAAATTCTTTATAAATTTTCTGTAAAATGTAGCAAGACCATGAAAAATTTTCACATCACCTTGGTTCTTGGGAGGTGGCCAATTAATAATTGCTTCTACTTTTCTTGGGTCCATTTTCAAGGTTCCTTTGGATATGACAAATCCCAAAAAGGTGAGTTCTCTTTGCATGAATGTACACTTCTCCAAATTGATGACCAACTTTTGATCATGAAGTCTTCTCAACACCTTCTCCAAGTGGTTTAAATGTTCTTCCCTGCTACTGCTAAAAATTAGAATGTCATCAAGATAAATAACAACAAATTTGCCCATAAAATCAAAGAAGATTTTATTCATGAGCCTCATGAATGTACTTGGGGCATTGCTTAGCCCAAATGAAATTTCAAGCCATTCATATAAGCCTTTAGTGGTCTTAAAGGCAGTCTTCCACTCATCTCCTGGCCTTATTCTAATTTGATGGTAACCAGATTTTAAATCTATTTTTGAAAAATAGCAAGCATTGCCAAGTTGGTCTAATAAGTCCTCTATCCTTGGAATAGGGAACCTATATCTGATTGTAATTTTGTTTATGGCTCTACTATATATGCAAAGCCTCCATTTCCCATCCTTTTTCGGTGCTAGGACTGATGGAACAACACATGGGATCAAACTCTTTTGTACTAGTCCTTTTTCTAACATCTCCTTGATTTTTCTTGAGATCTTAGCATTCTGATCAGGGGTCAACTTGTAGGGTGCCTTATTGGGAAAAGAAGCACCCAACATGAGGTCTATTTGGTGGGTAATATCTCTCAAGGGTGGGAGGGTAGAGGGCAATTCATTTGTGATCATATCACTATACTTATCTAGTAGTCCTTTGACTTCACTTGGTATGGTTTCTATCTTCTTGGAGACTTCATTGTCCTTGGGTTTCAAAACCAACACATACCCTTCATAATCTGATTCCCTTAATGTCTTTTCCATTTCCTTGCTGACAATGAATACAACAGTGGACTCTTTGTTTTCTTTTTGATCAGGCAATGGCTTCATGGTATAGGTGACTCCTTTCACAATGGTGTAAGTATTTTTTCTACAGTTATGTGTGGCATCCACATCATACTGCCAAGGCCTTCCTAACAAGAGGTGGAAAGCATCCATCTCAATGACATCACACATGACTTTGTCTTTATAGTCACCTAAGGAGAATTCTATTAATGCTTGTTCAGTTACTAAAGTTTGCTTCCCTTTGGTGAGCCAAGATACATGATAAGGACAAGGATGGGGGACTTTATTCAAATTTAAATTTTGTACTATTTCCTTAGAAACCATATTTTCAGTTGAACCAGAATCTATAAGCAAGTTACATACCTTTCTTTGGCACTTTATCTTTGTCCTAAAAAAATTCTTTCTTTGTGATGGCTCCACGGACTATGGTAGTTGTAGAAATTTTTGCCTCATCATCACATTTATTCCTTCTTTTGGTTCTAGGTCTCTAGGATTTGGATTGTTGCCTTGATTGTCTTCATGAATTAGTTGTGCTGTTCTTTCTCCCTGATTTTGTTGTTCCTTTTCTCAGGGCTTCTCCCTGCATGGTGTCCAAGTTGGTTGTAGTAGTAACATCTTAGAGGTCCATTCCCCCTTCCTACATTTTTTCTCCCTCTACCGAAGGGTCTCCTTCCTCTGAAGTTTCCTCTGAAGTTTGGTTCACCATTTTATTTATCTCCTTGGCTTAGGTCAAGGGTCTTGCTGCTGCTACCATTGTATTGTCCTCTATTCCAAGAGGTACCCCTTCCTCTGAAATTCTTACCACCATCATTGTTCTTTCCCTTGTTAAAGTCTTGCTTTCTTTTCCACTTCTCCTCTACCTTGAGTGCCATTTGATAACATTTTTTTATTGATGTAGGGAAGCGTAGGCTAAGTTCTTCTTGAATAGATACCTTAAGGCCATTCATGTACCTTGCTAGCTTTTCTTCCTTATCTTCTGTTGCATTAGTCTTCATACATAGTTTTAAGAACTCCTCGATGTATGAGCCTACATCCATGTCCTTTTTCTTTAATTTTTTCTTCCTTCTATGAAGTTACACCCCATAATCTTAGGCACATATGTCTCTTTGATCAATGCTATCATCTTGTTCCATGAAGTAATCATACTTCTCCCATTCTTCACCCTCTCTGTTTGGATGAAGTTCCACCAAGTTAGGGCTGCTCCCTTTAACTTAGATCTTTCCATCTTTACCCTTTTCTTTTCAGGAATGTCCTCACATTCAAAGAAGCTTGTTAAGGCCTCAATCCAGTCTAAGGCCAAATCTACATTCATCTTTCCATTGAAAGTTAGTAAATCCAACTTCTCCTCCATGGTTCTTCTCCCCATAGATTTCAAGGCATCTAGGAGGGGTCTCTGGTCTGCAAGAATGATCACATCCTAATCAGGGGTGTCATCTTCCTCTTCACTCCCTTCTTCACCACTAGACATGTCTTCTCTTCCCCTCTCTACCTTGTTCTCAAGTTCTTGAAGCCTCTTGGTTAGTGCTACATTCGCTACCTTTTGTTCTCTCACTATCCTTGTGAGTTCCATGTTTGTAACTCATGTAGGGATTTCTTCATCCTTAGGAGAAAAAATTTCTTTGATACCACTTGACTTAAGTGGCAAGGGTAAAGGACCCAATCACAAGATTCCTAACTCCTTTAAAGGAATAACAAGCCCTGACACTCACACCTTTGACAAACTAGTTCAACATATTCACATTGACTCCATTCAATGACAATAACCCAAGTGCCCAACGAAGGTCTCAAGGCTTACAATGCCACACAAAGTAAATGAAGGTCTTAGACAACATGGGATAATCAGGTGGTTCTATCCCAATCACCCAAACAAATAGATTGGAGTGTTTCTAATGCAAAAGCTAGACAGTGCAGTCTACGCTTGTAGCCCTATCCATAGACACCAGCCAATTTAACTTTTAACAATTCCAAACAACATCATAATTTAATCTAAGATTCAAATACCCTTTATTGAGAAACACCTACCTTAAGCAAACTGAGATTTGAAACTTTATTCCATGCTTAGAATCGAAGGTTTGAAGACTAGTTTAAAGGGCTAATTAGGCCTTGGTTAAAGAAGGAAGTACTTAAAAACAATGGAGTTTCTCCCTAAAAACAATTGGAACATTTAGGGGATGCCTAAAAAACTCTACATCCAGAGTTATAGGTCTTGGTGCTCTGCTGCCCGTGAGTTATGCTTATTTATGTGTTTTCAGATTTGGTGCATACATTGGGATATACACCTAGGGCTCATCCAAACAGCCATCTCCCTATAATAGCATGAAAAACACTTGCAAAAAAATGGAATACATATTACAAAGAATCTTTCCACCAGATGTCATGCAAAACCCATGGTGGAAATGCTGCCAAACTGAAAACCAATACAAAACTGTCAAAAATGGGGATCAAACAGAGCTGTAGTTAGACAAAACATGATGAATTGAGTTGTAGATGGTATTTTCACCTCAAACCAATTGCATTCAAAATCTAGTTCATAGGAGCATCATGTCCAATTGGTTTTGTGTAGATACAGATTCGTACCTGGATGTACAATTCACTAGTGTCACGAAAAATGCAGGAAAATAGTTATATTTTTATTGATTGAGCAAAGAATTAAATTCTCCCACCTTATACCCACCTATGAGGGCTAAGAAGGCCATCCCCAATGGTTTTACAATAGTGTTTAACTAATTAGCCATTTGGGGAAGGATTACAACAATTTTTTGAAAAGTTGCTAACAAAGAGTAAAGTTGCAATTAAGCAACTTTTGTAATTTTGTAACTAATGTGCAATATGACTTAGAAAATAACTTAGGCCTCTAGTAATAGACCTATATTATTGTAAAAATCAATCCTAAAACTATTAACTATCCTAGAAACAATCATTTATTGATCCCAATGACCATAGTGTATCAGGTGGCTTATAAATGGCCAAACTTGTAACTAGGTCTTACTTTTGGATCTTAAAGATGAACAAGATGAATTGGATCCCTTAGGGTCAAGGGTGCATTGAACGACCCAAGTGTTAACAATCTACCAAAAGTGTTCATGTGCTAGAGGGTGCTCCTGCACCACAAATATAGAAATTGGGAAAGTTTGGACACCTATACTGAAGAAGAAGAGTTCATGTTCCCATTGCAAAATGAGAAAGAACATGAATACTTCAAGGTTCATGCCTTTCAAAATGATCATTGGTGTCCATAAAATTTGAGGAGACAAAAGGAACCTTTGACTAATGGTATACCTCTGGGAAAAAAACTAACTCCACCATATCCCTGAGATAGAAATAACCCTACACCACCCAGAGGTCCGGGTGCTCCCACATCATCTCCACCAAAACTTTTTGCTAGTTACAGAACTCTGGATTGGCCAACTGAAAAACACACCGTGGTTGAAGAATTGAAGAAAATGAAGGAAAACATATCTATGTTCAAAATTCTTCAAGGCTTCCCTTCTCAGAGAGAAGCACTTCTAAAAAAACCAAGACCATTCAAAACAAGGTACAACAACTAGTAGCATGAAGACCCCTACATCCAATATTAACACTTCAGAAGCTTTCCTTGCATTGTTTAAGGACAAGGTAGAAGTACCTCCATTCCTACTTAGTCTACGAATGTTCAGAAAAAACTCACACAACTGCGTAATTTATTTAGGGGCTTCATGTAACGTCATGCCCTTGTCGATCTACCAAAAGCTAGGGATGGCTCCCTAGATAGAAAACAGGGTAGTAATTGGCATGATCAAAGACGTACACATCCAATTGGTTTATGATCCAAGAATACAAGAACGTATCGATGTACACATCATAGACATTCTAGAGAATTTTGGGATGCTACTCAGTCGAGAATGGACCAAGTGTCTAAGGGTCTTTTTATCCACCAATTTCACCCAACTATGGCTACCCTGGAAGGGATTGAACAACCAGATCTAGATTGATTCCAAACCCACACTAAATAAAATGATCACATAATAAAACACACCAAATGAAGTCTTGTTCACTCAGACTGATCTAGGCACTTACCAGATGGATATTATCCTTATGTTCCAAATCAAAGGAAATGAAGGATTGGATCACAGTCCCATCCAAGGTCTCCAAGAGTTCCACATTGGTGATGAACTCTACCAAAGATTCAATAATAGTATGATAATAAGATTGAGACATCTGGGTCAAGATGCAAATCCTAACATCTTATTACTACTAGGGTATTACCAATTACATCAAGCAAGCCACTTAGAATTTATGTGTGCAAGTTTTTAGGATGTGTTGTCATGAGTACTAGCCCAAATTTTCCTACTGAGTGAATCCATCTAAGGGTGAGTACCGAGAAACAAAATACTGAGAGGAAAGGTGTAGGTGATATCTTACAAAATATGGACAGCCTTATCCGTCATAATACCCTGACCAAAAGTCAAGATAGTGGATCAAATTTAGATGACAAGAACCCTACTCCCAATATGTTTAGTGACTGGAGTACTTTAGATGATGGTGCCTTCCCACCATACAAGAAGCCATAGGAAATTGAAGAAAATAGAAACACAAACTCTCTAGAACCCAAAGGCACTCTAGGGATAGGAAAGGAAGAATTGGCCTCCTTACATAATAAGGGAAGAAAGGAGAAAGGGCCTAAAATTGAAAAGTTTTTAGGAAATTTCCAATCCAAGTCTAAACCCGCCAAACAAAGCCAAATATGGAAGCTACATTTTGATGGATCCAAATGAAAACAAGGAGCAGGAGCAATAATTGAAATCATAAATCCTAGAGGTTAGTATTTTTATGTTTCTTATCGCTTATAGTTTTTGTGCACTAACAATGTTGCAGAATATAAAGTGTTAGTCTGTGGACTCCTCCTGGCTTGTAAAAAGGGGATAAAATTCCCAACAGTGGAAGGCAACTCACAGTTGATCGTTAAACAGATTTGTAGTCAATATTATTGCAATGATAAAAGAATCTTGGCTTACCAAAATAGGGCATGGGACTTAATCAAATACTTTGAAGCATTCAATATCAAATCCATCCCGAGGAGAAAAAATGTCATCGCCGATGCATTAGTTGTCTGCTAGCTCGCTACAGCAAATAGAAATGTCAAAACTCAAGAAGTTTTAAGTGGAACTCATTTTAGCTCCAACTATCCCAGATAATATTACCAACTTTTAAATCTTCCAAGATGACCAACACATCCTGGAGTTCATCATGTGTGTCAGTGTGTTTGAGAAATAGGTCATAGACGAAGGTAAGGAAGAAGTAGAGGAAGAAGAAGATCTAGAAGCACCTGATGATTAGGGTCTCATAAATTTAAGGACCAACTCCATACCCAAAATCATTGTAGAACTAGAAAGGATCTTTGACAACAATGGGACCACCATGAAAAGATGACTAGATATCCCACCCAATGTTAAAGAATATGAAATGTTCAACCTCGACACAGATAATGAGCCAAGACAAGTCCATATCGAAAAAGTAGGTACGAAAAAAGAAAATAAGAGAATAGTTTGAATCCTCTCCAAGTACTGGGATTTCATATCCTAGAGCTATGAAGAATTGAAAACATATGACACCTCGGTCATAGTGCATAATATCCCACTGAAACCAGATTCCAATCCTTTTCATCAATGTCAAAGACTCGTGAACCCTACCATGGATCCTCTAATACAAAAGGAATTCTAGAAGTTTCTAAATGCAAGAATTATCTTCCCAATTAAACATTTCATGTGGGTCGCAAACTTATTACTTGTGAGAAAGAAGACTGGCGACATCTGATTGTGTGTAGATTTCTAGAACCTAAACAAGGCCTGCCAGAAGGATAACTACCTGCTTGCATCTCTAGACAAAGTGTTGAAAGTAGTTAATGGTTCCCAAATGATGTCCTTCATGGATGAATACTTAGGATACAACCAGGTGATGGTACAAGAAGAGGATAGATTGAAAATGACTTTCACAACCAAGTGGGGGACATTTTCTGATTGACAGATACCTTTCAGTATAAACAACACTGGGGCCACTTTGCAAAGGGAAATGGACATAAATTTCAAAGCTCTAGTTGAGAAGTGCATTATCATATATATGGATGACCTAATAGTATTCTCTAAAAAAAAAAATTGATCATATAGATGACCTTAGAAGAGTCCTTCAGAGATGTAGGAACTATGAAATTTCCCTCAACCCCAAGAAATGTCTGTTTGGGGTCACAAAAGGAAAGCTACTGGGACACATCATCTTAGAAATAGGGATAGTAATAGACACTAAATGGGTACAAGCCATTCTCAAGTTGACACCACCTCATAGCCACAAAGAGCTAAAATCATGTTTCAGAAAGATTAACTTTGTAAGGAAGTTTATCATCAGTTTCACCGAGATAGTCAAACCCCTAAATGACATGTTGAAAAAAGATGCCAAAATTGAGTGGACTATCCTAGTGAAGAAATATTTTGAGGAGATAAAAAGTGTAATTGCCACGGCCTCTATCCTCATCAACCTGGATTATACTAAATTCCTTTCAAAGTGTATTCCTTTGCATTAGAACACTCATGCGCAGACATCCTCACACAGAAAAGGGATGCTGAAGACAAGAGACTGATAGCCTTCATGAGTTTCCCACTTGAGAATTCCAAAGTTAGATACCCTAATCTGGACAAACAATCTTTCACTTTGGTCAAGGTAGTAAAGAAGTTCTAGCATTACATCCTAAGGAGTAAAGTTTTGGGATAGTTCTCAATGCGGCTGTTAAATCTTTGTTAATGAAAAATGAGCTAGGGGAAGGAAGGGGAGATTGGATGGAGATTCTACGAGAATTCAACCTCAAGATCCAACCAATGAAACTAGTAAGAGGCCAAGGCTTAAAAAACTAATCTCTGAGGTAGAAGAAGGTCTAATGTGCTGGACTTACACCGATTAGGGTGTGATTATGGACATATGGTACCAAGACATAGTCTATCACTTAATATAGAACCAATGTCTATAAGGAATGAACAACTCACAAAGAAGAGCCCTGAGAATCAAGAGCAGCTCTTACATGATGAAGAACGACCAACTATACAAATTTAATTATGAGGGCCTATACCTAAGATGTTAAGACAAGATTGAAGTAAAACAAGTCTTGGATGATTTCCATGACAAATACAGGAGAGGCCATGTGTCTGTTGGAGCCACTTCCCACCAAATCTTGAGAGAAAGATACTATTGGTTGAGGTTGTTTAGAGACACCAACAAGCACATAAGATCATACCACACCTTCCAAAAAAGTACAACCCGAGAAAGGAACCCAACAATGCCTTTACATCCAGTATACAAGGTACACTTTTTTCCCAATGGGGCTTGGATTTAATTGAAATGATTAACCCCCCTTCATCTGTAGGTCATAAGTTCATCCTAACAACCATCGATTACTGCACATGCTGGGTAGAAGCCAAAGAACTAAATAATTGCACCGTTGAAGTAGTAACCAATTTTTTAGAGGAGCACATCATCACCAGGTTTGGAATGTCATTTTATCTAGTATGTGTCAATGCACCTTCCTTTTCCTCCACTATGCTTAAACAATGAGCCTTTGAAAACTAGGTAATCCTCAAATTCTCTTCTAATTATTACCCGTAAGGAAATGGCATAGCAGAATCCACAAACAAGAACCTAACAATAGTGATCAAACACCTTGTAGATGAAAATCCTATAGATTGGCATACTCAGTTGAAATACACTTTGTGGACCGACTAGGTAAGGATAAAAAATTCCCTGGGAACATCCCCATACCAACTAGTCTATGTCCTATAACCAGTCTTCCCTATGAATATGAAAATAACAATCTTGAGATTTATGGACTAGTATGTTCGGGGTGAAGATTGAGTGTAGATTCGACTCATGAATCTCCTCAACTTGGATGAGAAAAGAACTTTAGCTCTAGAGCACGTATCAAAGCACCAAGCAGTTATCAAGTGATGGTTCGACAAGAGAGCCGCTATCAAATATTTCAGGATCTTTGACCTTGTCCTGATGTGGGACATGACAAAAGAAAATCTGGGCAGCCACACCAAGTTCCAAAAATTGTGGACATGCCCCTACTAGATATCAAAGATTTTTGGAGAGAACACCTTTAGGATTAGCACCTTAGACAGAGCGTTTTCCCCATTTCTAGTCAATGGTAAATTACTCAAGCATTATTTTGGATCCTAAGCGGGACTACCTTTTGTCCCTTGTATTTTAGTTTTTTTTTGTCCTTTTTGTTTTCTTTCTTTCTTTTTCTTTTGGTTTGGATTTCCCCTTTTTTTTGTCTATGTCTCGGCCTTCCCATTTGTGGTGTCAGTGCTTGTTTTTTTTTGTTAGAATAACTAAGAGGGGGCGGGGGGTGAATTAGCGGCCTCAAAAATATATCCAAAAACTTTATACCACAAATGTAAACCTCTAGTTATCTTAAGTCCTATAAGATATATGCCTTTAATAATTTTATCAAATAACTACTAGTCAGAGTTCACTATACATCCTTTCCTTAAGCTTTTCCTTAAGCGTTCCCGATCAATCCTATTTTAGTAATGTGTAAAGAAAAACATCAAAGCAATGAACTATATACAAATTTGACACATGGATTTTTAATGTGGAAACCTTGTTAAGGGAAAACCAACTTGGGACTGGTAACCCAAAATTTTCACTCTTCTGAACTGAGCTCGGTGAAGACACAACCTTGTTAAAGGTTAAAAAACACATTGTTAAGTGTGACCTTGTTAGAGGATTTAAATATAATAGTTTGTCACTTGATATCTATAATTTCACTATGCTATCTTCATGAGAAATTTTTTGATACTCCTTGGGATGTATCTCAATATATAAAGGCGAGTTAAATCCCACTCTGTTAAGAGATTTTATGAATCAATGGTTAAAAAGAAAGAGTATATGATCTATTCATAAATACAACTCAATCTTGAATATGCTCAGATATATTGTAAGCTCATAATACCTTTCTGATCAATGTTTCCCTTCTGTTCCTTTTCTCCACTTCTTTCTTCTCGGTGATGATGTTGCTTCTTTGTTGCTCGGTGTTCACAGAAATCTTTAGCTCTGTTCTTCAGCTTATTTGATTAGGACTATATGAAGACTTGTTATTTTCATGATCCTTTTTTACTATCCCCAAATTCATAATGAATTATCTTGTCTCTCTTATATACATAATTTCACTGTTTCTAATTCCATGTCTTTCTTGTTCTTGATGTGATCCGCAAATCTTGCCATTCTTTCTTTAAAGCTTGCTTTAGTTTTATCCCATAGATTTCTCCTTGAAAACTGGAATAAAACTATATTTAAATCTTTATCTTATTTGTAGCTTTTAACTAGTTGATGAAAACAATGTAATAAAATAGTTAACTCCATATTTAGCTCTTGCTAGCTAAGTCTTTTTTCATTTCTGAACTTTTGTTCTTATCGGTGTTTAACTCCTTATTTTCTCAGTCTTCTCTTCAGTTTTCCTCTGGCATCTCTTTCTTTTGGGGTTCTCTATCTATAAGGAAACACCATGATTTTTAGTTCTTCTCAGGTATCACGTAGGTTCTACTCAGTAGTGCTTGCTCGGGTATCACTGTGACTCTTTGCAAGGTTCTCTATCCATCAGTGTGCACTATTCGTCGGTGTTTGTTGTCACTTGGTGAATACTGAACTTTTATGCTTTATTGATAACATAACCTTTATCTCTTTGGTTCTTTGAAGTCTTTGATAATATGTATATAACCAATTAGATTATAACAAGTTGACATCGATGAAAATACAATACATTAATAGATTTAATGTCTTGCATTAACTGTGTGTAGCTTGGTGATCTTCAACTTAACATATTCAAAAATTCAATCAGTTATAGTTCATCAATCTCTCCCTTTGGCATTTATGGCAAAATACTACATTACTCCTAATACAATATGAAATATATCAGTTGTAGTTCTACAATTTACCAAACTTATTATTCTATAACCAATACAAATATTTGGCTCCCGGTAAGCTCTTCTAGCTTATATTTGATTCTTGTAGAGTACTCTCTTCAATCTTCATTCCCTTCACTAGATAGATGTAGCAACTTCTTATTTTGTCTCTCCCTTTATTGTAGAATCTCTTCTTTGATGCTTTCTCTCCCTTTGAATGTTCCTCTCCTTGATGGATATCTCTTTTTCCTTTGACAACAATAGATAATATACTTTCCCCCTTTGACTCATCTCTCCCTTAGGATACTTCTCTCCCTTTGGATGATCATGTTGGATATTTCATATAGATATATAATCTCTCTCCCTTTGATGACAATTCCAAACTATATCCTTCCTCCTTTTTATAATATAATCCTTGAATTTCACTTTCCATCAATAATACAATAGCTCTGGTGTTCAGTGCAGATAAGTACCTTTATATGTATTGATGTATCTCAATAATCCATATCTTTGCTTGCATCAACATGAATTATCTTCTTATTATGTGTAGGCTGATGCATCCTCCTAGTCAGCTTAGTGACCAATAGACAAGGGTCGGACCCCTACTCTCTTTCTCAGGTACTCAAATGTATCTTTAGGCAATGGATTTGTGAATATGTATGCTAATTGTTCCTTGGATTAAAAATATTCTAGTATCACCTCTTTCTCTTGCACTTGTTCTCTTAAGTAATGATACTTTATAGAAATATGCTTAGTCTTAGCATGCATGACAGGGTTCTTTGATATGTTTATTGCACTGGTATTGTCACAATAGATAATCACTAGTTCACTATTTTTTATATTCATACCTTCTAGTAATTGTTTGATCCATGCAATATTAGATAAATTTGTAGTGGCAGAAACATATTTAGCTTCTGCAGTAGATTGTGAGATGTATCCTTACTTCTTACTTATCCATGTGACAAGTCTGTCACCCATAAAGAATGCTCCTCTTGTTGTGCTCTTTCTGTCATCTATGTTTCTAGCCCAATCAACATTTGTATAGACTTGAAGCTCAAATTTTCTTTCTTTTTTATACCATAAGCCATAGTCCTTGGTATTCTTTAGATATTTCAAAATTCTTTTGACAACAATCATGTGTGATTCCTTGGGATTAGCAGAGAATCTTGCAACTATTCCAACTGCATGTGCTATATCTGGTCTAGTATAAACAACATACAATAGTTTGCTAATCATAGATCTATATAGGGTCTAATTTACCTCAGTTGACTTGTCTTCCTTTGTCAGCTTGCATCTGGTTTCCATTGGTGTTCTAACTAGTTTGGAAACTTCCATCTTGAATATCTTCAACACTTCCTTGATGTATTTGGATTGTGTGATATAGATGCCTGCATCCTGTTGAAGAATCTGTAGACCAAGAAAGAATTTGATCTCCCCAAAAATTGACATCTCAAACTCTTTGCTCATTTCATTAGAAAATTATTTACATAACATATCATTACCCCCAAATATGATATCATCAACAAATATTTCAGCAATCAAAATGTTATCATCAGTATCTTATTTTAAATACAGATTGTTGTTGTCACTTGTTCTTACAAATCCAATACTTATGAGATAGGATTCAAATATTTCATACCATTCTCTAGGTGTTTTTTTTAGTCCATACAAGCCTTTTTGTAGGCTACAAACCATTTTTCTCTTGTTAGGATCAACAAACCCTTTTGGTTGTTCAATATATACCTCTTCTTCTAGTATTCCATTTAGGAATGCAGATTTGACATCCATTTGCTATACCTTGAATCCTTTGAATATAACATAGGCAAGTAGGATTATGACTCCTCCTATTATAGAATTTGGTGCAAAGGTTTCTCCATAGTCAATACCTTCTTCTTGTGCATACCCCTTACATACTAACCTTGCTTTGTTCCTTTTGACTTATCCATTCTCATTCAGCTTATTTCTAAATATCCATTTGGTACCAATGACATTCTTGTCATCTGGTCTTGGTACTAATTTCCATGTTCTATTCTTCTCAATCTATTCTATCTCTTCATTCATAGCATTGACCCATTCTGCATTTTTAAGTGCAGTATTAATAGATTTAGGTTTAAAATCACAAATTAAACATCAAGTGTTCAGTGACTTATTTCTTGTTCTCATTCTAGCCCCCTTTTCTCCTATGATCTGGTTCTATGGATGGTGTCTTCTGACATACTTGGAAAGTATCGGTTCAGCTCTTTGTTATCATTTTGATCATCATCTTGACCTTCATTCTGATCTTCATCACTCAGAACATCATTGTGAACAATTTCCTAATTTTTTATGTTAGTAGCCTAATGCTCGGGTGTATTGTTTTTTCGGTTGGGAGTAATACACTGTTTCTCAGGAAGAGTGTCAGTTTCTTCACTATATACAAATCGGTTGTAGTCTTTCAGTTATTTTCTACTTTCCTTATCATTTTTCTTTGCAAATTCATCTACTCTGACATTTACACTTTCAATTATTTTGTTAGAGGATTTGTTAAGACATTTATAAGCCTTGCTTTTGGTAGAATACCCTAAAAATATTCCTTCTTCACCTTTGGAGTCAAGATTTCCATTTCTATCATCTTTCAAAATATAATATTGACTTCCAAAAATTCTAAGGCAACTTACATTGGGTGTGTATCCATACCATAGCTCATAAGGTGTTTTATTGGTGTCTTTCTTCAATTGAACTTTGTTCAATGTGTAGACAATAGTACTGACAGCTTCTCTCCAGAATGTTTGAGTGATGTCTTTCTCCATCATTAGTATTCTAGCACAATCAACAACGTATCTGTTCCTTCTTTTAGCAATCCCATTTTTCTGTGGTGTTCTTGGTGTAAAAACCTATCTTTTAATTCCATGATCATTACAAAACTTAGTGAATTCATCAGAAATAAATTCTCCTCCTCTATATGATCTTAAGAATTTCAGTTCCTTACCACTTTTTTTTTCTACAGTAGCTTTATACCATTTAAACATCTTGAATGGTTCTAATTTCTCTTTTAAGAACATAACTTTCATTATTCTAGAATAATCATCAACAAAGAGAGAGAGAAGTATTTATCACCATAGTAACTCTTTGTTCTCATTGGTCACATAGATCTGTATGGACTAATTCTAGAATGGCATTAGATGTGTAGGTTTTTCTCTTGAAAATAGACTTTTTCAATTTACCTTTTTGACAATTCTTACATGTGACATGATCAGGCTTTGACATGCTCGGTAAGTCTCTTACTTTTCTTTTATTTCTTATCCTAATCATGTTGTCAAAATTCACATGACATAACCTTTTATGCCACAACCATATGTCTTCATTTCTATCCATTAAATAAGTGGTTTTAATATCATCAAGATAGAATAGGTTACCTTTTGTCTGTTCACCAATTTTGATCAACCTTCCTGATTCATTAAAGATCTTTTCCTTTTTGTTCTCAAATGCAACTTGGTGACCTGTGTTATTCAGTTGTGAAACACTCAATAGATTATAGTTAATTCCTTTTACCCAGTATGCATTTTCACATATGATTAGATTATTCAACATTATGGTTCCTTTACCTTCAACCAGACAAGGTGAGTCATTACCCATTCTTACTAATCCACCATTGTAATATTCAAAAGTTTCATACTTTTCCTTATCTCTAGTCATGTATTGAGTACAACCACTATCAATAATCCAGACATCATTTATACTAAACTTAGATATGAGTGTAGTCTCAACATAGCTTTCCTCTTCATCCTAATCATCCTTCATAGCAACAAATACCACCTCAATATCTTCATTAGATTTGGTGTTAGTATTCTCAGCTTTTTTCTCAGCCAGGTAACAATCTTTCTTCTCTTTGTCCTTGTAGTCATGTTTTTCTCTTCTGTTAGATTGTCAGTCGCTTCGGTAATCTCTTTCAAACTTATTTTCATATGATCTGTCACTATTTATGTCTTCTTTTCTTTTGTTAGGACATCTAGCAGCAAAGTGTCCAATCTCTTTATGACTTGACTTACTTATTTTCAAAGAAAATTTGAATGGAGAATCAATAGATGGTAAGACACTGTTGTCAAAGTTATTCATCTCAAATGAAATAAGTCTACCAACAAAACTATCTAGAGTTACATTGTTATTTTCTACTACTCTCATTTCTTGTATAACAGATACTCTAATAGCATAAACAGGCAGTAAGGTTCTTAGGATTTTACTTACCATTGTTTCTTCTTCAAGTATACCTCCAACTCCTCGGATAACATTTACTACTTCTTTGATTATACAACTGTACTGAGTGATATTTTCTCCTTCTTTCATTCTTAGGTCATCAAACCTTCCTCTTACACTTTCTACCTTAGCTCTTAGCACATTTCCATCTCCTTCATGTACTAGCTTCAATTTTTCCCACATTTTCTTTGCAATGGTGCATGTTTTGACATCTTCAAATTCAGCATCAGAGAGTGAGGAAGCAAGTTCTATCATTATAGAATTGTGTTAATTCTTTTCTCTAAATTTATCAAGTGAATGAGGTCCAGTAGGGAACACATATTCAGTATCCAAGTATTGAGTTACATCATTTCCAATGCCTGATAGGTGGAGTCTTATCCTGCTTTGCCATAATGAAAAGTTGTCCTTTTTCAACTTAGGCACATCCCTTTTTCTCATCTTGTGATCTTTATCTTGAGTCTTTAAACTCCCTTTCTAAGCACATAAGGTCTGATACCAATTGTTAGAATAACTGAGAGGGGGGAGGGGGGGTGAATAAGTGGCCTCAAAAATTAATCTAAAAACTTTATACCACAAATGTAAACCTCTAGTTATCTTTCATCCTACAAGACGTATGCCTTTAAATAATCTTATCAAATAACTACTGCTCAAAGTTCACTGTTAATCCTTTTCCTTAAACTTTACTGAATAGTTGTCTAGCCTTTACTGAAATACAGTAAATAACTTAGTATTTACTGATCAATCCTATTTTAGTAATGTGTAAAGAAAAACATCAAATAAATGAACCATATACACATTTGACACATGGATTTTTAATGTGGAAACCCTGTTAAGGGAAAAACCACTTGGGATTGTTAACCCAAAATTTTCACTCTCTGAAGTGAGCTCAGTGAAGAGTGATCCAGGTGGATCTAGAAGACCTAAAAATTTCACAGTCTTAAAATCCCACAAAAGCATCATCTTTAGAAAGTGGGCGTCAACACGGTCTTGAAAAAACTTAAATGGGCTCAAAAGAAGCTCGTATGCAGAAGTTATGTGGAGATGAAGGCTCGATCAAACAAGCAAATGCGACATTCAAAAAAGGTGAAATTTGACAATCTTGAAAGTGGTCAACAATGGGTTTCAAATCTAGGAGCTCATCAAGAGCTTTCTGACACATTTTGAATGGACGAAATCTGAATTCCTATGTGAAAGTTATGGCTACTCAAAGTCTGGGAAAAAAGTTAGTTGACCAGTCAAATGATGACATCATCATGACACATAGCACCTTTTTGGTAGGTTCGGGTTTGACAATGACATATCAAAATGGAGAGGAAGGGATTCGATCCCTTAACCTGTTTCTTACCAAAATTACAACTCACCAATCCGCCACACATTGATTTTGAAATGATATGGGCGCAAAGTTTATTTAAAGTGAACAAGAAGGGATGAGCCAAAAATGGTAGCGGTAGGTTTCGAACCCACCACCATTGAACACTCCATTCATAGAAAATGCCAATATGCTACATGTGTATTTCTGCAATACATGTGGATACTTATCATTTTGTTAAATATATATAGCCGATAAACAAACTCAAAATAGTAAAGTGATAAGGATTGAATTAAGAGGAACCCATAATTATCAAAATAAGTTTGATTATTAAAGATCAAGGGCTTAATTTAGTTGATATGGGGTATGGTAAGATATTATGGTTGAACCCAATTTTGGCATGTAAAATTCTATAAAAGGGGGTTATTTTCCTTTGTAAAGGCAATTAGCCTGGGAGGAGAATTTAGACTTTGGAGAATTCTTTTCTTGGAGGAAAATCTGTCTGAGAAGAAAATTTGCAAGGTGTTATTACACACCAAAAATTGTAAAGTGAGAGATTGTGAGGAAATTGTATGCAGGTTTTGAAAGCTTGGGTGTTGTAACAAAGCATAATTTTGCTTGGCGATATCAATAAAGTAGTCCCAACATTGAGAAGCAGACCCAGAGACATAGTCCTAATTGGACGAAATCCATTATCAACCTGTGTTTTATCCTTCTATCTTCTGTCTCATTATTCTTCTATCTCCTATTTCACATTCTCCTAAATTTCTTTCCGCTATTTCATTTCAGTTTAAATTCTTATTCTAATTACTTTATTTTGGTAATTAGTTAAGTTATTCAAATTTTGTAAAAGTGTCCTTAATTATAATTTCAATGGTTAAAAAGCATAATCACACAATTTTGTATGGATCGGGAAAAACTATAATTTGAATAATTTACAAGTTTTATTGTAAACACTAATTACAGATCAAGTGGTATCAGAGCCCGTTTTGCAGGAAATTACAGGTGGTGAATGTTAACTAGGTTGAGATTGAAACAAGGAGAAGGGTCTCTTGAAGAGTTCAATCCAGAGATTGGGAAAACAAGGACTTTTCCTCAGTCATAGATGGTACATGAACAAAATCTTGTTGCGTTTGATACAGAAGCCTTCCAGCGAACTTCTCTAGAAATGAAGACATTGGTGGATATTTTATCCAAGAGAGGCATGAAGGACAGAAGAGAAAGGTAGACAAGGCTAGAAACAAGGAGGAATCTAAATCCTCTTCAAAATATGACAAAGGAAAAGATGTAGGAGGTGGTGGTGACTTTCCTAAACCTCCAACCCCATCTTCTTCATCTTCTTCATCTTCTTCTTTGTCTACTTCTTCTAAAAAGAAACCTGTGCAAATTAACATGCCTTTGTTAAAACTGGATGTTAAATTTGAGTTTCCTATATATAACGGTGAATTGGATGTAGAGAAATTGGATAAATGGCTTAAATAGATTGAAGTGTATTTTAGGGTTCAACAAATCTTGGATGATGCTTCCAAAATACAGCTAGCTACTCTCCGGATGGGAGGTACTGCATTAGTCTGGTGGGAGAGTGAGATTCAAGATGATCTTGCTACACATGGTAAAATCATTTCATCTTGGTATGAATTTACCTCTTCTTTAAAGAAACATTTTTATCCTTTGGGTTATATGCAACAAGCTGTTATGAATTGGCAAAATTTAAGACAGGGTAAAGGTCAGTCTGTGCAAGAGTATACTCAGGTGTTTAGGAAGAAGGCGCTAACTCTTGGTATTCCTCTTTATACACAAGAAAATTTATTAAAGTATATAGGTGGATTGCATTCACATTTGAAATATAGGAGTTGATGAAAACTATCAACCCACAACTCCCAAGAATCACCTACATGCAAACCTGTCACAGAAAGAGAGAAGCAAAAAAGCTATGGAGGCCAAAAATCACAGATTGATGGAAGAGGAAACATCTT
>MU225608.1:540641-596408 GCA_018584345.1 Thuja plicata | reverse complement strand
ATAAATGAAATACGGTGCAATTTTACTCTTCTCAACTGTTGTCTCTTTACTTTGTATGCGTGCTTTTCTGTGTTAAGGTTTATAAGGTATTCATTAACACTCTAGTTATAAGGTAACCATCTAATTGTTTACAAGTTTCCTTCAAGGAAGGGATTAAATATTGTGAATGGTTTCAGGAAGCATACTATTTAGTTAAGGATTTGATACAGTGGTTTGGAGGTAACAAGATAGTTTGTAAGGCAGATTATCCTAATTGTTTGAGCTGTAAGGCAATTCAGTGTATCTTTTTTATGTAATTTCTTTGCTTATTATTGACTCTGCAGCCCAAAGGATAGGCACTGGTTCAGGAATCTATTTGAATACCTATCTTTGTCACATGTGTTCTAAGTTTTCAACTACCAAATCAAATTTAAAACACTCTGTTACTAAGAACTATTAAGCTGAACTTATTTAAGGACCTCTGTCAGCAGGACACTGTCCATGTTATTGATTCCTTGAAGAGAGAATCATTTAGGTTGTCCCTTCTATCAAGAAAAGGAAGAAGGATTGAAATCCTTGTCTCACTGGTTTTCTGTCATATTTAATATTGTGATTTGTATGGTTATATCCTGTATATGATTATGCTTTATCATTTACAAGGTATTTTATGAAGTTGGTTCATTAGAGATACATGAGAAATCAGTGTCCACATTAACAAAAACTGTGTTAACAGCCATCATTAAAGGTAAAACCTGCCTGAGTAGTTGTGGAACTCAAAAACGAAGAAGGACCTTATCTAGTCCTTAGTAATTAGGCTTTCCTTGTCCCTGAATTAGGAGTAAAGGTACAGGATTCAAGTAGTTATTTCAAGCACTGTGATTCATACAAGAAAAATCCCTAACACGTTGGATCAATTGTAAATACGGGGCATTTGAAAATGATTGTAAATGCAAGCAGTAAACTGACTCTCATGTCTTCCGCAAATAGTTAGGATAAGGTGCAAGTAGACTCAAGTCCTCGGAGAGTGATGGTAATAGAGGTTTTGAGTGATTAATTTTCTAATGATGTTTTTGTACAAGAGATCCAAAGTGTTGATACTTTTCCTTTTCATCAATTTGTTTAGTATTGTTTCTTTTGTTCCTATTAGTTGGTACTATGTGGGTGATGGATGTAACAATGTACACCGGTGGATGTGTTGGATATTGTGTTAGTAGTATTATTTTATTTCTCATGATGTTTGTGATGAATTAGGTATTGATAATTCCAACAGGATGTACACGTGATACTGGACAAGTGAGGTGAACATGCCATCACTTGAATTTTACATAAATAGACCTTTTGGAGGTCCAAAAGCTTCTCAATGGGGAGGAATGATCTAGGTTGATTTGGAAGACCTAAAAATTTCACAGTTTTAAAATCTCACAAAAGCAAGGTCTTTGGAAAGTGGTTGCCGACACGGTCCTGACGCAACTTGAATGGGCTCAAAAGAAGCTCGTATGCAGAAGTTATGTGGAGATGAAGGCTGGATCAAAAAAGTGAATGCGGCATTCAAAAAAGGTGAAATTTGACCATCTTGAAAGTGGTCAACAATGGGTTTCAAATAGAAGAGCTCATTAAGAGCTTTCTAACACATTTTGAATGGACGAAATCTGAGTTCGTATGTGAAAGTTATGGCTACTCAAAGTTTGGGAAAAATGTTAGTTGACCAGTCAAATGATAACATCATCATGACACATAGCACCTTTTTGTTAGGTTCGGGTTTGACAATGACATATCAAAATGGAGAGGAAGGGATTCGATCCCTTAACCTATTTCTTACCGAAATTCCCACTCACCAATCCACCATACGTTGATTTTGAAATGTTAATTGTGCAAAGTTTATTTAAAGTGAACAAGACAGGATGAGCCAAAAATGGTGGCGGAAAGTTTCAAACCCGCCACCATTGAACACTCCCTTCACAGCAGCAATACATGTGGATGCTTATCATTTTGTTAAATGTATATAGCCGATAAACAAACTCAAAATAGTAAAGTGATAAGGATTGAATTAAGAGGAACCCATAATTATCAAAATAAGTCTGATTATTAAAGATCAAGGGCTTAATTTAGGTGATATGGGGTATGGTAAGATATTATGGTTGAACCCAATTTTTGCATGTAAAATTGTATAAAAGGGGGTTATTTTCCTTTGTAAAGGCAATTAGCTTGGGAGAAGAATTTAGACTTTGGAGAATTATTTTCTTGGAGGAAAATCTGTGTGAAAAGAAAATTTGCAAGGTGTTATTACACACCAAAAATTGTAAATTGAGAGATTGTGAGGAAATTGTATGCAGGTTCTGAAAGTTTGGGTATTGTAACAAAGCATAATTTTGCTTGGTGATATCAATAAAGAGGTCCCAGCATTGAGAAGCAGACCCAGAGACGTAGTCCTAATTAGATGAACTTCGTTATAAACCTGTGTTTTATCCTTCTATCTTCTATCTTATTATTCTTCTATCTCCTATCTCACATTATCCTTAATTTCTTTCCACTATCTCATTTCAGTTTAAATTCTTATTCTAATTACTTTATTTTGGTAATTAGTTAAGTTCTTTAAATTTTGTAAAAGTGTCCTTAATTATAATTTCAACTATTAAAAATCATAATCACACAATTTTGTATGGATCCGCAAAAACTGTAATTTGAATAATTTACAAGTTTTATTGTAAACTCTAAATACAGATCAAAGAGGAAACTCTGTTAAAGGTTAAAAACACACTGTTAAGTGCGACCTTGTTAGAGGATTTAAATATAATAGTTTGTCACTTGATATCTGGAATTTCACTATCCTATCTTCATGACAAAAATTTTTATACTCCTTGGGATGTATCTCAATATATAAAGGATAGGTAAATCCCACTCTGTTAAGAAATTTTATGAATCAATGGTTAAACTGAAATAGTATATGATCTATTCATATATACAACTTAATCTTGCAAATGTTCAGATCTATTTTAAGCTCATAATACCTTTGTTATCAATGTTTCCCTTTTGTTCCTTTCTTTTCTCCACTTCTTTCTTCTTGGTGATGTTGTTTCTTCTTTGTTGCTTGGTGTTCACAAAAATCTTTAGCTCTGTTCTTTAGCTTGTTTGATCAGGACTGTATGAATACTTATTATCTTCAGTAGAATTATCTTCAGCATCCTTTATGATTCTCCCCAAATTCATAATTAACTATCTTGTCTCTCTTATATACATAATTTCACTATTTCTAAGTCCATGTCTTTCTTGTTCTTGACGTGATGCACAAATCTTGCCATTCTTGCTTTAAAGCTTGATTTTTTGTATCCCGCATATTTTTCCTTGACAACTGGAATAAAACTATCTTTAAATCTCTAGCTTACCTCTATATTTTAATTGGTCAAGGAAAAATGTAATCAATCATTTAAATCCATATTTAGTTCCTGCCAACTAAGTCTTTTTTCATTTCTGAACTTCAGTTCTTATTGATGTTTAACTCCTTGTTTTCTCAGTCTTAGCTGCAGTTGTCCTCGAGCATCTCTATTTTTCAGGGTTGTCTATCCATCGGGAAACACTATGAATTTCAGTTATGCTTAGGTATCACTTAGGTTCTTCTCGGTAATGCTTTCTTAGGTATCAGTGTGACTCTTCGCGGGGTTCTCTATCTGTCAGTGTGTATTGTACGTCGGTGTTTGTTATCACTTGGTGAATCCTAAACTTTTATGCATTACTGATAAAATTTATATAACAAATCAAATTATATCAAGTTGACATCAATGATAATACAATACATTAACTGATTTAATGCCTTGCATTAACTGTCTACAGCTCAATGATTATAAAATTAACATCTTAAAACATTCAATCCGTTATCCATTTTTCCATACAATCAATCAGTTATAGTTCATCAATTATCCATTTTTCCATGTATTAGTGTGTTTTGACCCCATCCCAAGTAGTCCTTAAAATTGGAGCAAAGGTATTTCTTGGCCAAAATCCTTGAAGAAATGATCAGCATAGAGAACGTTCCCAGAGTCAGAAGTGATGACATCTTCCATCAATAAGCACAGAGATGTTTGACCCTTGGTCATCTTGACCACAAAGAAAGCTAAAAAATGACACCTAAGAGCACTGGTGATTGGAGCATTTTTTAATGGCGACCGACCTTAGTGGATTGACTCAGATACCCACTGATCCCAGACCCAAGTTTAATAGATGTGGAAGAGAATAAGGAAGAGGGAAGAAAAGAAGGATAAAACAATGAATGAACCAAATAAGAAAGGATAACCCTCAGGCAATTATAATAAAAAAACCCAGGTAGTGCAACTTAATTTCTACTTGGGTTACCCAAAAAGAAGAATATGGACCTGAATAAATTTTGGAGAGATACACAATCTAAGTCATATTCTCACCTGAGAAATAAGGATAAGAAGAAATCATTTAAAAAATGAGATTCCCCAGAATACCTTGAAACTCTAGCATACAAAACAGAAAGGGGTGACTTTAGCAACCTTTACTCCAACTAGGGATTCTTGGTCGGTATTAGAGAAAGTTTAGATTGGGATTCGAGGAAAATTTTTTTTGGGCTATGGATGCCTGACTAACAGCAAAGCTCTTTCCGGGAAGCCCTAGTCTACGTAATGAAGGTTGGGATCTACTGACAAATTCTCTAGTCACCACATTCAAAGGTAGAGAAATGAGCCCACCTACACACACTGGAAGACAAGAAGAAGACTTTTATCTTGGGAGTCCATGAAAGAAGGTCGACATAAGTGACCCTTGGTTTCCATTTCACTACAAAGATCAATTTACAGAAGGTTTTTGCTGATAAAAAATTGCCTTGGTCATTCCTCCTTTTTGTCGAGGCTATTTTTTGTGGGTCCACAACATACACCCCATCTTGTCCCTTTGGCCATGGGGAACCCCCTTATTTTTTTGGGGCTTATTTTGCTTCTACCATCTCCCCCTTGTTTTTCTCTTTTCTCTAGGCTCTCTGAGTTTTTTTTGTAGGGCTCTGATTGAGAAGTGTAAAGTCTTTTTGAATTTTTTCACTTTCACCGTTTGGGCTAAAGAGATCATCCGATCTCCAAAAGTGTGAAAGCCCAGAAAGACCAAAGGTGCAAAGTCCTTCTGGACTTTCACACTTTTGCACTTTTATACTAACGAGGTCATCAGACCTCTGAAATTGTGAAAGTGCAAAATTTTGGAAGTCTGGGCTGTACCTTTCAGGTTCTTCAGCTCCAAAACACCAAAAGGTGTGACATCACCCATATGCTATAAAGGAATCCCCGCACACCTTTTTCTCATTCTTTCATTGCTCATCTATTTTTTCTTCCACTTCCTCATTGTTTTGCCTCCTCGCGTGTTTTATTCATGTTTTGCGATGTCAGAGCTTCTCTCCACCTTTTCACCTTCATAAGTTGGTTTCCTTTCCCTCCTTCGTCATTTTCTTTTGTGGTTGTTTTCTTTTCTCGCCCTTTGAATGATGAACTATAACTGATTGAATGTTTGAAGATGTTAAGTTGATGATCGTGCAAGGCATTAAATCAGTTAATGTATTGTATTATCATTGATGTCAACTTAATATAATCTGTATGGTCATGGACATACTACCAAAGACTTCAAAGAGCTAATGAATCAAAGGCTATGCTTTCAGTAATGCATATAAGTCAAGTATTCACTAAGTGACTGCTTAACTCAATGGAGTGTACACCGACAGTCAGAGTAAAAGAACAAAGTTACAGTGTTACCCGATGAGAAAATGCACAACATTACCGACGAGCAAAGTCACAGTGTTTCCCAATGAGCAAAGAATAGTGTAACTCGATGGATAGAATTATATTGTTTCCCGATGAAAAAGACAAGGACAGAGATCCTGATGACAACTGAAGTCACACCGACGGAACATTCAATTATCACTGATGACTAACTGAAGTGTTCACTGACAGAGCAAAGAGTTTGGAAACGACAAAATGCTTAGCTGTCAAGAGCTATAAATATACTTAACTAATACTTATCATTGTTCTAATCGACAAGATAAAGCCAAGGATAAGTAATGGATTGAAAGGTGCTTTGTCCAGCTGACAAGAAGATCTCTTTGAGATAAAACTGGAGTTTTCTTTAAATCTAATTGGCAAGAATTATGGATCACGCCAAAAATCAAGAAAGCCAAGAAACGGTGAAGCATGTCTATAAAGAGACAAACCCAATTCATTAAGAGTGGTGTGGGGTAAACAAGAGAAGAGAATAGATTCTAAACATATTTCAAAGGAGAAGAAAGTCTTCATTTAGACCTGATCAACAAGCAAGGAAAGAGATAGATTCTGCAGACACCGATGAATAGTTACACAACATCACAGAGAAGAATGGTGTGGAGAAAAGGTATTGAATTTATTATATTGATCAGAGAGGTAATGTACTTACAATAGATGTAAAAATCTTCAATTCAAGTTGTATGTGTGAACAAATCATTTAATGATTCAGTTTAACCATTGAAGCATCAAGTCTCTTAACAGAGACACTTAAAAGTCTTTTGTAATTGAGATACATCCCAAGAAGTATCAAAAAGTTTGATCATAGAAAGTAGCATTGGATATGCTCGATACCTATTGACAGGCCAAGTGACTATTTGATCAAGGATGGTAGCATTAGATGCCAGATACTAGGTGAAAAACTATCTTTTAAATCCTCTAAAAAGGTCCCACCTAACAATGTGTTTGTAACCTTTAACAAGGTTGGATCTCAACCGAGCTCACTTCAGAAGAGTGAAAATTTGGGGTACCAGTTCCAGTGGTTTTTCCCTTAATACTCTTTCCATGTTAAAAATCCATGTGTTATGTGTTTATGTTTCATTACTTTATTGTTTTACATTTCACATATGCAATTCTGGATTGATCGGTATACTCTAGCTATTTACTATTTTTTGGTAAATAAAAGACTGCTTATCGGTAAACATACAAAAGAGTGATTTACAAAGCATTCTGAAAATTAGTAATTGGTTATAATTATTTCAAGTCATTCATCTGGTAGGACTAAGTATAACTGAAAGCTTAAAAGTGGTAATAAGTTTTAAGGTTTGACTTAAGGATTAAATTTTAAGGCCACTGATTCACCCCCCCTCTCAGTTATTACTAACAATTGGTATCAAAGCTTGTGTGCTTAGAAGGAAGGTTTCAAGACCTAAGCTAAAGATCACAAGATGAATAGATGAGATGTGCCCAAGTTAAACAAAGAAAATTCCACTTCATGGAAAAGAAGAATAAGATTCCACTTTTCAGGTATTGGAAATGATGTTACTCAATACTTAGATACTGAATATGTGTTGCCAACAGGAGCACCAATAGTTGAACAAATGAGAGAGAAGAATGAACACAAATGCATGATGATAGAGATTTCTTCCTCACTCTTTGATGCTGAATTTGAAGATGTCAAAACTTGCAAGACTGCAAAGCAGATGTGGGACAAACTGATGTTTGTACATGGTGGTGACAAGAATGTTTTGAGAGACAAGGTAGAAATCCTTAGAGGAAAGTTTGATGATCTCAAAATGAAAGAAGGTGAAAACATCACATATTACAACCCAAGAATCAAAGAGGTAGTCAATGCTATCTGAGGAGTTGGAGTTGTACTAGAAGAAGATACAATGGTAAGTAAAATCCTAAGAACCTTACTGCCTACTTATGCTATTAGAGTATCTGCCATACAAGAAATGAGAGTAGTAGCAAATATAAATGTTACTCTAGAAAATTTGATTGGAAGACTAATTTCATTTGAGATGAATAACTTTGATAATAGTGTCTTACCAAACATAGAGTCTGCATTCAAATCTTCTTTGAGATTAAGTAAATCAAGTCATAAAAAAACTATGAGAAAAGATAGTGAAAGTGAAAGTGAAGAAGAAGATCTTGATGAAATTGAAGCACTTATGGCTAGAATAATGTAGAGATGCAAAGGTAAATACAAAGGTAAATTACCATTTGTTTGTTTTAATTGTAAAGATATTGGACACTTTGCTGCAAGATGTCCTAACAGAAGAAAAGATGACAGAAGTAATGACAGGTCATTTGAAAAGAAGTATGAGAGAGGTGATTACAGAAGCAACCAACAATCAGAAAGAAGAGATACCCAAGACTATAAGGACAAAGGAAATAAGGCTAATTACCTAGCTAAATGCAAAGATGATGATACTGACACTCAATCTGATGAAGACATTGAGATGGTGTTTGTGGCAGTAAAAGATGATTCAGATGATGATGAAGAAAGGTATGTAGAAACTACACTCATATTTAAAGTTAGTAAAATGATGTCTGGATCATAGATAGTGTCTGTACTCACCACATGACCGGTGATAAACAAAAGTTTGAGACTTTTGAATACTATAATGGTGGTTCAGTAAGAATGGGTAATGATACACCTTGTCTAGTTGAAGGTAGAGGAACCATAATGTTGAATAACCTAATAAAATGTGAAAATTCTTATTGGGTGAAAGGATTGAATTATAATCTATTGAGTGTTTCTCAGTTGAATAATTTAGGTTACAGAGTAGCATTTGAAAATAAGAAGGCAAAAATATTCAATAAATCAGGAAATATGATTAGTACCGGTGAGAAGACAAAAGGTAACTTATTCTATCTGAATGATACTGACACCACTTTCTTAATGGCTAGAAATGAAGACATATGGTTATGGCACAAAATATTGTGTTATTTAAACTTTGAAAACATGACAAATATAAGAAAAAAGAGAAATGTAAGAGGCTTATAGATGATGACCAAGCCCGACAATATCATGTGTAAGAATTGTCAAAAAGGTAAGATGACAAAGTCTAGTTTCAAAAGCAAAACCCATACGTCTGATGCCATTCTAGAATTAGTCCATACTGATTTATGTGGACCTATGGAGATAAAGAGTTATTATGGAGATAGACATTTTATTCTCTTTGTTGATGATTACTCTAGAATGATGATAATTATGTTTCTAAAGGTTAAATCTGAAGCATTTAAGATGTTTAAATGGTACAAAGCAATGGTTGAGAAACAAAGCGGTAAAGAATTGAAATGCTTAAGATAAAATAGATGAGGGGAATTTATTTCAGATGAATTCACAAAATTTTTTAATGAGCATGGAATCAAAAGATAGGTCTCTGCACCAAGAACACCACAACAAAATGGAATTGTTGAAAGAAGGAACATATCCATAGTTGATTGTGCAAGGACACTGATGATAGAGAAAGGCATCACCCAAATCTTATGGAGAGAAGCTATCAGTACTGTTGCTTACACATTGAACAGAGTACAATTGAAGAAAGACACCTTATGAGCTTTGGTATGGTTACACACCTAATGTGAGTTATTTCAAAAATTTTGGTAGTCAATGTTATATCTTAAAAGATGATAGAAATGGAAAACTTAACTCCAAGAGTGATGAAGGAATCTTTCTAGGGTATTCCACCAAGAGAAAGGCTTATAAATGTATCAATAAAGCCTCTAAATTTTTTTTTGAAAGTGCAAATGTAAAGATAGATGAATTTGCAGAGAAGAATGAAAAGGAAAGCACAAAATAACTAGAGGACTACAATAGGTTTGTATACAATGAAGAATGTAACACTCTGTATGTGGTAAATTTGGGCTTGTTAATTCACCATACACTTCAACATAGTCCTTCTTCACCAGATACACACAAGAGTGAATATGAGATTATTCGTCCTGTCTGCCTACATGATTCGACCTGTTGCCTTCTATCCAAACGGGGTTTTCAAAATTGCTCTCAGAATGAGAGTCTCACAACCATAGACCAATCTAGGAACGAAGGATTTTTCTTCATGAATGCAATGTAATGCACAGTTATTCTAAGAATTGAAATATGTAAGATAATCTAAGACATGAATGAAATGGAATTATTCTAGAAATTGAAACTATTCTATTGCAAAAATGAGATTATTATATATGAGATTATCAAGAAATGTGACAATAATTCAGTATTCTAACAATGCATAAAAAATGAGTGGGTAATCAGGGGTTTTGAATGAGGAATGAGAGTTCTTTTATAGACTCAGAGGTGATTAGAATAGAAACTTTCCTCTTTGAAATAAAATAGATAGAAAAGCCAGTTTAAATTAGAAAGCTTTATTTGAAAGAAAACAATAAATTGTTTTCCCTTTGCTTTAATTGTTTTCTTCCTTTGATTTAATTCTGTTTTATTTGATTTTAATTGTTTTCTTTCTCTTTAAAGCACAATTAATTCAAAGATTCTATTTCTAAATAGAAGAAAGATTTTGAGAGAATATTTAATTAAACAAATAAATATGGCCTCATAAATAGGTTTTTCTCAATTATCTGAATAATTAAATTCAATTATTGAAAATGAGGATATTTATTTAATAATTAAATATTATGTAATCCCTTTTTATGTGTCTTAGCTAAAGAGGGTGAATTTAATTTAATTAAAGTGCTATAACTTTATAATTAAATTAATTCGATCATAAGGTTTGTTTAGCTAATAGATATTTAGGAATTAAATAAAATGTATGATTAATGCAGGTTTAGGATTTTCTACATTTGACACTCAGGTCGAGTAGAGTCAGTCAAAACTTAGAATTGCCTAGTACAATAGGAATTTGATGATTCAAAATAATAACAAATACAACAAAATTGGTTAGGTTTGCAAGATGCCAATTTTGGGGTGCTACATTTTGCCCCTCTTTGAATTGATGTGCGAGCAGCACATTGATTCAAAGAATAGTCTGATGCCTGAAGCACAGAAGAATAGATTTGAAAATTGATGATGCAAAGATTTTAGAGCCATCTCCAGGATAGAGATTGACTCTTCGAAGTCTAGGTTAGCTTGCCAAGACGCCGGTCAAGTAGAGTTTTTGAGGGTCATCTTCAGAACAAAGCTTGATCCCCAGGGATTCAGGTTAGAATGCCCTGATACCTAACAGATTAAGATTTTGAGAATCATCTTCAGAATGAAGCTTGATCCTTAGGGATCTGGGTTAGAATACCCTGATACCTAAATAGATTGATATCTTTCACAAGGCTATCCCCAGAACGAGGCTCAACCTTCAGGAGTCAGGGTTAGATTGCCCTGATACCTATCCAACAAGATAATCAATAGAGATTTTAGGAATATCTCCATAATGAAGATTAGTCCCCAAATATCTAGGTTAGATTACCAAGACATTGGTTAGATTGACATCTTGCACAAGGCTATCCCCAGAACAAGGATTAACCTTCATGAGTCAAGGTTAGATTTCCCCAATACCTATCTCAAAAGATAGTAAATAGAGATTTAGAATTATCTCCAGAGCGGAGCTTGATTATCAGGAGTCAGGGTTAGATTGCCTCGATACCTATCCCAAAAGATAGTTTTTTGAGAACCATCTCTAGAACGGAGCTTGATCCTCAAGAATCTAAGTTAGATTTCTCAGATACTTAATAGATGACAAGATGTAAGGAATAAGGATGCCCCTATTGATTAAAAGTTGTGGAACACCCAGTTTTGACTATGAGGTACAAAAAATTGAACATGTCCCAAGTGATGAGATTCCCCTAGCAATGAGGACTTTTGAAAATTAGATCAGATTGATTGGAATAGATTCAATGATGTAATCATCCTGCCCCCTCCAGACTGAAATGGAAAGATGACATGCCATAATGATGATTAAGAGCGAGAAATCACAGATAGATGTTGAATCAGAGATCAAGAAGAACTTAGAACAGATTATGGAAGAATTTGGAAGATTCAATCAATTTCAAACGATTTTGAGGTCTGGTTGACCAAGTTTGACTAGGGTTGACCAAAGTTGACTAGAGTTTACTTTTGATGAAAATAGTCGAAGATTTGAGAAAATGTTGATTTTGACAAGAAAGCAACGTCAGAAAGTTGATTGCAAAAGTGTCCGATCGCATCAGTCCCAAAAAATTTCAAATGCGATTTTGAGCTATATAGGAGTGTCAGAGTTTGATTTTGATCATGAAAATGGATGCAGAGCAGTCAAATTAGGTAATGGTGATTTTTTACGCAAAATGGAGCACTTTTGAAAATTAGATGCCAGTTCAAAGCATTTGGAATTGAAGAGAAAGATTGAGGATCAAACACTTGTGTAGTCATGATGAAGCTACGAGGCTAAAGAAGAATTCCCCAATGTATGAACCCAGGAGAATGAAATGAAGAGAACACCGAATCACTGCCACAATACAAGTCTAGAATGAAAATGCAATCCTATGCTAGATACAATATGAAAATGCAATTCTAGGACATGGTTGTGAGACCCATCGTAAAATCATCATCATTGAGCATTGTTATTTGGAACATCAAAGTCGATACAACCCTTACTGGTGCCACAATGCAACCTTAAGGATATGAATATGACTTATCATCGGATAAAAAGTAGGAAATGAACGTAAGCACCAGGGCACAAAAGCCAAGATGACCTAAACATTATTTCTATTTAATGTTGCAAGAGTACACCAGTATCGAGGCATTCAAAGTCAAGATAACCATGAGTGCAATCATGCGTAAACAAGCAGAGCAATAATAAACAAAACAATAACAAACAAAGCAAGAACAAGCAAAGAGATAGTACCAACCTCACCATGGCGTACAAATAAACAAGATCAAGGGATGTGAGGCTGTTCGAACTTAGTGTGGGATCTCTTATCACATACACCCTATTTATTTGACATTTCTGGATCATGGGGACTATACCAACAAGCAATAGACAAAGAAAATATCAATGAAATTCATGAGAATAGATAGCATACAAAGAAATATTCAAGCATAGCTCAGCCAATTTCAAAGTTTTCAAATATATTCATGTTTAGTGGGTGTTAAAAAACACCGTTGTGCTTGTGAGTGCATTGTGTTTGATTGTTATCGATAGATGTTTATGTTTGAGATATCTAATGTGTGTTAAAAAACACAGATGTGTCCAAATATAGTGTTAAAAACACTGTTTATGGTGGTGTTGAAAAACACCAGTTTGTGTCAGTAGAGAGTTGTCCTTGAGAAATGAAAATATTACTGACTCCAGATGTAAACCAAAGATGTGATCAAATTGGGGACCCATGCCCCCAATTAGTGATGACTGACTTGACGTATGTTGTGAGGACAAACTAGATTTGATTTCCCCCAAGTGTATGGTGCTGAATCAATGTCAAGTCAGGAGGGTTCACAAATGAACCAAAGTGTCACGAAAGTGACCAAAAGATATGTACAAACTAAAGCATAGAATCGTCAAGACTGAGTATCGATAGATAGAGCATTTGAGTATGACGCCAACTGTAACAAATGTGAGTAGTCTTGATAGAATAGCGATAGTAGGCAGACGCAGTGAGAACCATTGGTGACTAGCGTGAGAGAGATTCTCAAATGAAGTGATCATAGTATAAGCTAGACATCAGTAGGCAGACGTAGTGAGAATCACTGGTGACTGATGTGAAGAAGATCCTTAAAAGATTAAAAGGATAGTGCCCCCTAGATCAGGAGGGTTTCCCTGAGAGTATGACCAGTTTCAATCCATGTGAGTTGGTGTCTTGACGGGAACTGAAAGCAAATGAAAGTAGGGAAGTAGGAAATAGGAAAGAAAATGTGTAAATCCAAGTGGTGCTACAATAGATATAGCATTATGGAACAAGAGGCACCTATTTACCAGGTTTTCACCTTCTTGGCAGAAATTCTTTTTTTTGCTACCATGAAACCTGTTTGCCTGGTTTTCATCAATGGTACCCCTTTTCTTTTTCTCTTTTTTTTGTATTTTTCAATTTTTAATTTTTTGTATTTTTGGAATATATAATTTTTTTGGAGATACATCAAAGTGCCTATCGCTAGGTTTTCACTAAGATGATCATCTTTTTAGGACTTTTTCAGATTTTTAGAAATTTTTCTGGACTTTAGTATATACATGAGCACACTAAAGATGTCTTAGCTGTAGAACCACTTCAGATGAAGAGCGTTGATGGGCTCTTTGAGTTTTTCTCCTTTAGTAGTAGAGAGTTGATAGATACCAGACCCAAACACTACAGTGACAACATAAGGACCGAGCCAATTTGGTTCAAACTTCCCTTTCTGGACCTGATGTTGTTGATTCTTAGGGTTCTCCCTTAGAACGAGGTCACCCTCTTGGAAATCCCTTGGTCTAACCTTTTTTTTATAACTCTTGGACATCCTCTTCTGGTATGCTCTAAGGTGATTGAATGCCACTTGTCGACATTCATCAAGTAGTTCTAGCTCTTGTAGCTGAGATATTCTGTTATCTTCATCAGTAATGAGGCCTTTCAGAGAGACTCACAAAGAAGGAATCTCAACCTCAATTGGTAACATAGCATCTGCTCCATAAACCAAAGCATAGGGAGTAGCCCATGTTGGTGTTCTTATGCTTGTCCTATATGACCAAAGAGCTAGATTGATCCAGAGATGCCAATCTCATTTGAATTTGTGCACTGTGCGATGCAATATTTTAAGGATTGTCTTGTTGAATGCTTCCGCCTGTCCATTACCCTAAGGATAATAGATGGAAGACCAATGTTGAGTAATTTTAAACTTGGAGCATAGCTCTGTCAAATCCTTGTTTTTAAATTGTCCCCCATTATCAGTGATAATTGCTGAGGGTACACCATGCCTGCAGATGATGTAATTGAGAATGAGCATAGCTACTATTTTTCCTTTGGCAATGGTGAGAGGGACTGCCTCCACCCACTTAGTAAAATAGTCGGTGGCTGTGATAATGTACTTATGTCCATTTGAGGATGAGGGCTAAATCTGACCCACCAAGTCAAAGGCCCATTATTGAAATGGCCAGAAAGTAATGAAGGGAATAAGCTCCTTGGCTGGAGCATGAATCAGATTACCATGTATTTGACATTGTTTGGAAGAATTAGAAAACTATGTAGCTTCTTTTTCCATATTTGGCCAATAGTAACCAGCTCTAATAATTTTATGGGCCAATGTCAGGCCATTAGAGTGAGACCCACAAATTCCTTCATGCACCTCTACTAACGCTTGTTTGGATACATCGGGTTCTAAACACATAAGGAGGGTACCATCTAGACCACGTCTATACAAGTCATTAGCGATGATGACAAACCATGAAGCACTACGGATTAAGTGACGTTTCTCATTCCGGGTGTAAGTGTTTGAAACAATCTAGTCATGAAGGTAGGAAAAGATATGATGGTAGCGAGATGAGTCATGTCCAATAACAGAATAGATCATCCAAGAATCAGGGGAATCATAGGCTGGGTGTCGTAACGTCTCCACTAGGAATTCATGTTGAAAATCATTTTCTGGCATTTGTAGCATGGAGGAAAGAGTAGCCATGGCATCTACTGCTTTATTATCTACCCTTGGAACTTGTTTGAATGTGATGTGAGTAAAATACTTCTTGAGATCATCAACTAACCATTTATAAGGCACCAACTTATTTTCCCTTGTCTGATAGATATCATTTACTTGATTGATGACTAACTGTGAATCTCCAAGAACATTGAGTTCATCTACTCACCACTCAAGGGTGATCTTCATACCATTGATTAGGGCTTCATACTCAGCAATGTTGTTTGTACAAGGAAACGACATCTTATATGCTTTTGGTAAAGAGTATATTTGAGGTGTAATGAACAGTATCCCATCACCTGACCCCTGTTGGGTGAATAAACCATCAAAAAACATAGTCCATGATCGATGTGTAATAAGTAATATGGACTCATCTGGAAATTCAATGTGCAATGGTTGATGATCAAGGAAAGGTGCTTCTGCCAATTTATTTTCTATTTCTTGTCCCTTAATGGCTTTTCTTTCCACATATACAATATCAAATTCACTGAGAAGCATGACCCATTTAGCTAGTCTACCTGTGAGGGTAGCTTTACTAAGAAAATATTTTAGAGGGTCAATTTTAGCAATTAGACATGTAGTATGAGCCAGCATGTAGTGCCATAATTTTTGTGAAGCAAACACCACTGCCAGATAAGCCTTCTCTATAGTAGAATATTTCATTTCATATGAGACCAGAGTTCTACTAATTAATAGATAGCCCTTTCTTTATTGTGCTGATCTTCTTGAGCCAATAGGATACCCAATGATGCATCCATAGTAGAGATATATAGTATAAGTGGCTTCCCATGAATGGGAGGCATCAAGATTGGCGGGTTCGCAAGATACTATTTGATTTGTGTGAACCCTTCATCACATTCCTTGTTCCATTGGTAAGTCACACCTTTGTGTAGAGTCTTGGTAAATGGTTGTGACTTGTCTGCCAGTTGAGAGATAAAATGCCTGATAGACTGCAGTCAGCCTTGAAGTCCTCTCATTTGTCTGATATTCTTCGGTGGTGACATTTCCATGATAGCTTGTACTTTTGCAGGATCCACTTCAATGTCTTTGGCAGAGATGATATAGCCAAGTAATTTTCCAGATGTTACGCCAAATACACACTTCTTAGGACTGAGTCTCATACTGAATTGTTCCATTCGATCTAGTATAGGACCTAGATTGGCAAGATGTTTCTTTCGATGCATGCTCTTAGCCAAAGTGTCATCCACATAATCTTCCATTGTTTTATGCATCATGTCATGGAATATAGTAGTAACATCTCTCTGATATGTATCACCAACATTTTTGAGTCCAAAGGGCATGAAATTCCAATAGAAGGTGCCCCAGCACATGTGAAAGCCATTTTCTCTTGGTCCTCTAGAGAAATTTTTATCTGGTTGTAGCTAGAGAAACCATCCATTAGTGAGTACATTTCATACCCATCTGTCCTATCCATGATCATATCAATATTAGGCAATGGAAAATCCTCCTTAGGACATGCCAAATTCAAGTCTCTGAAGTCTGTGCAGACTCTTATAGATTTATCATGTTTTGATACTGGAACAATATTAGAGATCCACTCTGCATAAGCAATGACTCTGATAAACACTACCTTAAGAAGCTTCTCTAATTCAACTTTGACAAGTAGGACTACATGTGAATGCATTTTGTGAAGCTTCTACTTGACAGGCTTAACACCTAGTGTAATGGACAAATGGTGCATGATTAGATTAGGATCTAATCCTGGCATGTCTGAATATTTCCATGCAAAGTTAATCTTTTTTCTTCTGAAGAATGTAGTGAATTCCTCTCTTTCTTCCTCTGATAGTGATTGTGCCAAGTGAATGATCTGAGGTTCTGCCTTTGTGCCCAAGTTGATAGGTTGAGTTGGTTAAATAAGCACATATGATCTCTCCTCGAAATGACTTAGAAGCGCATCAAGTATCTCATCCTCAGGCACCTCAGAGAGGTTTTCACCTTTGGATACGTCTTTTATTTTGACTATTTAGGCTCTAATACTGCCATGATGTGGTTTTCACCATCAGAGCGCCTATTTTTTCTTCTTTTGATTTTGTGACTAAGATACTTGATGTTCGTCTCGGTCATATTGACACTTTCTTTGCTAGTGGAGGACATTATAGGTTTGACAGCGTGTAGGTAGCAGACAAGAGTGTAATCATACTGGAATGTAAGGACTTCATTAGATGGGGAGGTAGAGTTCTAGTCTATAAGCTCAGGATGGTGAAATGAAAGAGTGATGGGTTTGAGTGCGCTCATGGTATAATCATCAAATGCATGGACAAGAAAATCGAGACCTAAAGCAATCTCATCCAGAGGTATAATTGAATTCCTTTGATTCCTGGTGACCATAGTAGACGACATGTTAACATCTAGGGAGTCAGACTCATGTGACCCTACACTAGACCATTCACCTACTTTGAGAAGGTTTTCATATGCATTAGTTGTATGTATATCCCTGTCAGAAGTGGCATATGAAAAGTTGTCAAACTCGTATTCATGAGAGTCTATTTCATCATTAGGTGTGATGTGGTAAATTTGGCCTTATTATTCACCATACACTTCAACATAGTCCTTCTTCATAAGATACACACAAGACTAAATATGAGATTATTCATCCTGTCTGCCTGCATGATTCGACCTGTTGCCTTCTATCCAGATGAGGTTTTCAAAATTTCTCTCAGAACAAGAGTCTCACAACCATAGACCAATCTAGGAACGAAGGATTTTTGTTCATGAATGCAATGCAATGCATAGTTATTCTAAGAATTGAAAGATGTAAGATAATCTAAGACATGATTGCAATGCAATTATTCTAGAAATTGAAACTATTCTATTGCAAAAATGAGATTATTCTATATGAGATTATCAAGAAATGTGACAATAATTCAATATTCTAACAATGCATTAAAAAAAAGTGGGTAATCAGGGGTTTTGAATGAGGAATTAGAGTTCTTTTATAGACTCAGAGGTGATCATAATAGAAACTTTCCTCTTTGAAATAAAATAGATAGAAAAGCCAGTTTAAATTAGAAAGCTTTATTTGAAATAAAACAATAAATTGTTTTCCCTTTGCTTTAACTATTTTCTTCCTTTGATTTAATTCTGTTTTATTTGATTTTAATTGTTTTCTTTCTCTTTAAAGCACAATTAATTCAAAGATTCTATTTCTAAAGAGAAGAAAGATTTTGAGAGAATATTTAATTAAATAAATAAATATGGCCTCATAAATAGGTTTTTCTCAATTATCTGAATAATTAAATTCAATTATTGAAAATGAGGATATTTATTTGATAAATAAATATTATTTAATCCCTTTTTATGTGTCTTAGCTAAAGAGGGTGAATTTAATTTAATTTAATTAAAGTGCTAGGACTTTATAATTAAATTAATTCAATCATAAGGTTTGTTTAGCTAATAGATATTTAGGAATTAAATATAATGTATGATTAATGCAGGTTTAGGATTTTCTACCTTTGACACTCAGGTTGAGTAGAGTCAGTCAAAACTCAGAATTGCCTAGTACAATAGGACTTTGATGATTCAAAAGAATAACAAATACAACAAAATTGGTTAGGGTTCCAAGATGCCAATTTTGGGGTGTTACACACTCTACCCAACCAATAATGCAAAGCTCCTAAGCAACAGATCATTGCACCCAAGCATCAAGCTGCAAATACCGACAATCAAGATATTGCTCAAAATGATGCACAAAGTGATGGAGAATAGAATGAAGGAAAAACTGATGATCAAGATGATAGAAAAATATCTGAACCTGTACTTGCCAGATATGTCAAAAGGAACCATCCACAGAACCAGATCATTGGAGATAAGAAGGTTGGTATGAGAACCAGAAGTATGTCTCTAAATACAAGATGTCTTATTTGTGATTATGAGCCAAAATCTGTCAATGCTGCACTTGATAATGATGAATGGATTAGTGCTATGGATGAAGAGATTGAGCAGATACAAAAAAAAAAAAAAGACATGGACACTTGTCCCAAGACCAGATGACAAGAATGTCATCGGTACAAAATGGATATTCAAGAATAAACTAAATGAGAATGGAGAAGTCACTAGAAATAAAGTAAGACTAGTATGCAAGGGGTATCCACAAGAAGAAGGGATTGACTATGGAGAGACATTTTCACCCATTTCTAGGCTAGAAGGAGTAATAATATTAATTTCTTATGATGCATGTAAAGGCTTTAAGGTGTATCAAATGGATGTCAAGTCTGCATTCCTAAATGGAATACTTGAAGAAGAGGTATACATTGAACAACTAGAAGGGTTTTTTGATCCAGACTAGAGGGACATGGTATGTAGACTACAGAAAGCCCTATATGTATTGAAACAAGCACCCCAAGCCTAGTATGAAAGACTTCATTCCTATCTTATAAGTATTGGATTGTAAGGACTAGTGAAAATAGTAATCTTTATTTGAAGGAAGATACTGATGCTAACATTTTGATTGCTGAGATATTTGTTGATGACATCATATTTGGAGGCAATGATATTCTATGCAAATCATTTTCAAATGAAATGAGAAAATAATTAGAGATGTCTATGTTTGGAGAGATCAAGTTCTTTCTTGGTCTGCAGATCATGCAACAAGATGAAAATATTTTCATTACACAATCCAAATACATCAAAGAAGTACTTAATTTTTTTAAGATGGAAGATTCCAAACCAGTTGGAACACCGATGGAAAATGGATGTAATCTTACAAAGGAGGACAAGTCATCAAAGGTAAATCAGACTTTGTACAGATCAATGATCCAAAAATGCATGTATGTTGTACATACTAGACCAGATATTGCACATGTAGTAGGAATAGTTGCAAGATTTTCTGCTAATTCCAGGGAATCACATATGACTACTGTGAAAAGAATCCCAAGATATCTGAAGAATACCAAGTAATATGGCTTATGGTATAGAAGAGAAATAAAATTTGAACTTAAGGTCTTTACCAACACTGATTGGGCTGGAAATATTGATGACTAGAAGAGCACAACTGGAGGAGCATTCTTTATGGGTGACAAACTTGTCACATGGATCAGCAAGAAGGAAGGATGCATCTCTTAGTCTACTGCATAAGAAAAATATGTTGTTGTTGCTGTAAACTACTCAAATATTGCATGGATCAAACAGCTACTGGAAGGTATGCATATGAAAATTCTTGACCTATTAATTATCTATTGTGATAATAAAAGTGCAATAAACATTTCCAAGAATCCATTCCTGCATTCTAAAACAAAGCATATTGTCCTCAAGTATCATTATTTGAGAGAAAAAGTTCACGCAAAGGAGGTTATACTTCAGTATGTGCAATCAAAGTAACAATTGGCTGATATCTTCACCAAGCCACTGCCCAAGGATGCATTTGAATACTTGAGAAAGAGACTAGGGGTCAGACCCTTGTCTACTGGTTAGTAAAATGACTAGAAGGCTGCATGAGCCTACATATTATCAGAATATCAATCATGTTGATGCAAGAAGAGAGATGGAATTCAAAGATAAATCTATACACAACAAGGTTTTTATCTAATCCAAGCACTAGATTTATTGTATTTTCGATGGATTGGGAAATTCAAGGAGTATATTATGGATAGAAAGGATTCATTTGGCATTACTCTCAAAAATATTTGTTTGGAATTGCTGTCAAAGGGAGAGATTATATCCATTATCACTTCAGGGAGAGATTACATCCATGGGAGATTTTATACATAAAGGAGATATTATATCCATCAAATTATCTAGAAAGAGAGATGTAACAAGAAAGGGAGAGTACATACAAAGGAAAATAATTACTGACAAGAGACATCAAAAGAAAAGAGAACAGTCAAAGGGAGAAATTTTGACATAGAAGAAGAACACATCACATCAAAGAAAGAAAGATTCTACATCTATCTAGTGGACGGATTGAAGATAGAGAGAAAGATGCAAGAATCAAATCTAAGTTATATGAACTTACCAAGGACCAAATATTTGTATCGGTTATAGTATAATAAGATTGGTAGTTTGATGAACTTCAAATTTTTTTGATTAAGGTAACAATAGGTTTTTAAGGGGCCCCAAAACCCTTTACAAAGAACCAAAATGATAGACATGAAAGGAAAAACATAACAACAAACTGTCAAACATGACAGAAAACCAAAAGAGGGCTAAACCCCTGATTAAATATTAGATATCATATCAAAATAGAAAAACAAAAAACTACTAAAAGCTTCCAGTAGACAGGAGACAAAAAACTTCTAGCAACCAAAACATTCCAGCATTGAAGCTAAACAACTTCCATTTGATCTTCTAGCATCTAAACTTCAACCATTTGTAGTCCATGCTCTAGATCAAGTCCTGCAACTTGGTGATATCTTTGATCTGAATATTAGATTTATTTTTAGTGCTGCATCGAGTCCTTGTGCCTGGGCCTGGGATATGAGTTTCCTGAGGTCCATCATCCTCCTGCCTTGCCTTATCATTGTAGTTACCTTCCAGAAGGGTATACAAAGATTTCAAATTGTCCACAAAGTTTTTCACATCCATTTTTCTAATAGTAGTAAGTTTTTTGAGAAGAGCCTTATTTTTGTTAACCTTGTCATTAATTTTTTTGAGATTTTATCAACCATAGTACTAATCTTGGTATTCATATTGTTAACCTTATCAAAAAAATCATTCCCTTGCTGGTACATAACTGCATCATTGCACATTTTTTCCTCAATTTCCTCCAGCAATGCATTTCCATCTTCCAAGTTCTTATAATTATCTTTCATCTTATTAATATCATCCTGAATCCATTTATCCATATTATAGCTCTTCTCCACTTTATCTCTGGACATATGAAGGAAGGAAAGAGTAGCCACCCTTTTGACATTAACCTCTCTCTCTCATGGAGATTGTCCTCTAGGCTCCTCTTGTTCTGGTCATTCTTCACTTCAAAGTCACCTTTCAGGATATCTTGGTTATACTCATCATTCTCATTAGCTATGTTATCCTTATCAACTTTGTCAGCTTCCTCTTCTAGGACTATATTCTCCTCATTGTTCTTAGTTTTTCCCTTGTCAATCTTAGTTTCCTCCATGTCCACTGTCTCCCTGTGAGAATCCTAAAAGTCTTGATTTTGGTCTTCCTCTCCATCATTATTGATAGTGTGGTCATCAATGTGGGTATCGATGTCCCCCAAAACCCTGTGAGAATCTTGAATTTCATGGTTCTGCTCCTTGTCACCATTATTTTTGATAGTATGGTCCTCCATGTGGGTATCAATAATATTGTCAATTTCTTCAGTTATTTCATCCAGAATGTTGTTCTCCATCTTCTAGGTTTCCTCAATATCATATTTACCACCCAAATGATCATTGGTAATGATGGTGTTCATCTTCAGATCATCAATTTTTCTTAGTTTCCCAGTGAAACCCTCATCCTTAGAAGACTTGATATCATATTCATCATCAGTTCTCATCCCCACGATGTCATCATAAATTGACAAAGAGATATCAGCAGCAATAGGGCCTTTATGACTTTTTTTAGCTTTATCCTTACTAGAAATCTTACCAGTAGAAACCTCCATACTCTTCCTCTTAACATTCTCAATACTCTTAGGTATGGGGCCAGGGATATGGTTTTTAACATAGTCCATAATCAATAGAATTAGACCCTCATGTAAAATAGGGGAAGATTTAACTCTATGATCAATAATGCTCTGATTGAGCGAACTTAAGAGATAATAGGGAAAGAAAACCCTAATGTCATGATGGAAATGGTTAACCACAACAAAATGGTAATTGTATACCTTTGAATACCTACCATCAAGGGTGAAGTACTCCATGATAGCCTGGTTCATGAATGCCCATATGCACTTAATGTATGAAAGATTGACATAGTCCAGATCACCCTTCACAAGCATGGCCCTCTCCTCATCAGTCCTAGGGAATTTTTTATACCCTTTGTTTCCCTCCATTTTTTCTTTTGAAAAATGTATTCCCTCCAAAGGGAGACCCGTAATTTCTACAAGGAAGTCCAGAGTGAGCTTGACTGATTTTCCCAGAATGTTCACTTTCCCATTCTCCCACCCATTAACAAAAGCTTTTGTTGCTTCCTTTTTGTTTCCATGGAGACACTTAATCTATCTGTGAACTTTACCCTTCTTGAGCTTGCTCCACACCTCTTTTTCATTCCTCCATTTACACTCTGCAGGTTCTTCTCTCTTGAAATCTCCCCCCATTTCTTTGTTCTCTTCAGTATTGGTATAACCTCTCTCATTGTTCTGTTTCATACTAATTTTCAGCTCAAAATGAATACATATATTCAAAACACAGAGTAATTAATGATACCACAGAAATCTTGTAGCTGAAGTAATTCATCAAAGTTTGACACTTCACATGGCTTGACGTTGTCGCCATACCCCAGATCTGATCAACATTAATTGGAATGATTAATTCAAATGACTTCACCTACCTTGTGATTAACCCAATCATAATTGAGTAATAATCCAACCTCATCACTAATTTTAGTGTTCCCGTGCCACTTACAAGTGACATCTTTCTTCGTACCAATATTGGAAAGACTATCCACCACTTGGTTAGTTTCCCGATAATTATGAGTGACATAAAAGGAGATGAACTTCAAATGTTATATTTCATATTGTATCAGCAGTAATATAGTGTGATAATGTAGTGTGTTTCCATCAATGCCAAAGGGAGAGATTGGTGAACTATAACTGATTGAATATTTGAAGATGTTAAGTTGATGATCATGCAAGGCATTAAATCAGTTAATGTATTGTATTGTCATTGATGTCAACTTAATATAATTTGTATGGTCATGGACATACTGGCAAAGACTTCAAAGAAGTGATGAATCAAATGATATTATTTCAGTAATGCATATAAGTTAAGTACTCACTAAGTGACTTCTTAACCTAATGGAGTGCACACCGATGATCAGAGTAAAAGAACAAAGTCACAGTGTTACCCGATGAGCAAATGCACAACATTACCAAGGAGAAAACTCCTAGTGTTTCCCGATGAGCAAAGAATAGTGTAAGTCGATGGATAGATTTACAGTGTTGCCCGACAGAAAAGACAAGGTCAGAGATCCTGATGACAACTGAAGTCACACCGATATAATAGTCAAATATCACTGATGACTAACTAAAGTGTTGACCAATAGAATAGAGAGTTCAGAAATGAAAAAAAGGCTTAGTTGTCAAGAGCTATAAATAGACTTAACTAATACTTATAATTGTTCTAATCAACCAGATAAAGCCGAGGATAAGTAATGGAGTTAAAGGTGCTTTGTCCAGCTGAAAAGAAGATCTCTTTGAGATAAAACTGGAGTTTTCTTTAAATCTAATTGGTGAGAATTGTGGATCATGCCAAGAATCAAGAAAGCCAAGAAATGGTGAAGCATGCCTATAAAGAGACAAACCCAATTCATTACGAATGGTGTGGGATAAACAAGAGAAGAGAATAGATGCTGAAGATATTTTGAAGGAGAAGAAAGTCTTCATTTAGACCTGATCAACAAGCAAGGAAAGAGATAGATTGCAAGGAAAGAGATAGATTCTACAGACACCGATGAATAGTGAAACAACATCACAAAGAAGAACAGTGTGGAGCAAAGGTATTGAATTTATTAGATTTATCAGAGAGGTAATGTACTTACAATAGATCTGAAAATTTGCAATTCAAGTTATATGTGTGAACATATCATTTAATGTTTTAGTTTAACCATTGAATCATCAAGTCTCTTAACAGAGTAGGACTTAAAAGTCTTTTGTAATTGAGATACATCCCAAGGAGTATCAAAAATTTTGATCATAGAAAGTAGCATTGGATATGCCCGATACCTATTGACATTCCAAGTGAGTGTTTGTTCAAGGATGGTAGCATTAGATGCCAGATACTAGGTGACAAACTATCTTTTAAATCCTCTAACAAGGTCACACCTAACAGTGTGTTTTTAATCTTTAACAGGGTTGGCTCTTAACCGAGCTCACTTCATAAGAGTGAAAATTTGGGGTACCGGTCCTAGTGGTTTTTCCCTTAACAGGGTTTCCACGTTAAAAATCCATGTGTTATGTGTTTATGTTTAATTACTTTATTGTTTTACATTTCACATATGCAATTCTGGATTGATCGGTATACTCTAGCTATTTACTGTTTTTCGGTAAATAAAAGACTGCTTATCAGTAAACATATAGAAGAGTGATTTACAAAGCATTCTGAAAAGTATTAATTAGTTATAATTATTTCAAGGCATTCATCTTGTAGGACTGAGTATAACTGAAAGATTAAAAGTGGTAATAAGTTTTAGGGGTTTATTTAAGGATTATTTTGTGAGGCCACTGATTCACTCCGCCCTCTCAATTATTGCTAACATCACATACCCTAGTTGTGTTTCTTTCCATTTTGTCAGAAATATCTAAGTTTCCCCTTTTATAGCCTTTCTATCCTTAGGTTGCCATGTCCTTGACCCTAGGCTTTTAGGCACATTTCATCATTTCAATCGTCTTGAGGTTTTTTTTTCAGTTTTTAAGGCTTTTTTGTCTTCTTGGAAGTTGCAGGTTATCAGCCTTCGAAAGACCAAATATGGACCCCTCTCGTCAGATCTTGAAGCTCACAAATCCCAAATACAAATAGAATTCTTGAAAGGGGATCCCTCAACTTGTCTTCAGCATTTTGCACCTCAAGAAATTTCAGGATTTCGCACACCAAAGTTATATTTCACCTTCACACTCCGCATGTCCGAAAGAACACTATTTCACCCCCTTTTTCAGCTTTCAAAATTTCACACCCCGACCATGTTTTTGGTCTCTGCAAGTACTAATGGTTGAAACTATATCAAGTTTCATTTCTAACTGTTCTAGGGCCATGACCTCTATTTGTTGAATTTGTTTTAGTTCTCTTTGCTTTTCTAAATATTTTTTTATAAATAAATTTTGATGTTTGCATGTTTTTCTTACAGTAATACTGGAAAGGAACATCAAATCACCAATGAAGTACCTATTCAAGGGGTACTACCCTCCATCTAAAATTGGGAACCGCCATCAAGAGGTTAATGACATTAATATAGGCAATATGGACCGGAATGACTTCCTGACAAAATGTTCAAAGCCTATAGAGGGATCTTCTTATTGCACCGCCCTGGTCCTATCTAGCTTGGTAAATGTAACAGCACACCAAATATCAGTTTTGTCCTTAGAATTGATCATGACCCTCGCCTACCACTATGTGCACAATGAGAGGGTAACCAAGGGGGAAGGAGATGTGGTCTTATCCCTCAAACCAGATAACATTGAAGATGTCTTCCATCTTTAGAAAGGGGTAGACTGATTCTATGGCTTTTTTATCAACAAGGGCCTGAAGTGGTTTGTAGAACACACTCTAGAGGTGTATGAAATCATCAATTGCATGTACCTAATTCAATCCCTACCAAACAACAAGCTTGACAGGATTGACTTGAGCAGAGGATACCTCAAGGATGAAATCCAAGCTGTGGTTATAATGATGAGCCAACTATATGGACTACCTCAGTCCATTTAGCTCAAAAAATGGATGATCCTGCTAATTGAGAGGATTAAAGGGCAAAAGACCAGGTTTGATTGGGAAATGATTCTAAGTGATAACTTAGATGATCAATTGATAGAAATAAAGAACAACCCCAAATTCTACATGACCACATACATAGTGTACTTACTCGCAACATGAGCGAAGTACCTGGGGCTGGTGTAACACTGAGCTTTTAGCCAACCAAATGCATGACATTTCGTAGTATACCCACAATTGAAAAGGCAAGAAAAGATGAATGAGAACACTCCTGATTATAGGGTGGTAAATGATGCATTCATCTTTGCGATCATCTATTCCATAAAGGGTGATTATGCTAAAACTCTATCTGAAGAGGTTGCAGCCAAGGTTAGGGAAATAGGGCCCTTTTACCTACAATTCAAAACATTCACTTACATAAGAGTAGCGATATCTATTATCAAACCCAATAAGATACCTAGATACCCTTCCAAATGGATCATTATCACAGAAATGGCCAGACAACTAGCATATGCATATGAACACATCAAGTACAAAAAGAAGCACTGTTGGGATTTCCATATATCAGTCAGTCCATATACTCTACAGGGTATAAAGATATGCAAGTCCTTGGGGTTTGAGTGAGATGAGTTCCCACTATATTTGTATTGACACATCAGGCCCAGGTTTGACCCTATAGGTACCTACAACCACATCATGGGTAAACACTATGTCCATGAGCCACAAATAGGGGATTATTGGATCAACTACATGGATGATTACAAAGTTTGGATAAGGGACTATTGCAGGATGACTTTTACATTGGCAGAGGCTTCCTTAAATATCAATATCCCCCCAACATCTAGGACAAAGACATAGAAAATGTATTGGACCCTTTGTACAATAAAGATAAAATATACACTTGGCCAATCCAAAATGTCAAGATAGATAAAGATGGGAATGATATCATTGACTTCAAGGTGAGGAATATAATCAAAGATACCAAGTCATGGATAAGTAAACCTTTCCCAATGGATCCAATTCCTATGAATCCACTATTGAACCCTCCCATGAAAGAGGACATGAAATATGGAGAGAAGCCTAAAATGCTTATGTTCAAGAAGGCTCCACCATAGAAACCAGGGATGGTGTATGACCATGAGTGTCTCATTGTATATGGCTCCAATCCCAAGAATAAGAAGCCAAAGACAAGGATGACTGGGAGTATAGAACCACCCTTGATCACTCACCTAACACATAAGGGGAACTCCCCACTACTTTCGTCAATCTCCAATTATCAATGTTGCCTTGGGAGAGAAGAAGGTATACAAGAGGAAAAGAGCTTCCACCTTTCCACAATTGGAAACACTACAGGAGGAGCCAGAAGAGGAACAAAATGAGGAAGATGAAATACTTTTGATAAGGAGAACAAGATCTAGGACAAAATTATTAAGAGAAAAGGATCTCAATAAAGATACACCTACCCATGGAGGGACAAAAACACAAGGGAAATTGGAAAATCCTCTGGATGTCCTAGGTTCAGATGAGTTCCTCATTTTTTATTTTGAGGGAATCTAAGGATTTGGAGATAAAGATCAAAATTCCCTCCATCAAAAAATCAAGGTTAATGTAGAAATATAGGTGCTAGTGAGCCCAAAAGTTAATCTTACCCCATCTCCAACCCAGTTTACAAATCCCACAATAGATGTGCCACTTCCAACAATGGTTACAAGTACACATAAAGAGACAAGGACACTAGGTGTACCTACACCCTCTAAGGATCAAATCACCCACACTAATCTCGATAAGTCACTAGAAAGTGATGCATCTCCTACTCTACCACCATCTCTCTGCATTCCTACTCCTGCTCCACCACCATCTCTTCCCATTCCCACTCCTACTCCACCAACATCTCTTCCCACTCCCACTCCTACTCCTCTGCCTTCTTCACAATATCTTGCCCCACCACCTTCATCTCCACTAAATGCCTCTAACCCAACTTCCCAAGTGTTGCTGGATATAAGAAAAATGTCTCCTATGCAGACAATGTTGGAGTCAATAACTGGTCTTAGAGCCAAAATATTTTCCAGCTCTTTAGAGGATGAAGATGGAGGGAACAAAAAACAAAAAATTACTACTAGAGAAGGGGAAGATAAGGGAGGATAAGGGGAAGAGAAAGAAGGAGGAGGAGAAAAAAAGAAGATAATGAGGAAGGAATACAGGAAGAGGGGATAACCCAAGGTGAATTATGCTCCGCTCTGGTACTGAATATTGCACCCTATGAGCTTGTCACCACCTTAACTAAACCAACTTGGTTTACTAAATAAATTCAGCCAAGGAAAAGGATATACATAGAAGAAGAAGAAGAAGAAGAATAAGAAGAAGAAGAAGAGGAAGAGGTAAACATGTCCTTCCTAGGCCAAGCCTTCCATCAAGTTGAATCTAGTACACCAACAAGGACCATGCCATATGTTACACAAGACACACACGGTCACTTGAAGGCATAGTTAGCAGTGCCCACTACCGGTATCACCCACGCATAGATAACCCCGGATGACTATAATTTTGAGAAGGTTGATTTGGGGGAACCTAAAAGGGAAGGGAGTAAGACACTGGTGGAATTAGGAATCAAACATGCTTTGGGTTTTATGGATAAGGATGATGAGAAGATCAAGGCATTAACTGAGAAGAATGAGGCTTTAAATAAATATATTCATAGGATGGTGGGTCCCATCTACCCAAATTTTCCAGAATCCGCATTACAGGCTATCCTTGAAAATAAATATTCTCCAAAATTACCAGAAGGAATGACTCCTTCTTTCTTACAAGCATGCACTAAATGGAAGAACAACTTTGAATAGTTTGGAGGAGTTATCAAGACAATCTTTAGACCTTTCAAAGTCATCCTAGTGGAAACAACTAAATATTTAGACATGATATAGAGTGATACAAGGTTAGATTTCTAAATTTGGTAAAGGTATACAAAGGTGTGGAGCTAGACAATTTTAGCGCATGGATCAAGAGTATAGCTAAAATAGTTAAGGTTTGCAAGAAATGTCTAGACCGCATATGCTAAAAACATGAGGGAGTTATGAAATGGGTGGAACAAATAGAAAATTTCTTCACAAGTATCAATTTTGAGCTATACAAAGACAAAGGACATCAAATTTTTCACCCAGTTAAAGAGATCATACAACAATTCAAGGGTATCTTGGTAGGGGTCAGTATGAAAGAATACCTCCATCAACTTTTCTACTTCAAAGAAGACATGCATGGAATGGTAGAACATGAAGAAGAAATAAATTAATTCGCTTCAGAATTAACCCATTTTAGGGAGAAACTTTTGGAAAGTTCACAATCAGGGTGTACATGACTAATTTTTTATTGTCATTATGGAAACAAAGTCATATGATTTTTTGTCAATTAAACTTGGAAGACAAAATTGGATAAGTACAGAAGACAGAATAGAATAGAGATATGTAGTTGATTAGAGTACCAATGCACATGCGTATGATCGAATCAAACTATGCACCTCCATACTTAAGATTCATGATATGTCATTAAGCTTAGTCTATACATGCATGGTATGGTATGACAGTACAGAGAAGTTACAACAAGATTAAGTGCCACTAGCAGTTCAGAAATAGAGTATGAAGCCGACCTCAAATTTTGGATTGGTGTATAATATTTTATTTTGTAATGGCCATGCGTCTATTGTAATATGTATGTAATTGTGTCTTTAACACTCATGTAAACACGCTTAAGCCAAATTGTTTGGAAGCATTGTGTATGTTGTTTTTGGGCCGACTAAGGTTTTTTTTTGGTCACATCTATTTAGGCATGTATATATACTTAGACATGCAATTTTGTAATAAGTGTGAGAGTAAAAAATAAGCAGAGAAGATATCCAAAAGAGAAATATGATAAAATGAGTATGAAGTAGAAGTCTTCAAGAGATTAAAGCATCATCGCATAAATGGAACTGATCAGACATCAGTGTCATTAGAGAAGTTCATCTTTGATATAGTATCTATCTATTACCTGAAGGTTGTAGCCTTCATCCTATTGGGTAGTGAGCTTTGGTAGTGATCCATTCACCTTTAACAGGGTTCTATAAACACTCCTAATAGGGTCATTGTACTCACATTGTAAAGATTGCTCCTAACAGGGAAAAGGAACTCTAACAAGTTCATTAGACTAGTACAATCATTTGTGGGTACTAATTCCCACCGGGGTTTTCCTCTGATCAAGTTTTCCCTGTAATCATATCTTGTATTATGTGTTATTGTGTTATGCTTCAATTGTTATCTATTTGATCTAATTTTAAAATTTCTGAAATAAAGATAAGTAGACAAACACTGATTCACCCCCNATTCCCCCCCCCCCCCCCCAATCAGTTTTTCTAACAATTGGTATCAGAGCTCTGGTCCTCTGAAAGAAAGTTTAACCAATTGAGGAGATCATAGATTCAACAGTAGAGAAACATCTGAAAAATAATCTTGAAGCATCCCTTGATGATCTTGAAAGATTTGAAAAAGAAAATGAAGAACTTAAAATAAAATTTGATGGCTCCCAAATGCTTATCAAAAAATTAAGAAAAGATTTGAAAGATTTCTCTACAGATGATTTGGGAAAATGGTCAAAAATATGAATGAAGAGAACATGTCTTTGAAGGAAAAGATTGAAGATCTGAATGAACAACTTATAGATAGCCTAACAAGTATTGAAGAAAATACCAAAGAAAGTAAACAATTATATGAAGAACTTATGCAAGCAAATATGAAGATCTTGGAGTTGGAAAACATCAAGAAAAAGATAGAATCTAAACTAACATAAGCAAAAGATAAAATTGAGAAATTACACACAAGTTCTGATCTAATTCAATCAAAAATTTATGCACAAAATATAAAAGGTGATACTACTATTGTTTGATACAGTGTAGCTCAAATTGAAATCAATTCAATGCAAAAAGGAAAGAAATCACAAGAAGAATCTACAAAAGCAAAGAAATTTGAGAATCTTGCAGAGGGTAAAGCTGAACCTCCTAAAGATGAACACAAGCTAGTTAACCGAACTTGTTATGCCTATAACAAACATGGACACCTGGCAAGAGATTTTAAAGAGGTAAGACATTTCAATGGTTATTGTTATTCCTGTAATAAATTTGGTCACAGGGCTATACACTACAGAACAAGTCAAAGAAATCAGTCACAATAGAATCAAAGAAATATGACTCAATACAATCAGAGAAATAAACCTTAGAGAAACTATCAGAACATTACATGTCAAATATGTAATTATGATAGACACACAGCCAAGTAGTTCAGCATGATAAAAAAATATAAATAGACCTCCAATCATTTTTCACTCGTGTAAAAAAGCAGGATATATCTCAAGGTTTTGCAGGTCCAGAACACAAAAACAAGAAAATCCTAAAGAATCATTGTTTGAAGAATATGGAGAAGTCAAGTTTGTAAAAGCTACAAAAGATTTAGGTAAAATATGGGTTGAAGTAAAGAAATATGATGATGTTAAAAAGGTAGTAGATGCATCCACAGTGGACTCAACTTCTACTTCTGGTTAGATGAACCTCATGGTCCTAGGGGGAGCTATTCTTGCTCTAAACCCCTGCGTAGTTGGTATACTCACCTCTGAGTATGCGCCTATGGACTCATGTAATTGATGATGAATTAAGGAAGTATGCATGGATGCATAGCCTATACTTCGAAAAGAACAAAGATTGAAATTCTTAGTATAAACCACATTTCAGCATTAAGCATTAAATGCAGAAACTCTTTATAAGTTAGTAAAAGATCTTTTATCTTCACTTTTGCATTTGAGATCGAAGCAGTCGAAGAGCGTAGGAAAATTTACCATCAAAGCATCAAAAGATAGCTATTGGTTGGTTAGAAAGGTGAATCAAAGTTGAAATAGAACCCTAGTAGACGCGTCATTTCAAAATCTTTGTGAAACCCTACTTAAGAAAGTTACAAGTAAGTAATGGCTACTCCTACAGTGTTTGACATCTCTAAGAAAAAGAGATATGTGTTTAAGAAGCATCCATTCAAGTCTGTGCTATATGATGTAGAAGGAGCATTCTCCAAAACTCCGCTAGGAGTCATGCATGTAGAGGACATACGCGCTTACATTTACTATAATAAGGAGTCTATTGGTGACAATAGCATAACCACACTCATGGCATCGATGATGAAACCAGATTACTCATTCAAGGATGATTACACGCACCTCACTGATAACCCTATTTTCTAGTATACAAATGCACATGAGTTCTATGAACCAGAATGGGTTAAAATTATACTAAGTAGGATTCAGACCTAGTCTTGAAGTCTTAAGGAACAAAATCATTAATGAAGGAAGACTAGACTCAATTTCAAATGTTTAAGACAAGTACCAAGAGATAGATAAATCATAAATACAATCATAAATACATTGTATGATTATCTCTCATATGATCAAGTTTAAAAGGTGAGTATTGGAACTCAAGACAATCATACAAGACAAAGTATGGAACATACTAGACCTATTAAAAAGACAAGCAATAGAGGAAGATATGAGGATTAGAGAAGAAACATTACACAGTCTTCTCCCTATTTGCTCACATGATGAGAAGGCAATTCTGTTAGATCTGGTAAAACCTGATCTAAGAACCAAAATAATAACTCTTCACATTATCAACAAAGAGTATGAGTTAGTTGGAAAAGAGACTAAAAGAGCATTTGAGCAAGTTTTTTTGGATAGACACATGTATCCATTAACAAAGCCTATGGTTAAAGTGAATCTAGTTCTCCCAAAATAGGATAAAGAACTAGAGATTCTAAATGTGCCTATGATAGGTCCATAGGATTCAGTGCCCAAAGTTACATCACCCTCTGATATAGTCAAGGATTCAAATGAAACCATTGTGATCAATGATGTTGAGATCACCATGTCAACCTCAAAAAATTACTTAAATAAGTTTGAGGAAGCATTTGTAAGTACTGAAGAAGTTGAGAAGGTATGCACTGATAATACTTCTTTGCAGGAAGAACAAGTTCATGCAGATGAAACAACAAGACAAGATGAAGAAAGAAAGGATGAACCTAATATGGAGATCCCAGTGAAAATTGAATATATGGATGTAAAAATGCTATATTCACTCCATCTATCAAACCATCAGTATCATTGTTGTCAATCTTGACCCCTGACTTAGCAAACCTAGATGCATGGGGAGAAGAATACCTGATTAAAATAAGTTTATTGGCCATGGAGAAATCCAAAGAGAAAAAATTTATGAGAAACCCTCTCTTTCTGGAGTCAGTAAACATTCTGAATAATATAGTGCCAATAGAGAAGAAATTGGCAAATATTCAGTCAGTGGATGATGTTGACAGCATCCTAACTTGATTCAAAGAAAAGTTCACAAGTTTAGTAGACTCAGCTACTAAAACTGAAGAGGAGAAGTACAAAAATGAATGATTAGATGAACTGGTAAAGAAATTCCAATTAGATCTAAACTCATTGAAGATTGGTCAAACAATTCTAAAGGAGTTAGCAACAAAAGGCAAGAAGGTGATAGAAAATTGTATGGACATAAGGAAATTCACTTCTGAGCACATTAAGAAGATTGAAGAAGTAGACATCTTGGTTGAAAATGTCAGGAAATAAGTTGAAACATCCTCCCAAGACATCAACATCTGCAACAACATCTATCAAGGGCAGATAGAAAAGATTGAAAAAGCCAAGATAGAAATCAACAAGATAAGGACCAGGTAGGCCCAACTAAGAAATGCACTTGCGCCCTCCTTAGATGTATTGAATGAGAACATAAAACAGATAGATACAACCATTTTCACATATGATCAAGGCCCCTACATGGATCTGACTAAAATGGAGAAGCTCACATATGCATTATGTGTCCATCTTTAGACTGTTGATGCACTGAAGACATTTTTGCAGCAAGAGATCAAGAATCTTCAGATTGCTTACCAGGATGTGTACTCAGAATAAGTACATAGGTCTTTCATTTTTGGCACCTTTTTCATTATGGTCAAAGGGGGAGTATTGTATATAAAGAAGTATGATATATATAGCCAAAGTTATGATGTATAGTTTTTTGTTGTTAAGTAAAAGTTTAAGCAACTTGGCCACATTCCTTTGTTGCCATTAATGAAAAAGGGGGAGATTGTTGGCAAGTTGACACTCAGGGTGTATATGACTAATTTTTTTTTGTCATTATGGCAAAAAAATCATATGAAGTTTTGTCAAGTAAACTTGGAAGACAAAATTGGCTAAGTACAAAAGACAGAACAAAACATAGATATGTAGTTGATCAGAGCACCAGCACACGTATGTATGATCGAATCAGGATATGTGCCTCCATAATTAAGCTTCATGATATTTAATTAATCTTAGTCTATACACGCATGGTATGGCATGCCATGATGGAGAAGTTACATCAAGATTAAGTGCCACTAGCAATTCAGAAAATAGAGTATGAAGCCGACCTCAGATTTTGGATTAGCGTATATTATTTTATTTTGTAATGGCCATGCACCTATTGTAATATGTTTTTAATTGTGTCTTTAACACTCATGTAAACACACTTAAGACAAATTGTTTGGAAGCGTTGTGTATGTTGTTTTTGGGCCAACTAAGGTCTTGTTTTTGGTCACGTCTATTCAGGCATTTATATATACTTAGACATGCAATTTTGTAATAAGCGTGAGAGTAAAAAATAAGCAAAGAAGATATCTAGAAGATCAATATGATAAAATTGGTATGAAGTAGAAGTCTTCAAGAGATTAAATCATCAGCGCATAAATGGAAATGATTAGACATCACTGTCATTACAGTAGTTCATCTTTGATATAGAATATATCTATTACTTGAAGGTTGTAGCCTTCATCTTATTGGGTAGTGAGCTCTAGCAGTGAGCCATTCACCTTTAAAAGGGTTTTGTAAAGACTCCTAATAGGGTCATTATACTTGCATTGTAAAGACTGCTCATAATAGGGCAAAGGAACTCTAACAAGTTCATTAGACTAGTACAATCATTTGTGGGTACTAATTCCCACCAAGGTTTTCCTCTGATCAAGGTTTCCCCGTAATCATATCTTATGTTATGTGTTATTGTGTTATGCTTCAATTGTTATCTATTTGATTTAATTTTCAAACTTTTGAAATAAAGATAAGTAGACAAACACTGATTCACCCCCCTCTCAGTTTTTCTAATAGAAGCAAGAACAATGCCTTGGTAAAGTGGAAGACCAGGAAGTGGATTATGAAGAGGTACAAGAGATAGTACAAAGGTTGCACTATATATTGTAGATAAAAACAATGTAATAAAGTTGGGGTTCAGAGTTTATAGAGAAAAGAACTATATATTGTAAGAAAAAAATGTAATACAGTCGGATCTTTGATGTAATAAAAAGATACAATTGGTTGTTCATTTACTGTGTGATTATTTTCTGTTGTCTATGGGAATTTTATGAATGTGTGTTTGCTCATTCATTTCTTTCAAATAGCTAATTGGGTTTATTGTGTTTTGGATCTACAATTAATTATATTGGAGTTTTTTGTTGTTCAACAATCTTTCTGTGATGAATGATTGGGAAATATGATTTTGTTGGTTCAACAATAAATCTATCTCGTGTGTGTGCACATGCTCATGGCTTCACGATTTTGATAGATTTTGAAAATATCACATTTTGATATATTTCTCTCCAAATGATTGATCTATTGGGTATATAATTGTGACATGGTCTGATTCATATTCAGTGGGTTTTGATCTTTCCATCATTTAATTCACAAGAATGGTTCCGCAATGCTTTATGCCCGTTAGGATTTCATTTTTCAGCAAATTTGTTTAAACTCTCATTACCCAAACCTTTTTTATTTTCTTTGACAATCTGGATAAATAGGTAATCATCATAATTTTTAGCATAGATTTTCATCATTAGTAATCTACATGCATTGATAAATTGGAAAATACAAAAACATTACTAAAGTTGTTTTGCACTTTGACGTCTTGAAAGTACTAGCAAAGGCCTCCTTGTGAACATTCACATTTATCTTCAATTGGTTTTATCGAGCTGGTTGTACCGAAACCATGGGGAACCTTGGGAATAACTTTTTTATCCTTTCAAGAGAGGAAATCAAATCTTGAGATGCTAGCAATTGACTTGTGTAAAAATAACGCTCAACACTTACCTTCCTAACTGAGTACTGCCCCTATTGCCAAGTGGCTTGCATCACACTCCACCTGAAAGATTTTTTTAAAGTATAGTAAATCAAGGATAGGTTATTGAGAAACCTTCTTTTTCAATGTTTCAAAAGATTCATCAGTCTCTCTAGTCCATGAAAAATTATGTTTCTGACCTCCTTTTATAGTCTCAAGCATTGGAGCACAAACATGACTAAAACCCTTTATAAACTTCCTATAAAAAATTTCCAATCCATGAAATTTTTAACAACACTCATTTTCCTATGGGTAGGCCAAGAAAGAATAACACTAACCTTTTCCTAATCCATTTTCAACTCACCTTGAGATATAAAAAAACTCAAGTATGTGATTTCATCCTGCATAAACATACACTTCTCCAAATTTGTCATTAGTTCGCCTTCATGTATCCTTCTTAGGACCATGTTTAGGTCCTTTATATGCTCTTCTTTAGATTTTCTAAAGATTAGGATATTATCTAAGTATATAATGACAAATTATCTATGACCTCCTTCATGACTTCTTTCATTAACCTCTTAAAGGTACCAAGGTCATTGTACAAGTGAAAAGGCATAACTTTCTAGTCATATAACCCCTCATTTTTTAAAAGTAAGTATTCCACTCATCCCCTGGTCTTATCCTAATCTGGTGATATCCACTTTTTAAATCAATTTTTTAAAATTACTTAGCACCCCCCAAATAATCAAGTAAATCCTTAATCCTAGGTATGGGAAATCTCGACCTTATGGTTATCTTGTTTATGGCCCTTTAGTCCGTCTATAGCCTTTGAGTGCCCTCCTTTTTAGGTGCCAAGACTACAAGCACTGCACAAGATCTCAAACTCTTTCCAATCAATCCTTATTCTAGCATCTCTTTAATCTATCTGGTCATCTCTTTATTTTGTTGGGGTGTGAGCATGTATGCTGCCTTGTTTGGCAAAGTAGACCCATGGATAAAGTCTATACAATGACTTACATCTCTAATAGGAGGTAGATATGTTGGAATTCCTAAAATAATTCCCTTATACTGATCTAGTAACTCCTTGACTACATGATCTATTATCCTCTCCTTCTTGGAAGTCTTATATGCTCCTAGAACCTTGGGGATATGGATCAAATAAAAAACACATTCCTCCTTCTTCTATGATCTCATTAATGAACTATTTTTCTTCTATCCCCAATACCTTAGCCTCTTTTCCTTTAGGATCCTCTTAATTTTCCATCAGATGTAACAACTCAATCACTTACCCATCTTTGGTTATGGAATAGGTGTTTATACAACCATGATGGTGTTCCTTGAGATTTTATTTCAATGGTATCCAAAGTAGGAGATGGAAAGCATCCATCTTAGTCACATCAAACAGCAATTTTTCCTCGCAGGACTCTATTTGGAAATCCACGCAAGCCTTCTCCTCTACAATAGCTTGTTGACCTTAGGTGAGCCAAGAGACTTTGCATGGACAAGGATGATACATTATTTTAATCTAAAGCTTCTCTATCATTTACAAAGACACAAAGTTTTTAGTAGGACCAAAATCAATAAGATCTTTACACACCTTACCTCCAGACTTACAAGTTGGCTTGAAGAGGGACTTCCTTTGTGGGGTTTTTTTGTTAGGCATCTTCATGGTAGTAAAATCTCTTATGATCATCAAGGCCTCTCATCTTTCAGGGTAGACATATGCATCTAGAGAATTCACACTTTGATATTAGGTAGTGCTTTGACAGTCTCATTATTGAAAAATATTTGTCATCCTTTCTCCCATGGAACTTGTGCTTTCTTTCTCTAGACATATATTTGCAATGTTCCCTTCCTGATTAAAATTATAACATCTGATAGGTCCTCTCCCTTGTGACCTTCCTTTGAAGTTAGGCCTCCTTCCTCTAAAGTTTCCCCTATTGTTGTTACCATGGTTTTCACCTTCACCTATGTTATGGTCTTGGTTAGAATCACCTTGGAAGCCAAAACCATTCCCTCTTCCTCTGAAAGGAATTCTTCTCCTTTGTTTTCTAGCTCTTCCTCTACCATTCTGATATTGTCTTCTCTTGAACTTCTCCTCCACTTTGGATGCCAACTGATAACACTTTTGTACTATCCCAAGGGTAAGTAGATTCAACTCTTCTTGAATAGAGAACTTTAGCACATTCATATATCTAGGTAACTTCTCTCCTTTTGTATCCTTTGTTTTGGACTTCATGCACAATTTCATGAAATCTTGAATGTATGTGATAATGTCCATATCCTTTTTCCTAAGGTTTTGTCTCCTCCTATGGATTTGTACCTCATAATATTCTGGTACATATGCTTCTTTTACCAAACTCACCATTCTCTTCCAAGTAGACACTCTATTCTTTCCTTCCTTTTCTCTTTCATATTGGATGAAATTACACCATGTCAGGGTAGATCCTTTCAACTTTGACTTTTCTATCTTCACTTTCTCATGTTTAGGAATGTCTTCACATTCAAAGAAGCTTGTGAGGAGTCGATCCAATCATTGACCAAGTCTATTTCCATTCTCCCACTAAATATAATCATTTCTAACTTCGCATCCATAGTCATTTTTGTTAGAGATTTGTCTTGTAGAATCTCAATATAGAAATTATGCTTGACTCTTAGATTCCCAACTTGTGATTCATACAAGTAAAATTATAATTGATGAGGATTTATCCTCCTTCTTTGAGCTCTATAGACTCAAGTAGGTGTAGCTTCTACAAGTTACTATTTCCCAGTAAAACTTCTTAGTGGATCAAGGATTACACTAATTTTCTCTTGTCTCTTACTACAAGAACTGATAAAATATTTTGCAAATAAATATGACCAATCTAATGTAGAGCTTAAAAAGATAGACCATGAACTTGGCAAGGGAAAATAACAGTGAAATAAGGATTCTCATCCTTCTTCTATTCACGTTCTAGACTCAGGAAGGCTAACCTAATGATTCTCTCTCTAAGGAATCAAAAAAATGAATTGTATTCTCCAATACAATTAATAAACATGTATGTTCTTAATAAAAGAAATGTAATAGATTATTTAGATTGAATTTTGATGATGATAAATACTAATCAAAACCTAGACCAGTGCCAAATCTAGGACAAAGAGTCAATTGAAACATACATTCACATAAACTAATTAATTGAAACACACATGAAACTTAGATGGAGTGCCTTACAAACAACCTTCTCACTCCCACACTCATGTATCAAACTCCCACACTAATATCTATCCCTCTGAAACTATTTATAAGGTTTACTCCCTCAAAAGAAACTCACAAATAAACTCACAGTTACCTTGTAACAAGTATATTTAAAATGCCATTACAGATTAAACATACAAGAACATAAACACAAATACAAGAAGACATCATAAATGGAGCAAAGCCCCAAGATATGTCAAGTCTGATTCTCTAGGGATCCAAAACACCCCTACTTGCACACAATCTAGGGCTCTACTAAAGAGTTCCCAAAACCCACATTCACAAGACTAGATCTTCCACTAGCCTTCAACACCACAAAAGGGCCAAAATAGGACACAACTAGAACCAAGTAATCCAGGGATGAAACAAGGGTTTTATCAACTTTATATCATCATATTCGATGAAATAAGACACAAATCCACCATTGAGTTGTTACTGAGATCAAATTTAGATACCAATCCCTCCAAAGGGCTATAAGGAGAAAATATGGATTCCAAAGGGAAACTTACTTGGAACTCCACCACAGAAAGTTTTAACCACCCAAAAAGTCTCTAATCCACATAACAACAACACCCTCCAAGCTAGGGTTCTTGACCAATTCCATAACTCATGTTGTCCTCAAATCTCTCCTAGGCCTAATAGGGCTAATATGCCACTTTTCCAAAAAAACTACTATAATATCAACTCAATTTATTATCCCACAAATTGGGACACTTGTAGGATCATACCAAACATCTAAATCCAAGGATTTAGACTTTCATTCCACCCCTGGCCCAAGTTGTGCCTCAAAAACTCAAAATTGGACAGTCACATATGGATGCATGTCCCAAAGATTCAATCATCTCTCTCTCCATCGACTGCCTACTGATCTAAGACCTCAAAAATATTAAATTAAATCCTCCCCCTTACTCTCCCCAAAGGCTCAGAATTTTCCGATGGTGGAGTCTCTGGGAAAGAGGATTTTGGTATCGAAACCCTAGTTAGGGCCTTTCACAGGCCAGTGAGCAATCAAAAAGGGATATCTTGATCCCCTGCACTTGAAGAATTAAAACCAAATGGAACATTCCACTAAGACACTACATCAAATTTTCCCCACTCAATGGTGCATTGGGATCTGTACAGGGTCGTACAACTTTGAAAATTAGTTAGAAATATAGAAAACAGTTTGGATTTTATTGATTTTGATACAAAAACTTTACAAATTGTCCACTCCAACTGTGGAGAGAAGTTTTTCCTCCATTAAATATCATTCCCAAGTGGTTCCAACCAAAAAAGGTGGTTGTGAACGTTGGGATTCAAAAGTTGCAACTTTTTGCAAAAGTTGCACTTAGCAACTTTGACAACTTTTAACAACTTTTTGCAAAAGTTTTCAAAACTAACTAAACTTGTAAAGTTTAGTTTTTTTACTCCATAGGAGATCCTAGAAGGCCTAAAATGACATTCCTACCCTTCCTTAGGTCCCCTAGACTATTCTATTCTACTCTACCCAAATTTTCCAGTTTGACTAAGGTGGACAACTAAGTTTAGAACATCACTTAGTGTCCCCTTGTCTTACATTTTAGGACTTTATTGAGAACCTTGGATCTAAGATCCAATCATAACCCTAACACACTTTTTTGGGTCCACTGATGTGTGTAACATGGATGAAATTGAGGGTGCTCCTACACCATACTCCTGAGGTCCATTGATCTCAAGTCCTCTTAAGATGAGGTCCTCTTGAGATGAGGTCTTCTAAACTGGAACCATGCTTCTGAATTTCTTTGTCATCCATCCATACAAATTCCTCCTCAGGACTATCTTTCCATTTGACCAAATATTTCCTGTAAAAATTCTTTCTTGTCTGTTTGATGATCTTGGTGTCCAAAATCTTCTCAAGCCTCTTTGGTGCATGAGAGGGTAGACTTGCAATATCTTCTTCAAGTTCTTCCACCTGTACTACAGAACCTACATGTACATCACCTTTATATGGGTTTAGATCACAAATATTGAATAAAGGAGAGATGCCAAGGTGTGAGGGTAATTCAATCTCATATGCATTCAACCCATGTTTCTTCAAAACCAAACAAGGTCCTACTTTCTTCATGAGTAGTTTTGTGTGTTTTCCTTTAGGTAATCTCTCCTTCTTGAGATATGCCCACACCATGTCTCCCACCTATAATTGAACATCTCTTCTATTCTTGTCTTTGGCTTGTTTATGCTTGTCTGCACTCTTCTCAAGTGCCAATCTTACTGAATCATGAATTTCTTTCATACTCTCTACAAAATCTTCTCCATGAGCACTGACTGAAGTGGTTTGTGGTAACTCTCTAAGTTCCAAGATGCCTCTTTGACTTTTCCCATACAAAATTTTAAAGGGACTCTTCCCTATACTTCTATTGACTGAGTCATTGAAAGCAAATCTGCTTGGGGTAGGACTGCATCCCACTTGTCTGCATACTATTTGGTAGAACACCTAAGTAGATTCCCAAGTGATTTGTTTACCGCTTCTATTTTCCCATCTATTTGTGGATGGTAGGCAGAACTAAAGCTTAAATTGGTCCCTAACCTTTTCCACAAGGTTCTCCAAAAGTGACCAATAAAATTCACATCTCTATCAGAGAGAATGGTTTGAGGTAAGCCATGAATCCTCACTATTTCCTTGAAGAAAAAACTTGTAATTGCTAATGCATCATTAGTGCTTTTACAAGGGATAAAGTGGGTCATTTTACTAAACCTATCCACAACAACATAGATTCTATCATATCCCTTTTGTGTTCTAGGAAATCCCATCACAAAGTCCATGCTACAACTCTCCCAAGGTCTTGTGGGAATAGGTAGAGGTTGGTATAGTCCTGCATTTGTGGATGTACCCTTGGCCCTTTGATAGATTGTGCATGTCTCTACAATCTTCCTTACTTCAGTTTGAATTTTAGGCCAATAATAGAACCTTCTCACCTGTTCCAATGTTTTTTCCAAACCAAAATGTCCTCCCATGCTGCCTGCATGTTTTTCTCTAATGATGTTCTCCCTCATTGAACACTTTGGAATGCATAACTGGTGTCCCTTGAACAAGAGGCCATTTTGTATCAAATAGTCTTCATAATCCACATGTTAAGCCTCTAAAAATTCAGAACATACCTTATAAATATATCTAAAATCATTATCATCCTTATACATGTCCTTCAATGAATCAATCCCTACACTTTGGAGTTGGATTTGTTGCACAACTAAAGATCTCCCACTCAATGCATCTGCCACCTTATTGGAAACTCCTTTTTTATGTTTGATTGAGAAGGTGTAGGCTTGTATTGATTCTACCTAGTTCATGTGTTTATGGCTTAATTTCTCTTGAGTGTTTAGGAAACTTAAGGCTTGGTTGTCTGTGAAGACAACAAATTCTTTTGGAAGGAGGTAGTGCCTCCATCTCTTCAATGACTAAACTAATGCATACAGTTCCAAGCCATAAGAGGAGTATTTCCTCTTTTCTTCATTTAGTTTCTCATTGAAAAAGGCTATAGGCCTCCCTTCTTGGCTTAAGACATCCCCAATAGCTAGGTTAGAAGCATCACATTCAATATTAAATATCTTTTGAAAATCAGGAAAGACTAAGATAGGATTTTCCATTACCTTCTTTTTCAACATTTGGAAGGCTCCTTCTGCATCTTTGTTCCACACAAACTTGCACTTCTATCGACCTTTAATGGTTTCAAGGATAGGAGCACACAACTAACTAAAATTCCTTATGAATTTTCTGTAAAAAGATGCCAGCCCATGAAAACTCCTGACTTTTGTCATTGTCCTAGGAGAAGGCCAATTCAAGATGGATTCTACCTTCTCAGGGTCCATCTTGATGTTCCCTCCTGAGACTACAAATCCCAAATATATGATTTCTTCCTGCATAAAAATACATTTCTCTTCATGCAATCTCTTTAGGACCAAATTAAGATGTTCCAAATGTTCCTCCTTACTTTTGTTGAAGATAAGGATGTCATCAAGGTATACTATGACAAATTTTCCAATAAATGGTTTAAGAACCTCATTCATGAGCCTCATGAATGTACTAGGGGAATTGGATAGGACAAAGGGAATCACCCTCCATTCATAAAAGCCTCCATTGGTCTTAAATGCAGTTTTCCACTCATCTCCAGCCCTAATCCTTCTTTGGTGGTAGCCACTCTTCAAATCCACCTTAGAATAGTACCTTCCACCTCCTAAGTGATCTAATAGATCCTCTATCCTAGGGATAGGAAACCTATACCTAATTGTGATTTTTTTTATATCTCTAGAATCAGTGCATAATCTCCATGTGCCTTCCTTCTTAGGGGCCAAAAGAGTTGGTACTGCACAAGGACTGAGACTCTTTGTAATAAAACCCTTATCCAAGAGTTCTTTAATTTGACTTGCCATGTGTTTTTTTTGTTCAAGGGTTAACTTGTATGTTGCCTTATTGGGAAAGGTTTCTCCTGGAATCAATTCTATATTGTGACTTATGTCTCTGATTGGGGGCTACTCATTCGGTAAATCTTTGGTCATAATGTCTTTATACTAGTCAAGTAGGTCTGCAACTTCTTTAGGGTCTACTTTCATTAGGGTTTTTAATTCTTTCTCAACCTTCTTAGGTCTATCATCTTTGGGAAAAATGACTAAGGCATAGCAAGGAGTATTTTATTCTTTCAAAGTTTTCAAAAACTCTTTTTCTCCTACAAACAAAAATTTGGAATCCTTTTGTTCCTCTGAAAAATCAGATAGTGGCAAGAATGTTACCTTTTTCCCTTTGTGATTGATGGTGTAGGTGTTCAGCCTCCCATAATGGTGAGCCTCCATATCATACTGCTATGGTCTCCCAAGTAGAAAATGGCATACATCCATGGGGACAATATCACAAAGAACTTTATCCTTGTAGTTTCCAAGTTGGAGTTCCACCCAAGCTTGTTCCTCTATGACAGTCTGGTGCTTCTTAGTTAGCCATAATACCTTGTAAGGGTTTGGATGTGGCACCCTCCTTAGCTTTAGTTTCTTTATTTCTTTCTCTGACACCAAGTTGTCTGTAGACCCAATATCAATCACCATCCTGCTGACTTTGTTCCCCACCTTGCATTTGGTTCTAAACAAGTTCTTCCTCTGAGGTGGCTCTTGAGTGTTTGGAGCCTTTAATAGTGTCATTCTCATCATAAGGACTTCTCCTTCCTTAGGTGGTGCATAAAACCCATGTGAGTTATCCCCTTGGTTCTCTTATTCACTAACCATGTTTTCCCTTCTCTCTGTCTGATTTCTTGCCTTTTTTGGACACTTGGAGGCTAAGTGCCCCACTTGGTTACATCTGTAACACCTTGGAGGTCCTAAATTTCTTCCTCCAAACCTTCCCCTTGAAACCCTCTCCTTCCTCTATAGGAGCCTCTAGAACTTCCCTCCCCAAAGGAGTTATCTTGATTGATTTCTTTATGACTCCTCTCACCAAAATTTCTAGGGCTTGTCCTCTCCCATTGTTTGTTCCTCTTCCTCTACTACCAAAGTCTCTCTAGCCTCTGCCTCTTCCACTTTTCTCTTGTCTCCTTTTAATTTTTTCTTCAATCTTCAGTGCTAATTGATAGGACTTGGATAGTGGTAGGGGAACACAAACTTAGTTCATCTTGGATGTTTATCCTCAACCCTTGCATATATATAGCAAGTTTGACACTCTTTGGCTCAACTAACTTAGACTTCATGGTACACTTTTGGAATTCCTCAGTATAACTTGAGACGTCCATTTCCTTCTACCTTAGACTTTGTCTCTTCTTATGAAGTTGAAATTCATAGTCCTCAGGTACGTAGGCTCCCTTCACCAAGGTCATCATATTCTTCCAAGTTCTTACTGGATTCTTCTCCATCTTCACCCTCTCTTCTTGAGTGAAGTTCCACCAAGTTAGGGAAGATCCCTTCAACTTGGACTTTGCTATCTTAACCTTCTGATGCTCTGGTATCTTCTCACAGTCAAAGAAACTAGTGAGTGCATCAATCCAATCCATGAATTCTTATGGATCCATCTTCCCATTGTAGACATGTAGGTCAATTTTAGTATCCATGGTTCTCCTCTCCATGGATTTCAAAGTCTTCAAGAGCAGCCTCTGTTCAGCAGGGATTTCCTCTTCTTCATCTTCTTGCCAAGGGGTTTCTTCATCACTCCCTCTTCTTCAACTCTAAAGTTTCCACTACCCCCTCTCTTGACTTTTTCCTTGAGCCTTTCCATTTCCTACCTCATTAACTTCCTCTTTGCATCATGCTCTTTCACCACTCTTAGTAGTTCAACATTGGTCATTCTATTAGGAAGTTCACTGTCATCTCCTACATCGGACATGATTGCAACTTTGTCTTCTTCCAAAGATCTACTAGTTTCTTTGATACCACTTGGAGAAGATCCCCAAACTATGTCAAGTCTAACTTTCTAGGGATCCACAACACCCATACTTACACACAATCTAGGGCTCTACTAAAGATTTCCCAAAACCCACATTCACAAGACTAGATCTTCCACTAGCCTTCAACACCCCAAAAGGGCCAAAATAGGACACAACTAGAACCGAGTAATCCAGGGATGAAAAAAGGGTTCTATCAACTTTAGATTATCATATTTGATGAAATAAGACACAAATCCACCATTGAGTTGTTACTGAGATCAAATTTGGATACCAATCCCTCCAAAGGCCTACAAGGAGAAAATATGGATTCTGAAGGGAAAATTACTTGGAACTCCACAAAAAAAAGTTTTAACCAACCCAAAAGTCTCTAATCCACATAACAACAACACCCTCCAAGCTAGGGTTCTTGACCAATTCCCTAACTTCTTCTATCCTGAAATCTCTCCTATTTCTAATAGGGCTAATAGGCCACTTTTCCAAAGAAACTACTAGAATCTCAACTCAATTTATTATCCCACCAATTGGGACACTTTTAGGATCATACCAAACATCTAAATCCAAGGATTTATACTTTCATTCCACCCCTGGCCTGAGTTGTGCCTCAAAAACTCAAAACTGGACAGTCACATATGGATGGTTGTCCCAAAGATTCAATAATCTCTCTCTCCACCAAATGAATCCTGATCTAAGACCTAAAAATTCTTAAATTAAATCCTCCCCCCTTACTCTCCCCAAAGACTCAGAATTTTCCCATGGTGGAGTCTCTGGGAAAGAGGATTTTGGTATTGAAACCCTAGTTAGGGCCTTTCACAGGCTAGTGAGCAATCAAAAATGGATATCTCTTGATCCCCTTCACTTGAATAATTAAAACCAATTGGAAAATTACACTAATAAACTACATCAAACTCCCCCCCCTCAATGGTGCATTGGGATCTGTACAGGGCCGTACAACTCTGAAAATTAGTTAGAAATACAGAAAATAGTTTGGATTTTATTGGTTTCGATGCAAAAACTTTACAAATTGTTCAATCCAACTATGGAGAGAAGTTTTTCCTCCATTAAATATCATTCACAAGTGGTTCCAACCAAAAAAGTGTTTTTGAACATTGGGATTCAAAATTTGCAACTTTTTGCAAAAGTTGCACTTAGAAACTTTGACAACTTTTAACAACTTTTTGCAAAAGTTGTCAAAACTAACTAAACTTGTAAATTTCAGTGTTTTTACTCCATAGGGGATCTTAGAAGGCCTAAAATGAGATTCCTACCCTTCCTTAGGTTACCTATACTATTCTAGTCTACTCTACCCAAACTTTCCAATTTGACTAAGGTGGACAACTAAGTTTATAACATCACTTAGTGTCCCCTTGTCTTACATTTTAGGACTTTATTGAGAACCTTGGATCTAAGATCCAATAATAACCCTAACCCTACTTTTTTGGGTCCACTGATGTGTGTAACATGGATGAACTTGAGGGTGCTCCTGCACCAACAAATGTGAAACAAGAACTTCCATTTTTATTTTATTAATATATTTCTCCTTCAGTACATCGAGAATGACAAAAAGACTTGAAACTTAGACAAAATTCAAAAATCTGCCTCACAGTTGTGAAGTAACCATCCTTTACAAAATCTTACAACTTTCTATTGATAAAGAGAACTATCCAAGTTGGAATCCTTAGAGAAAAAGGATGCAACAAGCTTCAGATGGCTAGTAAAAACCTAAAAGGTACTAAAAGACAAAAATACAATTACATCTTCAGTCAGTGGAGAAGAAACACTTGAGTAGCTGATGTGAAATGATTCCAAATCCTTGGCAGTTGGCACCTTTGTCTGCAGATTTTCTGGGTGACCTCTTGAGATTGTTATGAGACCTAGTGACTACCAATACATGATAACTTACCCTAGTCTTGTTGATGATTACCCTCTATGTTCTCATTGATCAGGTGCCAGGTGCCACTTTATTCTTCATCTATCACATCCAAGTTAATAGTTGTTGGTTTCTTTTTCTTCAGCTTGGTGATATTTTCCCACTGTGTAACTTTAGATTTTGAAGGCTAGTTTAAACCTCGTTAGCTCTATAAATATTTTAATTGTATCTCCCATATGGCATCAGTTATAGCCTTGACATCAACAACAAACTTCACAAAGTTTGTTTCTTCTTTAAAGGCTTCATTCGAGGCTTTATTGAATCTGTCCATGTCTAGGACACTGTCATATGTTATGAATTTCTCTTTAATAGGTAGAAAAGTATCAAATTCATTCTTCCATTCTTCAACTAACTTTATCTTATCATCTTCTCCCTTAATTAGAGGAATAAACCTGTTAAAATCAGGGCCAAACATACTGACCCTTGCCTCAACTTGATTTCCTTTGCCTTTGATGAATGAAAATGTTGTGCCAATCTACTCAATCATTTCCCCCACTTGGAAAACTATCTCTAGTAGATCTTTCCTATGTGGCTGCAGCTCCTCTAGTCTATCAAAATGTGATTCCTTGCTTGACAAGGTTCCAAAATATGGATCTAAAGTTGCTATGTGGATTTTTACATTTGTTTCTAGGCTAGGTAACTTATTGTAAGCCTTGTCAACTAGGTCAACCTTTCCCTTCAAGATATCTATCATGTGCTACAATATTTTCAAGAAGGCATCTAAAGCCACTTGATTATGATCTATGGATGGCTGTTATGTTCCATGTGAGAGGTCTTTAGTATTTTCTGTATAAATAGATGCAACTTCCTTGGCTTGAGCGGGGAGAGCTTTGGGAGCCTCTTCTAATTTCTTGTTTAATACCTTCACTTGGACCTGTAATGACTTGATTTGAATCAAGAATCTTTACCTATACTAAACCAAATCAACTGACTCATCAAAATGTTTTGCATACCTTGTAGAGAGTTGTTCTATTTTTTCTCGATTAAGATGGGAAAAGTGGGTGACTGCCTCAGATATCTCTAAGTCATTAGTACTCTGAATTGTCCAGATTATCTTATCCCCATCCATCTTCTCTTCAACACTAACCAAGGACTTATTTTATGTCCTTGGTGCTAGAGACCACATGGCTAGAGTTTTGGATCTTGGATCATATCGACATCGTCTGATCATCTCCCCAATTTGTCTCTCAGAAAACAAGTTGGCATTTGGTAGCTTTCTGATTTGATCAATTATAAAAGCATAGGCCAAATCCCAACCAAGCACAAGAAACATTCCACTAAACTTGACTAATTGTCTAGCCTCCTTAGGTGTTATAGTCTCATTTTTAGGATCATAAGCTCACAAATCTTGTAGGGCTTCACTTTGAAAAACATCTCCCGTTGTCAAGTGAAACTGTGCTCCTACTTCCTGTTGCTTTCTCCATATCAAGAAGTTTTTCAATTCATCAGTCTTGATGAAAGCATCATCACTTAGGAACTCTTCTTGACGGATTTCTCTTTCATCTTGGCTAGTTGGATAGGCAAATCCACTTCTTCTTGGATATCCTTTGATTTTTTCTTACCTTCTCTAATATTCTTCCTGAGTTGATGGTGGTACTATCTACCATCAATGATCAAGGCACTCACTCTATCCTTTTTATTTTCCCATGTCTTTTCTTGAGAGGGCTCCCCTTGTTCTACTAGATTGCTTCCTTGGGGGTTCATTGGTCACCTCAGTACTAGGAACCTCTGTAAGGTCAACTTATATGTTTTTTTCTACTCTAGGTGGTTGGTTCATGTGAGGAGGGCTATTTATTGGGTATCCTCCCTCACTATCCACTTCATACTCAGAGGAAGAATGCTTCTCAGGGTCTTTTTCTTTTTCATCAATATGTCCCTCGAGTTGATTGTACAAAGTATGATATGACTCAATCATCATTGTGAGTCTTTTCATTTGAGGAAAATCTAGGAAGAAACCTCCAAAAGGGATTCCTTTTTTCTTCATCTCTTGCTCCAAGTATATTAAGTGTTGGTACTTTGTAGCTCTACTTTCTGCCTCATCATCATCCAAGATGTTTTTGATGAGATCTTCTTCCACACAATCTTCATGCTCTTTGATGGTAGTGATGCTTGGGGTTAGCAACTTCTTAGCACTTTTGATAAAACCCTCTGGATCTACATACCTATACAAGGCAATGCTCATCCTTTACTGGCCTAACCATTTATTCACTACATCTATGGCCCTTTTCCCAATGGTAAAGTCAGCTACCTTGGATTGTTTTGGGTGTGAAGGTTCCTTTTCTATGAGGAGCCAAATGCTCCTTGTCTACCCACATAAGCTTCTAGATAAACTCCATTATGGCTAATCTTGGAGGCACATACTTTGGAAGTACATGCAAGGGCTGGGAACATTCATAAACCCTGATCATGGTATAAGTCTTCTCATAATAGAAATCATCCCAATTGTGATATCCTGGCCATTTGTCTACATACTGGAAAGGTCTTAGAAGCTGAAGTGCTCTGATAGATAGCCTAGTTATAATGAGGTCCATAAAATCTAGAAGTGGATATACAATCTAATTTTCAAAGCCACATAATTGATTTTCATTTGAATTATAGTTCCAAACACTAATTCATAACTGTACGAGTTTGGCTGGCCTTGGAAAAGAGTTCTTGGCCTTAATAACTATGTATTCATGTTGTCAACATTGAAGTATAACATCAAATGCATTAAAATAGAATAATGCATAAACTTGGGGTTGTCCTTCTTCTCAATGCTGATTAGGTCCTCATGCATTCTATCAATGACATATTAGATGTAGTCAAAATCTATGTTGGAGTGGAAGTTTTGAATATCCAAGATAATCATTAGCAAATCTGCAAGCAGCTTCTCAAGATTCCCATCAATGCCTACTACCCTACACAACCCATGGTCTATATAATAAATGTAAAACTAAAGGTGTTTAAATTTATATGGTGCACCCTTCGAAGAAGGAATTGGGGCCACATAATTTGTGTTAGACCTAGGCACATGAGTTTGGACTAGCTTGATAACTATGTTAACCTCTCTGGTATACTTGTTCTGCAAATTTTTCAAGTCAATCTCTATGGTAGAGGCATGGTAAATCCCAAAAGCTTTCATGAAGGATGTCCTATCCAAGGTAACTAAGGTTGTTTCATTTCCTTCTCTGATAATTTTAGAGGTAGAGTCATATCTCTTGGCTAATATTATCAATATGTCAACATCCACGAAGACATCTAGGACAATCAACTTAGAAAGACCTAATGTCCAAGGGTTTGAGATTGGGATCTACCTATCCTTATTACTGTAGAAATAATTAAATAAATAAAAAATAGAGCACCCACAAGTGTTAGGATCCCTACAATTAGACATACCATTAGTAAAGGACTCATCATCTACCTTTTTGTTTTGACTTTTTCCTGTCAGCAGAGAAACAGATTCATCTAAGAAGTTCCTCTTTCCATCTTTTTCCTCCTCTACAACCTTGGATTCACCACTGGCTGAAACCCCGCTTGGTCCTAGCTAACTAGTTTTCTAGAAAATTCTCTTCTCTCACACACAAAATTCTTTTAAAATTTTCTCTGAAAACTTATACAATTTCTTTGCTCTGTGCTCTAAAAACTTTGGTAACCAAAATGTACAAAGGTTGCGTCTATTTATTATTGAAAATTTAATGCACAAGTCTAGTCGAGAACTTGCAAACCAATGCCCAATTACTTTTGCAATATAACTCTGCATGTCTTGACATCAATTCTCTCCTAGCCATGGTGTTTGAAGTTGATAGGTAATCAAATTTGAAAATCCTAGTTGGAAAAGTCATGACTAATTTTTCAGTTTTAAAACCTTATTTTATGTAAAAAAGGCTTGATACCCAATCTGATTGGCTTTCTTTTCTTTCTTTTTCATAGCTTAGCGGATTACTTGTTCTCTGTCAAAATATTTTGTCTTTAATAACCTTGCCTTTATATTTCTTTCCATGACATGGTGGGTGAAAAAATCCTTAAGATTTTACCATACTTAGACCATAGTTAATTTGGACATCACGTGACTATTTCATCGCCAATTTGCTGAGAGTTTTCTCTAACCCTGGTTACATCACAAGATCTAGTGCTAGCTACAGATCTTCTTCTTCATCAATGGTTCTCACTAAGTTTCTAGAAAATATGCTTAAATCTTAATTTGTTCTGATATTATGCCCTGGCCACTCATTTTAACTTTACCCTGCCTGTGGTTTACTTCTTTAAACCAGGTAGATCATTTATTCTTATCTTTGAATTGTAGAATAAACTTTACTAAGCTTAGCTTTGACCATGATCACATCTGGAGATTTAGAGAAAAAGGAAACTACCAAGTCGCTGAACAAAACTCTTAACCCAAGTATCATATGGAGATCAAGCGCTAGCCATTCATCTAAGATGAGATCTATGATCCTCACTAAGTCTCTAATATTTTATCTTAACCTTAGGTTTATTCATAAGTCACATGACAAGGAGAAAAGATAACCTTGTTTCTGATTCTGATTTTATTTGGAGATTAAGAGGTAACTAAGTTTCTGAATCACTAAGCATTTTGACTAAATCTAGGTCCATTCAAAGATCACGTGCACACCATAAGATCTAGATCACATCAATGGCTCATATCTTATTTTTTCAACTTAGCTTTTAACTTTAACTTAACCGTAAGTCATCTGGAGATTACATGACTAATAAAAACTCTAAGTCACTGAATGATTTACTCTACCTTGAGTTTATTCAGAGAATACATGACAGCCATATGATGAAAACTTTATCTATACCTTGAGCTAAATCCTTGAATCATTTTGTACTTTCTCATTTCATCTGGAGATTACATGACTGCCCTTTCTCTTTCTTTCAATCCATGGATCATGTTGAATCTCACTATATTTGGCTTTAACTCCAATTTTTTCTGATACTATGTCACTAAAGGTTATCTCACAATCTCTCAATGTTTGGGCTAACTTAGGTCAAGTCTAGTGATTCAGAGATAAAGGCTATCTCTGAAATGTTGAAAGATCTACTTAACCTTGGTTTTATTTGGAGACTTCTCGAGCACCATAGATTTCTTGGCCACTTAAACATGTGTCTGCATCTTAGCTTATCACCTCTTGATCGATGAATACATCATGAATTATTGACCTTTTCTAGTGATTCAACGCTAGACACACATCTCTATCTTCATCAATGATCCAGATTCATTCATAGAAAACCTCACTTGGATTTGATTTAACCACTCTTGACCATGGTTCATTCAGAGATTCAACAACTAAATAAAAATCTAAGTTGCAGAATAATTCACTTGGGTTTAATCTAGAGATTATGTGCTAGCCCTCACATATTTTCTTGATCAAAAATCACTACTAAGTCTCATAATATTTCTGTACTTTACCAATTCTTTCTGATATTACATGACAACCCTTGATTCTTCTTTGATCCAATAGCCTAGATTAAATCTTGAGACTATCTTCTTAACCACACTTTCATTCTAAGATCATGTAACCAAGTTTTCTCTAAATCGCTAAATAAACTTTAATAAGCTTGGTATCAACCATAGGTTTATCTAGAGATTATGTGACAAGATTTATCTCCAAGTCTTTGAAATATTTTCTAACACTAGGGTTTATTTGGAGATCACACATAGAGCACACAATCAAGCCAAGAATAAAACAAGATCTACAGATATCACTTAATCGTTGAAGAAAAGATTGATCTTGGCATTTGTTTGGAGATCACGTGCCAGCCATTAATCTAGAAAAATATCAATGATCCTTGCTAAATTTTGTAATGAATCACTTAACTCTGATTTCTTCTAGAGATCACACGACAAAGCATAAAGTAAAATCTATCTTTACCTCAGGTTGGATTACGAGATTCAGCGACTAAGCTATATCTGAATCACTGAATATTTCTTATAAATGAGGTTAAATCATGAGATCTAGTGTCAGCCACATGATTAAAAATGCATCCACAGTTGTCGCTAACTCTCTGAATCTTTGATCCAACTGCACATTTATCTAGCAATCACGTGCCAACCGCATGATGAGATCAAGATCAACCAGCTATACTTAATCTCTGAATGTATTAGATCATGCTCTATTCTTCTCGAGATTAAGAGATAAAATCTCACACCAAGTCTCCATACCATAAGGAATATTTAGTTTTGATTGTGAGATCAGGAGATAAAGGTAATGACTAAAAGTCACATGACTTAAAACATCTTAAGTTACTCGACAAAAGTAACTTCAAATTAGAACAATCTCATGAAGGTCTAGGGTTTTTGAAGGAAAAAGTCATAGGTGACCTAGGGTTTAAGGTTTTTCAACCATTTTTCATTTCATTTCTTGGATTATAGACACTTTACAAAAACATTAATGGTACATTAGGATAGACTATGACATTTTTAGGCATAACTAACACTGGGAACCAAAATCTTTAGCAAGACTCAGAAAAACTAGAAATATACCCAAAAGTGGCTCTATCTTAGGATGCTTGAATACAAGTTCATAGAAAGAATTATATATCTCTAAGAGGTAGACCATAAATGCACTAACCTACTGCAAAATCAAACACACAACTTGGAAAGAAACACACAACATAAATCAAACACACCTATACATAAATTACAAGACTACTGTGCATGGAAAAATTGAATCAATTAAAGAATTTTTTCAGAAATTGTCCATGCACTGGAAATTCATGTTCTTCACCATTCATATACGTGAGGATATATGAATCCTTTTTAAATTTCTAATAGATAATGAAGGGACCTAACCACAAATATTCAAATTTATTATGCTTTCCATTATCCTCATGTTGGAAATATGGATGGAGTAACTGAGAGGGGAGGGGTGAATCAGTTACCACAAAAATAAATCCACAAGTCCCTTAGATGTCTTAAATATATATTGTTGTTACTCGGTAGATTAACTTATTATTGTTTAGTATACATTCATAATTACTGACATGCATAAATCAAATAGCATAAACACAAGTGACACAAGTAACACCAGATATAATGTGGAAACCCAATTTGGGAAAACCACCAATGCAACTAGTTACTGATTTTCACTCTTCTGAAGTGAGCCCTGTTAGGAGCCAACCTTGTTAAAGGTTACAAAAACACACTGTTAGGTGTGACCCTGTTAGAGGATTTAATCACCCTGCTAGGAGTGGCCTTGTGAGAGGTCTTTAGAGCAATTCAA